>JAXRJS010000058.1:1692500-2087500 GCA_037127375.1 Dione juno | reverse complement strand
ATATTGCTACTTACTGGTTTCACTCACAGGTTGGCTGGAAGAAATCTCTTCTAGAGATAAGTCCACCACTATATTTTATTATGTTTATACTTCAACATATATTTTTTAAATGCAATAAAACATATTATCTATATTTATATTTAATAAGGATTTTTTTATATGCACTTCATTGTTTAATTATAATTATATATGAAAATTTCCAAAATGTAACATCAATAATTTATTATTTTTTAATTTAACATCAATAATCCAGCAATTTAAGGTATCTTCATTAAATTTTTGAAAAAAAAGTATTCCTTTTTGGAATTCACTTATTAGTGACTTCTTCTAACTTAGAGAAAACGTAGAGTGAGTTCACTATTTATTATCTAAATAAAATAAATATAAATATTTATTCATGTTTAAGTTAAAAAATAAATAAATCTCAAAACTTGTATTCCCGCATAATCTCTATCTATATGTGTGATACAGAATGAAGCGTTAAGCGAAGTGAACTAAAAGTTAATAAAGCATTAATAGCATTTTACAATGAAATTTGTTTATATAACACAAAATTAGCAATTCAAAGGTCAAGTGAATTTTTCTCGTTATTTAAATTATGTTAGCGAGAGGATGCTATATCAATGTATTCATAAAAAAACTAAATTATGCACCTCGCATACTTGTTTAGATTCCAGTTTTATTAAACGTATCGTACGATTATATGCCATAGCTGGGTATAGCTTGAGTATAAAAACTGAATCCTCTACTCCTCACCTCATGGGTTGGCTCATGGGTTTCCTGACCTTCCGAAATTTAGTCCCAAAGTCCCATTAACCCATTTACAAATCTGGTAGTACAGCAAATCCCAATAATTTTCGACCAGTGTTGATTTTAGCACGCAATATCTTGAAAGCGGCGAACAGAGTGTCATAACACTAGGTCAAAGGTGCTCTCTCTACATACTGTACTATAAGGGAAAAATCAAATTAAAATATTCAGTATTTTAAACTTTTTACATAAATAATAATAATATATTAAAGTAATTTGAAAATAAATCAAATTTGCTCTAGTCATATTTAAATGTCATACAATCGTGCTTTTTTAACAGGCACTAAAATTTTAATACATTTTTAATGAGTAATTTCAATATTTCAACACGAGCTTCTACTGCTAATGAAATATTAATAGCTATTGACATAGATGAAGCTATGGTACTTATGATGTATAGCTAGATACTAAACTAGAATTATGGTTGAGAAATAACGTTTCTTTAGCTTCACACTGTATCCCGCATATACCTGGTAGGTGGCTTCCGTTTCCACCCAAATGTAATGTAAAGTGGAAATCAACTCCGCGTTTTGTCTTCTTATTAAAAAAAATAAACTAATGTCAATAATTTATTCCACCGAGTGGACATTGAACCCACGCTCATCGCGTTTTAATTACAGAGAGAGTACCTAGAGTCAATACACTTCGTAGAACGACATTAGGTATTATCCAATGCAATATGCAAATTTGTGGCGAAACTTTGAACAGTCTAGTCATATATTAAAAATATTTTCAATTATTGTTTAAACCATAATACACGTGTTAAGTAGAAAAAATAGCAAAAATAAAATATAAGTACAAACATACCACTTGTCGTTAGCCATTTAGTAAACTGTTAGCAAGTTCACTTAGCAAAAGTCAAACATTTGTGGATGAGATCATTCTAAGCCTACCTACAATTTTGGTAAAATTTATACATGCTAATAAAAAATATTTGAATTTATTGCTTTATACACTTATGCAGCCATATAGAGACAGTAGTTAGTAATGACTCAGTTTTTTAAGCTATAACAGATGACAAACACCGAACAGACGGACGGAGATCTACACTGGAATAAGGTGATGGGTAAAATATCTATATATAGCGTTGTAGGTTCGGTTCCCTGGTTGGGGGTATTAGTTATTTTAATCCTCGGAAAATCTTCCCCTAGTGCTTGTTTTCTCCCCAAGGCATATAGGGTTATGCCAAATTGCATGTCTCCATATTGCGTAATGACGGCTGTACGTCGCTCAGTATAAGAAAGAACGTTTAAATCCAAGAAAGAGTAATTTTTCCGCTTCAATAAGATAAGGCGTGGCGTTAAGTTCCGCCACCCAACATGTGACTCTACAAAATAGCTAAAAATATATATTAATAATATATATTAAACAATATAATAGTTCTATTTCCAATATAAAAATATAAAAATTAAGCTCGGTTATGGTTTTTTAAATATTTCATTAGGTAGTCATATGGTTTGAATGAATCAATTCTGTGGGTGTAGACTGTAGACTGTGTGAGTAAACGAGTTTTAAATTATTATTTACGCTTACAAAGTAATATTTGGTATTTTATGACTCAGCTTGTAACAATTCAAATATTTTAAGCTTAAACGATCTGCTTTTAATTTTTTTTAATAGCTTGTATGCTGTAACAATATAGGCAGAGGGAACTTATTGCGATGTCCACTCTCCATCTAATTTTTGAGACTTTGACAGGCCATAAATTGGTTATTTATATACATTTTATATTATAGAATAAAGTGTGTACCATATTGTCATGAATAAGGCAGACTACGATAAAGATGAACAAAAAATAAATTACTGCATACAATTTATTATAAATCTTCAACAACTATTCCGATACTGAGTGTGAAAATTGCACAGTACAGTCGAAATTTGGCATCATATATGTCCTTGGGGAGTGTAGCGAAGCACAGGAGAAAACGAGATTTTACATTTTATAGTCCACGCATTTGCTTGAACATCATGGAGCTCATTATTAATATTTTTCTATAATCTGTAATTAAAAGCGACCTTCATGTAAATAGTTCCCATATTATTATGTTTGGTGTCATTATTGAGATGGTAATAATATTTAAATGCACAAGGTAGATGTTGTAACGTGTTAATTTTTTTTTATTTACGCATAGTGATCGATCACATTTTCTCTATTTACAGACGCTTTTAGATTGACTAAGACTAGCTTTTACACGCTTCTTCCCTCCTTGCTTATATTGAAATAAATATTGAAATGACACATGACACATTGTAAGCGACTGTGTTATCTCTGACCGCAGTACAATAGGATGGGACATAGCTTTCCTCGACCACGAGATTATATATATATATATATATATATATATATATATATATATATATATATATATATATATATATATATATATATATATATATATATATAATTTGTGTTTAATAAAACAAGCTTTAGGCTTATAATATTAGTATAGATATTAGAAGAATAAAGTTGAAGAATTTTTTAAAAATGTAAGTGATTTAAGAGTGTAAGTGGTTTAAAAGTGTATGTATGTATAAATAGAATGACACGTATAAAGAAACATTGTCAGTCGGTTTTATGTACTGAACATCGCTCTCCTTCCAGGTTTTTTTTATTATTACAATAAGCAAAGCCCTGTCTGGGGCAGTAAATATAATTATTACCTCGAGTAGGATTCGAACTTACAACGTACATTCTGTCCGAAATTCTGTTTGTAATAAGAAAATAAAATATATACTAATAAAAATGCAGAGGTGTGATTTAGCATAAAGCCGTAAATTTCAAGCGTAGGTGTAAATGAGAGTAAATCATTTTTTTTCTATATGCGTTAGCTATAGAAAAAATTTTTATTTGCTAGCCTCATTTTGATAATTTTTGTAACCTAGTAACATATATCCGGGTCGATTTTTTTATAGAAAATTAATAAATAAATGGTAAAATCAATATTTAAACTATATTTCAAAATATTTACATATATAGGTATATCTGACTTTGAGATATTGACAGTCCGTGTGCAGTTTCTGTCACCGGACCCGTATTCATGACCATTGTGTTTACAGTTAGACGCTATTGCACTGCGCCACGATGGTCTCTAAATATATTTATATAGGAATATTTCGTTAATGTAAGAAATAGATTGGCTTTGTTACCAGAGATAGCAGATTACACAATAAAGATGATTCTTCCTAGAGCAACTCGTGCATAGAATCACGACTTTCAAATTTAACTAGCTATATTACAATTTATACATTAAATAATGAAAATATGAAAGCTTATTTAATTTTACTCCAATATTTCATAATCGGGAAAATTACGCGACCAGTGAATTGTAGTATCTGATTGTAAGCGCGGTAGTTGCTCGTCCGATCGTTACTCGAGGGGTATTAAAAATAAATAAAATATATATCTTCACGCATTTTCCCGCATATAGCAGGGTAGATAGAGGGAATCTAGTGTTAAGACACTCCGGTCCTCACTTTTCGCAATTGATAATGGCGTTGAGTGGCGGAAATCACGCCGTCTCTTGTCTTCTTGCCAGCGCGAGGAAATTACTATTAAATTTTTAATATTTATTTTAGTGTAGGCACTTAATATGCAACTTAAGACCGTCCTCTTCTTAAGTATAATTTATTTTCAGTTGACATAAAGCATTTTTCTCACGATAGAAAAATGTATTATTCATACAATTCTATACCAGTTAAGTGACCGATGAGTAAACCACTTAGGCCTAGCCATACACTTGTTATGTGTTTACATTGCAAATCGAACAAAATTTACTATATTCAAGTATTCTATTTTCTATCTTTGTATAAATATGGGCAAAGAGAGCCTGGTTTTTGGAATATAATTATAATTTTTATTATTTATTGGAAAGTTCCATGGCAATGATACGAAATGTCATGTAAAAGATGGTTGATAAGCTTCACACTGTGTCTCGCATATAGGAGAGTAGGCAGAGGGAACCTAGTGCTACGACACTTCGTTTTCCGCTTTCCGCCTTTCGACACGTTGCGTGTTGAGTGGGGGACTTAAACGCACCACTACGGTCCTCTAAAAGTAGATTAAAAATCTGAAAAATATTATAACACTTATTTCTTTGCTCTACAATTCTCAACTCAACTCTATTATGTAAAAAAAATTGAAATAAATATAAATTTTTGACAAAATAAATGTATGATTTTAGTTTTTTGTACATATGACTTCACGTCCTCCTCATATTTAGCGAGTGAGGCAGCTCATGACTATATATCATAGCAAAGTGTTAAGACACTCCGTTGTCCACTTTCACATTTTAGAGACACTACGTGTGCGATGTTGAATGCCAACATCAGGGTGTTTTGCTCAACCAGAGGAAAATGACCAATATATATATATATATATATATATATATATATATATATATATATATATATATATATATATATATATATATATATATATATATATATATATATATATATATATATATATATATATATATATATATATATATATATATATATATATATATATATATATATATATACACACACATACGTGTGATTAGTGTCTGCTCCACTGTAGTACGTTGACACCACCAGCATCTACTATAATAGCTGATAAAATAAATACCTATAATCTATTAATTAATAAACTTAAGTTCTATGATATTCTCAAGTTAATATTGTTGATTAATTTAGACTTGAAAGGAAGTTAGAATAGCCGCTCGATGATAGCGATCTTATATCCATTTGCATACAATGACATATAATAAATGATTTGCTTGGTTATATCTGTGTGTATTTATTAAATATGAGTTAAATTTTATATTGAGCATTTACGGAGACACAATTATAACTACAATAGGTTATAAAATGAGTATTTTTTTTGATTATTGATAGCGTTTAACTTAGACTATAGATAAATAAACTCTATAGTACTTTAAATTAAAAAAACAAATACATTTTATTCTGTGCCATAACATGACAGGCCACAAGTTGGCGGATTATTAAATGAACTCTAAAAGTTTAAAACGTTCATATTACGAAAATACTTACTACTAATAAGCCATTCTTCGAACCGGATGAATGATTAGGTAATAGCGTCTTTGTGATCTACATACATTGATTGTTTTGTTGAATTTTTTAGTTTCCGGTTACAAAATGTGATAGTATGATAGCTTGGTGGTTAATATGGGTTTAATTCCTATTCTATATACCATTTGTACTATATCTAAGTATCAATTTATATATATATATATATATATATATATATATATATATATATATATATATATATATATATATATATATATATATATATATATATATACGTTTTTATCAGTATATTATCATAATACCGATAGGCAGGTACTGTATATTTTGTTCTAGTCTGCCAGTCGTCCAATTCCAATTGAAAGTTCCGTACCTCTTAAGGAACAAATAAAACCCTTATACTATCATTTTCTCATCCGTTTGCCTGTCGGTGCAAACATATATCTGTGGTCAATTTCATACATAATTAGTACATACGCTCGCAAATTTAAATTTGTCAACTGTTATTAATTGTACTTCCCGTTGACTCACACTTGACTCATTATCACTATTTTTGTTTAATCATTACGTATACCATCTGAAAACCACACTATAGAGAAACCTAGAGAATAAAATATAAAAAATTCTCTATCTCTAAAAAAGTAAAAATCTTATATATTACATACAAAATAATCGATTACAAAACACAAATTAGCGTTACGTTACGTTAAATAAACGTCGCAATGTACTCACGCGAGACAATAGCCAATGTTACAAGTTAAGCTCCATTGCAATTATCAAGTAAAGAACAGGTAACAGTTACCGAATACGGTAATGGCCGGTGTATAGAATGGGTCAGCTGATTGCAGGTTGGAGACGGTCTTCCGTCTTTTATCTTATTATATACTGGCGACCCGCACGCGGCTTCACCCGCCTTTTATTATATAACTTTTGATATATGTATGTATATAGATGAAAATTATCATTTTATATGAAATATTTTATCTATGCGGAAGCTCTCATGGGAATTCATGGATAAAAAAAGAATGTGAGACCCTACATAACACATATGTGTTCATATTATGTCTAGCCTAAGCTCGGTGGTATATTTTTTTTTATTCTTACATCCTTTTTATACGTATCTTTCTGGATACGGTTAGTTAGTTAGTTTTGAGTAACATACTAACATTATGAAATATATCTTTATAATGCGTTTTAAAATACGTAATTCGTGGCTTTGAGCTTTGCCACCCAACACTTAATGTTTCGAAAATTGGGCACAAAACGGGGAACGAACTCTTAACTCTGCTATATGCGGGATACAGCGTGAAGCTTTAAAAAAAAGCTTATTGCAAACTAAAATAAAAAAAAATATATAAAGGAAATCTTAAATGAATTTAGAAATAATTTGGTAGACAATTGGAGCGGTATCCATGTAGCGCAGGTTCCTGATAGTTGCAAAATGCTCAGAACTTTAAATGAGCATCTGTGAGCAATTTTGCTGGAAATAGGTAGTATAGTTACTCAATGAATTTCGACTATATGTATGCGGCACTTGTATTGAAAGTGAATATTGTCTTTTTTCATTTTAATTGTATACAGTTCAGTATATCATACAGCAGAGGCGGTATCAATCAGATATTTTTTATGTAAATTTATATATACACGTACGTACCTAATGCGTATAAAAACTAATATATAAAAACTAAATATTTATTTATATTTATGATTAATATCTTTGAGATTTTTTTTATATGTACTGATTTGTCGATAATTGCATTTAAAAGAAAATGTAACACTCGACACTTTATTGAAGCTTTCACCGACATAATTATAAAACGTTCTGTTATAATTATATAGCTTTTTTTTTAATTAAACTTATTTTCTTCATTTCCAGACCGGCAATCGTGTAAAGAGCCCGGCGACGAGATTCACGTGTCAAGGGCGCGCGTCCGGCTACTACGCAGATGTCGAGACCGGCTGTCAGGTGAGAGTCGACATGTTGAATCATTTATGCCTTTATGACACAGCGAAGGTAAGACTACAACCACGACGGTTATGGCGTACACCATTTCTAGTTATTATTTAAAAAAAAAACACCATCACATATAGAGCGGGGTAGACACATAAACTAGTGTTAAGACTCTCCGTTCTCACTTTTTGTCCAATTTTCAAGATGACTTTTCGTACTAAAGCAAGAAATTAAGCAATTTAATAAATTCGTTATTCAATTATCATTATTAATTTCGTATTAAGCAGATTTTCCCGGGAAAATCCCGATCTGAAATAATTCTGGAATAAAAAGTTGCCTATATGTTGTGTTGCCTATATGTTGTGTTAAGTGTTTAAGTAACGTGTAAATAACTATATATATATGCACATAAAAAAACACATTTATTTTGATATCACAAACAGACATTTCAATTGTGTTTTATATGTATAGATGTTTAGATAAAGATTTTATTCATATTCTTCTCATTTGACAAAGCTTCGACACGAACTCTCGAAATTGGGCGGAGAGTGTAGAGCGTATAAATTTATATTTAACCTCCAGATTACTTTTAAAACTTAATTTGTCTTATATCTAATTGTATATATAAGTTATATCTAATACTTAATTTGTCGATTACTTAACGAATATATAGTTATAATATACTTATATAATATAATAGGATTATTAATTTGGCAGTAAATTATTATTTAAATATAAAATGGAAATTTTGAATTGACTTTAGACTTACGTTTTGTGAATTATAATGATTTTTTTTGTATCCAACTGAGCTTGTGTCCGTTGCAGACATGTTATCCATTCCATAATTTATTCTAATTTTATAGCTTTTATATTTTATAGCTATTCACGAGTATTTATGGTAGCATCGTGACGCATTTAGAATGTGCCAGACTAAACTAACCATAGCTATTATTAATACATATGTTATTCGATTTTTTTTCTCTAAAAAAGATTGAATACACATCATACTGCCGGAACTCAACGCTGCTCTTTATTGCCATTCAGGAGCTTATATTATATATAGTAATATTTATAATATAATATTTGCACATTGGAAAAGCTTTTGGAAATTTATGACAGATAACTAACTGTTTTCCCTTTTTTTTTATTGAAAGCGTGTGATAGAAGAAATAGAGTGGAGTGTGTTGGTCCTAGGTTCTCTCTGCCTACCCCCTTATATGTGGAATAAAATTTAAAATTGAAAACAATGTTTAAAAAAAATCTTAAAGAATCCTTATTAATTCTTTTTAATTATTTTTTTTATACAATAGTTTATAATAAAAATTGTGTCGAGTCCAGCAGAACCACGGTGTATTGAAGTCTATCGATACAGCAATCTGTTCTTCTTTCATTTATTACGTCATCGTAATGCCATTTATCATATTGCCTTTTATGTAAAACATAATAGCACAATAGATTGAACTCCAATATAAAATCAGTTATTTTTTTTGAATTTATGATCAAGTTGTTGCGGCCATTATTAAAATTTTACTTAATTTTGCGAAATAAGTCATCTTTCAAAATGTTTTCATTTTCTATAAGTGGATATCATTTCTCAATTTTTTATATTATAAGTTATGTCAAAACAGTTCAAGTCGCATTTATGTATGTCGAAATTAATAGTATATCTATATATTAGAATATAGACAGTACGATCAGTTCAGGTGCTGATTGTATGATGGAAAGTTAGCTTCTTTAGGAGCATTCAGTGTGACAAGAAGAGAGGACCTAGTTAGTGTTTAGACACTACGTTCTCCATTTTTACTCAATTTCAAAGGCACTGCATGTTGGGTTGGAACTAAACACCGCACATTGTCATAGCTGGTCGGACAATTGATAATAAATAATATATAAATAATACCAAGCGGGTATCGAACTTGAGACCAAAGTGTAAAATACTTTTTCAACTACAACTCAATCGTGGCGATATCTTGAATATTACATCATTAATTTGCTGGTTCAACTTTTACGTCCAATCTCTAACTTTGACCCTAGAATTATGAAATAATGCATTAAGCCTTTGTGTTCCAAATGTCTTCTTTTTGTTATGCTTATCATAATGTCTATCTTGCCCAAGTTTACTAAGCTTGACCTTGTAATATGCTGAAATCGAACCATTTATATAATTTCAAGTATAAAATGCTGTCATTTGACGGTATGTATGTTGTGATATTCGAATGTTACTGTAGCAACTTTAGTTACTGGGTTCCGTAGCGGAATGGTACAAAATGGAGCATTTGTCATGTCAGTTTGTCTATCTGTGTGTCTGTCTGTCCATCCGTATGCCAAAGCCACTTTACTTTAGTGAATTGTCACAGAGTTAGTTCGCTTCGTAGTAGTTATGAGATATGTGAAGATAGTTGAATAGAACCTGCTATCAAACCAAAATATCAAAAACATATATGTATTATGTACTCTAATGAAACGTCTTGAATTACAAGAAATATATATAGAGGTATATATAGTACGTAATATAAGCCCAATGCGGAGATGCGTAAACAAATCAATTAAAAATCATATTTAATTAACCGGGAAATGGCACGTTACATGCTTAGATGATTACGCGGCGGAATGGTCAAGAAATTACATTATATATATATATATATATATATATATATATATATATATATATATATATATATATATATATATATATATATATATATATATATATATATATATATATATATATATATATATATATATATATATATATATATATATATATATATATATATATATATATATATAGCCTAATTGAATGAATAGTTGTAGTACTAATGAATAGTTTGATTTTGATACGTTATAATTATGAAATTTATTTCATATATTTTGATCTGTACTATATATCTCTTTACTTGTCTTATATATTTGAAATTAGTTTCATTAATCGCGTTAATATGAGAAACTATTATAGTTGTATTGGATAGTCCCTTTTAAGGGAGGTTATAGGCTAAGCTACATTATATTATAGTTACCTTAAGCACTTAGCATATATAGTTTTCTATAAAATAGATAGATTAATTAGGCTGGAAATATAGCCTACAGGAACGCCTAGAGGCGTGATTGATTTTATTCCAAATCTTTGCTGTCATACATATGCCATAATATCAACAATTTCGTTAAGCATCCCATTAAAAATATTTGTAAATTTCATTTGCCGGCGTTCAATTACGCAATTATTACGTAATTTTTTTATCTTCTTTTCAATTACAGCGCTTCTAGCGTGTCCGGTGGTGCGTGAAACGGAGTGTCTCAACACTACGTTCCTTCTGCCTACCCCGCTAAATGCGGGATACAGCGTGAAGCTAAAAATAAAGAATATTATATAGTTAGCATCTTTAAGAAAAACATTTATTACTTGCAATTAACTTTTTATTACGTTATCAGTATACTTAATTATGTTTGTATGAACACGTATCTCGTAGCATTATTTAAATTGCCGATTATATCTTGTTCTGTTCCTTTACTTTGTTTTGCAGGAAATTGTAGATTTATTATGTTGGCTTACACTTTTAGGGCATCATGACGCAGTGGAACAACGTCGTCAAACGTAATAGTTGTAGATTCGATGCTCGGGAGAAATTATTTCCTCACTCTGGTACCTAAGACAGCGTTGAAATCCGGTACTTGGCACTAAATGTCTTGAATTTAGGCGGCGCTAGGTGTGACGTATTATGACACTAGGTTCCCTGTTCCTTCATTGTAGGATGTACTCGTAAAGTTAACGTGAAGTGAAGTATAAATATGCCAAAATTTTGTATACATATATATATATATATATATATATATATATATATATATATATATATATATATATATATATATATATATATATATATATATATATATATATATATATATATATATATATATCGTGACTGATAATTCTCATTAGTAATTACTCGCCGTATAAAATCTGAAATTGGCACAGGTTCCTGGGGAGTGTGGGGGTATATTGTTAGAGGATTATGGAAGTACAGGGAACACATAAACAAAATAGAGAACCGGAGCTTTATGTCAACAAACAAACAATGTTGCGGACTATAACTCGTATAGATATTCTTGATTTAAAGACAATTCGTCATTTGTACATTTGTACTCAGACCAAGCGGTTGTTATAAACACAATGTAAATTGTGAACAGTTAACTGTTCCATTTAAAAGGTAATTGTGCGCAATAAAATAGTTGAAAATAGCTGGTTATTTAGCAAGACTCGTAAATATAGTAGCAACAATGAGGTTCACACGCGTGTGTCAAATATTAAAGTAATGATTTCCAACTATCTAAACATATAATTGGATGCTGTATTTTAATAGCTATATAAAAATTAAACAATAAATGATGGAATGTGAAATTTTTTCTAACCAATTGACCTTTTTTCTTATGTTTTTAGGGTTCCGTATCTCAAAAGGAAATAACGAAACCCGTATGTCTGTTTCAATTTAAAAAAAATCTAAGCCAACGCAATCAAAATGTATTAAAGCTTATACTTCGTTTTTCTTACTTCGTTTCTTATGAAGTTCGTCAAGGAGGTACGATCAAATTTACAAATTGGAAAATTTATATATATATATATATATATATATATATATATATATATATATATATATATATATATATATATATACATATATGTATCTCTATTATTTAGAGCTACAAGGTGACTTGTCAGTGAGCTTGTCAGTCAGCTAGTACCAAGAGATCAACGCACAAGCCAGACCGCTGGAGCTTGAAATTTTGCACATCGGTTTTTTGTACTAGTTAGCATAGAAGCACGCACCAAGAAAGGAATTTTACAAAATTAAATTGGAAGCTTTAAATCTGTATCCATTATCGTAATTATAAAGGTGTAATTTGAAATTGTAAGTCAAATTAAAAAATATATTAGTTCCTAGAGATTGTAGATAGCTTTTGACGATGACATGCACAAAGACGCGTGCGGAAAGCTATTTTTAAACCATACTTTATTGAATATAATACATTATAGATACATTTTAATTTAAAATTTATTTATTTATCTTTATTTTTACCTTCACGCTGTATCTCGCACATAGCAGGGTAGACAAAAGGTAATGTAGGTTCAAGCAACGTAGTGTTAAGACACTCCGTTCCCCACTTTCCGCCTTTGCATTGCGTGAGTGGCGGAACTCAACGTCACGTTTTCCCTTGTTGCCATAGCGAAGAAAATGAAAACATTTCATTCATCTTGAGCAGGAATCGAACCCACGGCCGTCGTGTTAACAGGCAGAGTCCTCTAAAATCTATTATGTATTTGGAAAAAAAGCTTACGAGTAGTCTTCAATATTTACTTATCTATTGTTATATTTATCACCGACTTCAGCCACCTTGACCTATGTAGGACGCGTACATTCTTTAAACGTTTCAATAGCTTATTTGGTCGTTTAATTGAATAGGATCTCCTTTTGTTGTATAAGATAATCTATAACAATGGATGTAACCTTTACTTTAAACATATATAAAAAAAAATCCTATTTGTACGTTCCCATGACATTATTACATCGCATCATCCGGGGGAAAATAACCAAATATATATTCTACTAGGTAATGGAGAGAAAGTGTTCTTCTTACCTTCACGCTTAAATCCACGTTAAGTTTCATGCTTCATGTAGGTATATGTAGGTGTACGCGTATAGTAGGGTGAGTCGGATTGGATTTCCGGCCAAATTTTATCTAAGAGTTGGAACTCAATGCCTTTCAGCCTTCTGTTTTGTTAGAGCGAGCGAATGAGAACGATTTATACCACCATGAGATCCACTGCATGGATGGTGACAGTATCTATCTACTACTATATATACTAGTACTATCATCACAAAGAAGTAATACAAACGTAACAAGGCCGAAGAATGTGACTACTGCTAATACATACAATATACGAGATAGATGCATACGCCTCTGATGATACAGCCTCGCCTCTGATGTTGCGGCCTCGCCTCTGTAGTCAAATGGGTGTAACTAAAGAGTTGTGTATGACATATAACTCGTCTATGTGACCGAGAACATGACTCTGGTAGCTTAGGTACCTACCTGCCTATCAATATTATTTGATAAACCTATATCCTCAATAAATTGAAATCCAACAAGAAAAAACAACTCCAGTAGTTCCTGAGATGACGAATAAGCTAACATACAAACATACTCTACAGCTTTATAGTTCTAGTGTAGATGTTAAGTTCGTATTAGAGGTACAGGTCGTTTGACATTTCCAAACGCTTCAAAGGTGTGCTATGGAATGTTCAATGTAGGCACCTCGAGATCCACATAAGTAATTATAATGTATTGTTGGAGATATTAAACTAAGCCGTTTAATTTAATCTTTGTTAAGCCCATTGTTCTTACAGAAAGATTAACACTTGTGTTTTATACACTTTAAGAGTATAAAAGTAAAAGCTTATGAAGAAGTAAAAGCGCGGCGTTGAGTTTCGCCACTCAACACATATTATTTTATAATTTGGAGAAAAGTGGAGAAGACTCTCTCTTCATTTCCTTTTAGATGCGGAAAGTGAAGCTGATATATATTCCTGTAGGGGGAATTTACTACTCTTCACCCATAGGGTTCTGACTTTAGACATGTCTAATTTTACCACATGGCACCAAAATATGTCTAAGATTTATTTTATGTATTTTAATAGCATCTGTATAAATTACAATCAAATATGTTTTGATGTATTATAACTTGTGAGGTTTAAGGTCATTTTTATCAACTTGTTATTTATGATAGCTTGTTAGTTCTTATTGATGATCGCCCGCCACCGAGACGTGGTTGTACGGACGCAGTGATTCTGGGTTCAAATCCCTTTCGAGGGAATATTTATATTTTAATATTATAAGGAATATTTATACTTCTGAAACTTAACTCCGAAATTTACAGCGGTTTCGCAAAAAGAACCTAGAGTCAAAACTCTACTTCCTCTACTTTTGTTTTGTCACTGTCACGGAGAAATATAATGTATTTTAGTATAATTATAACACCGGTGTGGGGTAAAACAACCTTCGCAATACTAAATGGCATTCATTTTCAAAAATAATTATCTGTCAAACTGATAAGGTGCCATTTTATTTTTTTTATACTTTAGCTAAATTATTATATTATAATTCTTCATCAGATATTTTAGATATTGAATGATATATTAATGGAAAGTGTTTATCAAATTCAATTGTGTTAATTTAGCATTTAATTTTTTTTAGTTGGCTGGATAACCATGGTTTTACGTAAGGTCTTCAAAAAAAAGCTGTGAAAAGTTTCATTCCAACCGCCCGAAACAGACGAACATGTAGACAGATAAAATTATAAAAATCATTGAAAAAAAGTATTAAATTACTATTTTCTCATACCTCCAAATGCTTTTTTCGTAAGAATTATTTGACTTATTACACTTATTTGATTAATTCAGGGAAGATTGAAAAATCATTACGCGTTATAAGGCTATAGTAGTACAGTGAGACAGTGTATGCTTGTGAACATGGTAGTAGTTGGTTTGATTCCCATTCGGGGGAACAATTTATTATCACTCTCCCGCTCTGCTAAGACAAAGCGCGGGGCTGCCTCTAGTTGGTATAGATACATAGTTTACTTTTAAATATATGTCAAATTAAAAATAAATTATATTAAATTCAACAATGGTCTTTATTCATTATTAAACTAAAAGGTAGCCTAGACGAGGAAATAATTCAATTTAAATTAACTTCAAAGTTATAATTAAGAATTCACCTAACATATTCGAGGCTATGTGGGAAGTGGTTGGTGAGTTTCATATATTGTTGATAAAGATCGATAGAAGAAATAATTGTTCCGGTTAAATAATAAAAAAATTAACACCGCCGTAGATCAGTTAACAAGTGTAGCTACACGCGTTGGTCATGACGACTTTTTTTTTCATACAACGCTTGTGATAAACTTGTTGTATGACTTAATATGAAGCGTGTTCAGTGCCACCATTCATCGTGTATTTCCGGCGGAAACTGGATAACGGAGGCTTTTGGCACCTTTCTACAGCATAGTTGTGAGACGTGAAGCTAAAATAAAACACAGCCTTGAATGGAATTAATCAATATGAACGTATCAACCGCACCTGTAAAATAAACTAAAAATGCACTTAACCCTGCAAAGTAAACGTAGTGTGAAGACATTCCTCCCCCTCCCCTGTTCCCCACTTTCTACAAAATTTCCGAGATACAGCGTGTTGGGGGAATGGCGGAACTCAACGCCGCTCTTCTTTTGTTACCAGAGCGAGGAAAAGAAAAAAAATCATTTTGTAAAATGCTGTGCCACTCAGTATCTTATATGGACCTGTGAAACACCAAACGATATCTATTAAAAATTGAAATGTTTATCACGCAATATTGGACATGAAGACTGAATGGTGAATACGGACTGTTAAAGAATAACCTATTCGCCAATTTGATGATTGTGACAGCGGTGACATAAGCTTTTATACTTCCTTAAAAAGTTGCCAATTTGAAAAATACGTACAGAATTATAATTAAGTATTTATGGAATACGTAACGTATAACGATATTTAGATTATTTAATATCACGCACTTCAATGCACTGTATTCAACACGGTAGAGAGAGCCTAGTGTTAAGACACTTCGTTCTCCGCTTTTCGCCCGTTTTAATACCATTATTTGACTTATTCCGTTATGCAAAATGTTTCGCTCACAACACGCAAGTAGCGGAACTCAACGCGCTCAATGCGCTATATTGTGCCAGAATTCCCGGAGAGGGAATTGAACGTACAACCGCCACACACTATTCCACTGCGCCACATTGATCTCACTAAAACTATTACATGCGTATTGTAGAAGTAATTTTTAATATAGTTCAAAAAAAACAACAAACATATCAACAAAAGTTTTAGATTCAAGTCCTATTTGGGAACATATTTTTAAAATTTACTTCTACTATCGAAACTAAGTGGGCGCCTCAATCTAATCGATTCATCAGTATAACAGTACTGGTAACGTCAGCGTATGGTAAGTAACCGTGTTATAGAGAAAGTGAATCTTCAGTAAGTGAGACACCGGTTTTAAAGCACCTGGACCTTGAAATTTCGGCCGTTGCGTAACTTCATCTGTTACATATTTTGTATATTTTATATTTTTGTTTGATTCTTCAGCATTTTGCGAACAGAACTAAGTGTTAGTGAAAATTTCACTTCTTGCTTTACTTAATATTGTATACCTAATTAATTGTATAAGGTATTTTAAACAAAAACAAAAACTAACTTGTTCAAAGTCTGATTGTACACGCTCTGGCTGTGGGTTCGATCCCCACTCGGGGAAATGAACTATTTTCTTTTTCGCTCTAATAACAAACATAACGCTAAACTCCGCCACTTATCACGCAATATCTCGCAAACCGGGCGGAAAGTATCTTAACACCAGGATCCCTCTGCCAACCCTGCTAAATGCGGGATACAGCGTGAAGCTATTTATCTTTTTTGTTACTATACCGCTTATATAACAGAGACAACCGACCACCTGCTGTAAGACATCACAGTGATCACTGAACCATAGGGACCTTGAACTTTCGCTTCTTTACGTAAGTGGGCGTCGGCATTAACTTATAAATTTATTATAATTTATGCCACGATTTGATACGATCTGATCTCTTGTAATTACATGCACTCAATACAAAGCGACTTCTTGTATTCTTTCGTCATAGATTTTTTTATTTTCTTCGCCTTCTCATTCGCTTCGCTTCGAGAGAGAGAATCACTACATTCTTTGCATTCTATTCGTTGAGCAAAATTAATGAGACGCTTTGTTTTAGTGCAGATCGAACCGAAGTACACGTTTTAGTTACAATATGGAAGTTGCTCATTCATTCTATTTCCTTTTAGTTTAAGATCAATTGAACTACATTCTATATGTTATGTTTATACAATATATAAAATAAATATATTTACGAATTTATAATTAAGAGGTAAACGACAGTGGACGAGGCAAATGAGGCTTAATTTCGTTTCGTCTCTCTGGCTTGGGATAAAGCTATATATTATAGTAAGTATATAATAAGTCTCATATACTTATTTATTGTATTGCATTCAAAGTTTAGGAATGAGTATTCTATACAGTGTTGCCAGTGCTATTTAACATATCACTTAAAAGTCCAAAGTAATATAAGCAAAATTAACATAAATATTACAATTTGTGTCAAATTATAAATAAAAGCTATAAAAACTATATTTGATAAGCTAACTTAATGGTAGGCTGGCGTAGTCGTCCTCTCTGCCTACACGTATTTCTAACTTTCGGGTCAAGGTGTAATTTAGTTGACGCGTTCTCTAGCGGATATTGTTTAGAGAAAGAATGTTATTTAAATAAATCGATCAATTGGTACCTACGATTTGTTTAATAATTCTTATTGCAAAGTGCGGCGTTGAGTTCCGCCACTCAACACAATGCCTCGATTGGCGGAGAGTGGAGAACGGAGTGTTTTAACACTAGGTTCCTTCAACCTACGGCTCCCTCTGCCTACCCTGCTATGTCCTGGATACAGCGTGAAGCTAAATAATTCATATTAGGCGTAGTAAAAGTCAATGTAAGATTTTTAATTATTATTATACTTTTGTAGTAATATTATTTAGCTGAAGCTAAACTATACATTACTATTTGGCTAAACAGGTTAATAACAGAAAATTGTACTTCAAATAAAAAAAAAAACAACAAGAATGTTTCTCTTATATAGACTATATATTCTCGATGGAAGCACATCATATTATATAATGGTAACACCGGGTCACATTTAATGGACTGTGTTGTGTACATCACTCTTTATTTCGTTTGACGACGCGAGGCAAGCTGCAAGTAAAAAAAATAAGCTATGATTTCAAATATTTTATACGGATTTTGTCTTAATTAAATATTTAACTATAATGCGATCAAAATTATATGTATTTATTTATTTTGTATAGTTTTTAAAGTATTATTTGTTGTGTATTTGTGAAATATATATATATATATATATATATATATATATATATATATATATATATATATATATATATAGATATATATATATATATATATATATATATATATATATATATATATATATATATATATATATATATATATATATATATATATATATATATATATATATATATATATATATATATATATATATATATATATATATATATATATATATATATATATATATATATATATATATATATATATATATATATATATCAAGTGGCTGAAGTGTCACAATATTTAACAAATAAAAAAACAGAAAACTGGAGAGTTTTCTTTAAGAGAATTGAAAGGAGAACCTAACATTAAGACACTCTTTATTTTAAACAAATTGCAGCTGACGCCTTGCCTTTACTAGATCTAGATAAATATAATTTTCTTTTTCCTGGCTGGGAATCGAATTCGCACCAGTCGCGTGCACTTTATTGTTAACGTCCCAATACGCCACCACGGCGTCACAATATATGTATGCATATATAAATCATACATAAATACACATAGATTAAAGTATATGCTTCAATATATCTAGGAAGCAATTATTTACTAAATATTTTCAGAACGGTACGGCAAAGATTTTTTGTGATAATCACATTTAATTATATTTAAATCACGTGGTGCTTTGTATGGAAGTAGGAAAAAAAATCAACCTTGTTGTTATTTATAAATTTGATTTAGGATCTTTTTGCTTAGAAAATAATTGCATATGCAATCCCTCTGAAGAGGTTGATGAGAGTGGACGAGGCGGAAGAGGTGTGGGGGACTGTTAGCTTCGGCTAACAGCTCTTAATCCTCACCTCGTGGATGAATTGATAGAAAACAGAATTCTATTTTACCATACAATTTTTTTTAGTAATAATAAATTTTAAAATATGAAGAAAGCTTTATAGCATTCTATATATAAGTATTTTTGACATTTTTATGATAGCTATATCATAAAATTTTAATTTTACATTATGATATTGAGAATATATATTACTTGTATACATTTAAATGTTTAGGTTTATATGAGATATATAAATAATAATATATATGTCCATACTAACAATATAATATCATATTAATATAAAATTCATTTAATTAGTTCAAACACACCTTCTTTATCTTGCCTTATTTGTACTAAATATTATTCTTACATCAAGGTTGCGGTTTTTGTGAACGCATTATATTAATGTAGGGCATCTTCACACGACTATCTTTATATATATATATATATATATATATATATATATATATATATATATATATATATATATATATATATATATATATATATATATATATATATATATATATATATGTATATATATATATATATATATGTATATATATATATATATATATATATATATATATATATATATATATATATATATATATATATATATATATATATATATATTCAAATATAGATTGATATAGATCTAGACTACATTATCCAACAAATCTAAATTAAATTGCAAGCGATGGACAAAAACAATACTACCGACCCACTTTCACAATACATTTCTATAGTCTGAGAATGCGTTCAAACTTGAATCTGTATATAATGTTCACGTATATTTACATAACACTTTTAAGCAGTTTTTACGTTTAAAAAGTCCTCATTACTAATTGAAGTTTCATTAATAGATAATTGCTTGTAATCCATAATTTAAAACGTGAAATCCCGTTTTTTTTATTACCGGAACAATTTCGTTGAGCATTTTCTTACACGTTCAAATATCAACATAGCTTTCAATACATCTCAAATCAAAAGGAAATTCTTTTTGCCTTCTCTTCTATAGGCGGGATAAATATCGACGATAAAAAAAAATATTTTTAATGTAAAACGAAACTACACCTATCAGTTTACAGATATTTCTAAACATTATTATTTGATTACACATCAACTTCATCTATTCTTATAAAGATAAGGTAATACTAAATTAATGAAATAATTACAGTAACTCAATCTTATTTGTTCTTTACACGTGATTTATATGAGTCTAGTTCACACGACGTATAATGGTTCACATTGTTGCGCTTGCGCATGCATGTCTTTTTGAGGTTAATATAATAAATAGCATGTATTTTTTTAAAATATTATTTGGTTTGTTGTCTTTAATTTTAATACAATGGATTAATTTTTATGCTGAAAAGGAAGACGACAGAACTTTTTAATGATCACTTTGTTTCTGCCTTGTCAATTTTTTTTTGTGTTTGCATGGAGTTTTCTAGCTGAAACTAATATTAAATATCTAAGTTTTCCTGCCCTTCCCTCCTATTAGCGTATACTCTTTATTTATATAAAATATTTTTTTTTACCATCTAATTTAATAATCTATAATCTTATTATGTATACATATATATATATATATATATATATATATATATATATATATATATATATATATATATATATATATATATATATATATATATATATATATATATATATATATATATATATATATATATATATATATATATATATATATATATATATATATATATATAAAAATTATGAATATTTTTATTTATTTCTTTAAAACAGTACGTTGAAATATTGAATTTATTTCAGGTCAGTAGAATTAAATGTTCTATAAAAAAATACATTCCATAGGAAGTACTCTTTTTACAGAACGTCTAAATCTACTGACCTGAACGTACGAACGAACTGTAGAACGACGAACTGTAACGTAAAAAAAATAAAAAAAATAATACATCCATATATCTACACTTACGTAACAACCTTTAGTAGTTAATAAATTAATTTGAAGTGCACGCGCGCATCGTGTCGTTAACATTGAATTTGGTGGAAAAAAATCTTTGCGTTTTAACATTAATACATTAGTACATACAAAATACTGTTCATTTTCATGTATACCATGACAATAGCAATATTTTTTAAAATTTAAATTCTAAATAATTCTATGCACATTCTTTCTCATATATTATTCGAAAATAAATAAAATACGTAAATAAATAGCTCTACGCTTTTTCTCGATAGACAATGGCAGCCTACTCTAAAGACACCATGTTCTTCACTTTGAACCGATTTTGTAAAATGTTGCGTGACGAGGTGAAGCACTCAACGCCACGTTTCGTCTTCTGACCATAGAAAATAAAATAATTCATTCCCACTAGAGGGAATCGAACCCAAAGCGTTTACAGCCAAATGCTGTGCTACTGAGCCAGGTCCGTTTTGTTCGACGGTTATATTATCTAGCTAAACTAAAACTTAATACTTAAATAACTCTTACGTATATACTCGAATACGTTACACGATGCATGTCGGAAGTTTACTTTAAACTTAATTAATAATTGTAAAGTAATTAGACTTAAGTGATTCAGTTTGTTATGGATGATGCAGGAAGTTAGAAATGACCGTGGTACATATATATTCTGTATGGATGAGTTGTAGCCCGTAGCTTCGTTTGCCTGTACTATGTTATATAAAATTCTAAATTTCCCGTTTCTGTAGAAATTTTGATTTTAGCTCTACGACTTCCTAAGGCACATATATGCTAGACATCTTTCTGCGCACAAAAGTTTCGTTTGTGCGTTGTGTGCAGTTGTTGATTAATGTTTTCATTAATGACACACAAAAATAAATGTTAATAAATTCCATTCTTTCTCTCTAACAATTCACTTTACAGTTTTTTTAAATGTAGAAAAGCTTGCGAGTTTGTCTAGTTACATGCTTTGAGCTTTCGAACATACATATTTTTTTATAATTTTTGTGTCCATTTAAAAGCTAAAATTACTAGAAATCTTAACATATAATATTATTATTTATATTTTTATTTCTTAGTAAGTAATAAAAAGATTTAAAGTAATAGATGGCATACATTATTTTTAATTACCTACCTACTTACCTACTACTATATGAAAAAGCTCCACAAGCGGCTCGCCTTGTTTAGTGATTCTCATAATCAAGTAAGTGGAGTGTAAAAAACATGTGTAAGGTTATGGACGGTAAAAGGACGTTGCCGTCATAAAAGTTATTTTAATACTTTAAATAATTTTATTATTTGTTTATTCTGCATAAATATACAAAAGCTTTTTTGTCGGTCTGCTGTCATCAATTGGAAATATCCAAGAGAAAAGAGAATTACATATACACATTTTTAAGTGCCCAAAGTATAATTCTAAGAGAAGTATATATAGCCTATAGCCTATCCCTATAGATTGGACTATATATATAAAAAGAAAAAAACAACGTATCATTAATTCCTGAGATTAGCGCGTTCAGGCAAACTAACTCTTCATATTATTACATATTCATTGTATAATATAGATGTTTATCATAAGTATAGATGTTTATCATTTTAAGTACAAATATAGGTTAATAATGTCTAAAAAATATATGTTAATATAAAAAATAGGATATATATTATAAATAGGCTTTAAAAAGCTGACGTGGCGTTGAACTGGACATATTGCTAGGCTAACAGACAACAGGTCTACCGCCAAGGTTACATCATGGAAGGGTCCACCAGGTACCAGAAGAGAGGTAGACCAGCCGCCCGCTGGACTGACGATATACAATAACATACCGTACATGGATTTCTCTAGAAGAGGACTTCACCTTGAAGAACTAGGGGTTCTTACACAATTCAAGTTATATATAATGCATGTACAACTGTAAAATTAAACTAAAATATACTTTATACATAGATATATAATCATTAAAAATGAGTTTCATTGTTTCTGATATATTTAGTAAGAAATAAAAGAGTTTTTATTTTTTTTTACTTATTTATTCATAAAAATAAAAACGAGTTATGTTTTCACAAATAATCCCCATATAATAATAGCAATGCATGTTATTAAGTATATCAATTCAAAATGTTTTAATTTATTTTTATTATTTACTGTTAATTTCCAGGTGTACCACATGTGTGATGGCCTCGGCAGGCAGTTCAGCTACTCCTGTCCGAACACGACACTGTTCCAGCAGAGAATGCTGATATGCGACCACTGGTACATGGTCAACTGTACTAACTCCGAGAGCGACTACGATGCTAATTTATTAATAGGTAAAGATAAAACTTATGTTTTTTAATGTGTCCATCCATCCTACAAGATGCACAAGATTTCTCATCTGTCTATATATTAAAAAAGAAAATTGCACATATTTATATGTACGCTAATCTCAGCAACAGCTACTGTATTGAGCTTTATTTTAATCGGTTTATAAATAAAAATGTTTATATATATATATATATATATATATATTTATATATATATATATATATATATATATATATATATATATATATATATATATATATATATATATATATATATAAATATATATATATATATATATATATATATATATATATATATATATATATATATATATATATATATATATATATATATATATATATATATATATATATATATATAGCTTACTTCTTGGAGCTGCTGAATACTCAGCACCCGGGTAGTATTCCGTCTGAACCACCTCCTAACCTGGGACTTATTGCTCCAATAACCCTTGATGAAACTCGGAATTGTCTTCGACGCATGAAGAACGGCAAGGCGGTGGGACCTGACGATATTCCGATCGAAGCGTGGAAATCGTTAGGCTCTCGTGGTGTGCTCATGCTTACTGATCTTTTTAACCGCATTTTGAACACTGGGACGATGCCACATCAATGGCGGCACAGTTTTATTACCCCTATTTACAAAGGAAGGGGCAGTGTTCAAGATTGCGGTAGTTATAGGGGCATTAAGATTATGAGTCACACCATGAAGCTCTTCGAGCGCGTGATTGCCCTCAGGCTCCGCCGAGAGTGTACTGTCTCTGAGTGTCAATATGGATTTCAGCCAGGATCAGGCACTACGGACGCCATTTTTGCCCTCAGAATTTTGATGTAGGCATACAGGGAAAAGAGAAGAGCTCTGCATGGGGCATTCTTAGACCTGCAGAAGGCCTTTGACTGTGTGCCACGTCAGTGGATCTGGTGGGCACTGCGATCCAAAGGGATCCCTGAATCCTATGTTGCTATTATCAGAGACATGTACAACAACTCTGTTTCTACAGTTAGGACCACTGTTGGCGATACCAAACCCTTCCCAATTACAGTAGGGGTTCACCAAGGCTCAGCTCTTAGTCCACTTTTGTTTAATGTAGTGCTAGATACTGTCACGGCTCACATCCAGGAATCCAGCCTCCATGGCTGATGATGTATGCCGATGACATAGTACTCATTGACGAAAACCGACTGATGCTGGAGCGTAACGTGAATGCCTGGAAGGGTGCGCTTGAGAACGGTGGTCTTAAACTGAATGTGTCAAAGACCGAGTACTTGGCTTGCGGGAACCCAGACTCGAGCACCATCCACATCGGGCCTGAGCCAGCCGTTAAGTCGGAGAAGTTCAGGTACCTTGGATCCATTATGCACGAGTCCGGAGGCATCGACTACGATGTCCACGCCCGGGTTAACGCTGCTTGGGCCAAATGGCGGGAGGTCACTGGTGTGGTCTGCGATCGCAGAATACCGCCCAAACTCAAGGGGCTGATATACAAGAGCATGATCCGACCAGTTCTTCTATACGGCAGCGAATGTTGGCCAGCATTATCTCGGCACACTCAGGAGCTTCACGTAACGGAGATGAAGATGCTGAGGTGGATGTGTGGCGTTACTCGGGCTGACCGCATACGCAACACATTCATTCGAGGTAGTCTTGGGGTCCGTGACGTAGCGGATAAGCTCCAAGAGCGTCGTCTGAGATGGTATGGCCACGTTTTGCGCTGGCCTAAGAACTACGTCGGAAGAAAATGCCTTGATATGTCTGTCCCTGGAGTAAGACCCCCCGGACGCCCAAGGAAGCGATGGCTGGACGTCGTGACGCACGACATGAGAGCCAATGGACTAACCACTGAGGATGCTCAAGACCGTGCAAAGTGGAGTAGACTAAGTAGGAAAGCAGACCCTGGCAATAGGCCGGGATAATGCTAAGTGGAAGATATATATATATATATATATATATATATATATATATATATATATATATATATATATATATATATATATATATATATATATATATATATATATATATATATATATATATATATATATATATATATATATATAAAATATTACTAAAGTTAAAATCTCTACGAAGTTAAATCAAAACACTAAGCCACTGTACGGTCTGCCATATCTCATTTGAGTTAGCCAAAACTCCATGGCATATTGTAGGTACAATAAATACTCATTCAATTATCACAGAACACAGACGCAACCATTTAAGGATTTCCATTATCAGTTCTGTAAATATTTGATCAGAGGCTTGTCACGACTTCGAATGTTTAAATATTATCTAAATTTTGGTTGCTACTATGTTAGTACCAAATATGTTTAAATTACTCTATCAGTTGTTTTCAAGTTTCTTTAGGGAGAGTATTTCAAACAAAGTTATCGCGAGTTTGTTTACTATAGTCGTAGATTACCCTGTTGAATAGCCTTATTGAGCACTAGATACTCTTTAACGGAGAGTGGAGAGTATGGTTTTTGGGATGACCAATCTTCATGAGAAGTACACATTTTTAATAATTTAAGTGGTTTTGCCTTCAACTATCGAGTAGAATCTATATTAATAAAATGAATAAAATGTCTGTTATTTTTTTTATTATAGCTTTTACTATATAATAATAAAAAAAAATTTTATTTCAAATTTCCAAAATACCTTTGCCATTATACCTAGCACTAAAAATTGTGAATAAAACAAAAAAAAGTAGCTTGACATTGTGCTTGAAGGTCGTTGGAGATACTTTGCAAAACTGGAAACCTAATTAATATTGAAGCTCTCGCTCAGGTTTTAAAAGCTAAAAAAAATCTACCTATAATCAGATTTCACCTTCGCTAAGGCCGAAGATGGACTTTCAATTTCGTCCCAATATAGGCTCGATTTAGGACTATTCAATACAACTTCGTTTTAAATTTGCCACGATTGTTCAATTAAAACAACGTATGGTTGGTTACAGAAGTTATATAATTAAGTGCTTGTACGGTATCTGTAATATAATTGAAATATTCTATTTAATTATTTCATATATTAATTATAATGAGGTCGTGGTGGCGCAGTGGCACGGACTCTGACAGTGAACGTGACAGTTGTTAGGTGGATTCCGTCATTGGGTGGGATCATTTTTATTTCCTCGCTCTGGTCGAGACAAAGCGGGGCGTTGAGTTCCATCAGTGATCAGGCAATTTCTCGATAATTTGGCGGAAAGTTGGGAACGGAGTGTCTTAACACTGTGGGATATAGCGTGAAATTTATTAATTATCAATTAAATTAGCCGTCCCCATGGGCGTGTCCCCATTTGAAGAAAGTTGTATATTAATTATGTTTTTGTTATGTATATAAAATTTGAATCAAACGATCTAATCAAGAATGCTATCTGTTGAATGACATTTTCACATAGCTAAAGCGTTTGGGCTTATTATAGACGTCGTGAATCTGATTTCTGGGTCATTATTATATTTGATTATCACGACGCAAGACGAGAGGCTTCACTTTTATATGTATATATGTTTTAATTACTTCCACTTCACGCTAAATGATATAAATTAATCTTAACATGTAATATCTAATCATAGTTTACCACAGACAAAAATAATTTAAAAAAACACTTTACAGGTCAAATTTAATATAAATATATAATTACACACATTACATGTAATTATAGAGGAACACTTCTATTAATTTTCTATATATAAATTTAATATGTAAACAAACATGTAGGTACTCGTATATATGAGTATGTATATATATATATATATATATATATATATATATATATATATATATATATATATATATATTTATATATATATATATATATATATATATATATATATATATATATACATATACATATACATATACATATATATATATATATATATATATATATATATATATATATATATATATATATATATATATATATATATATATATATATACACATCATATCTATACGTAATAAGACATTGACCATGACATTACCCGGCCTCTCGTTTATACATACATTGTCAATTTGTTACACTATTAGCATACGAATGCCTTCTTATATTTTAGAGATAGCGTTATTTTGATTTAGTTTGAAGTTATCGTTACTTTTTGTCAAAAGAAACAAACAACATAAGCTTGTAACAAAGTACTTTGAAAGCTCCGACCTACTTCGGCCTATGAAGCTCAATGTCTAAAGTTAATTTGATAATATACTGCGCGATTGACTTAGAAGATAAAAGGTTCTTGAAGCATTTAAAGTGAGAATTACGTGGAATTTCAAGAATATAATTTAATAATCACATTATGTACGTGTGACTGTACACGCGACAATTACAAGTTCGATTTCTTCACGGGGTATTATTTAATTTCCTCGCTCTAGTAAGAAGTTAGAGCATGGCGTTGAGTTTCGTCACTCAAAACGCAGTGTCTCGGTAATTGGGCGGAAACTGGGGAACGGAGTGTCTTGACACTAGGTTCCCTTATCTACCCTGCTTTATGTGGGAGAAATTGAGAAGGTATTTAATTGAATTTTTATTATAAAAATATAATTAAAAAATATGTACATCATACCCCACTTTACTTTACTTTAATTTTTTTCATTTTTTCTTGAAAATAATTTCGTTAAATATAACTTATAGCGAAAATCAAAGATTTTAGTAAATGCTACTTACTTTTATTATAATATAATATTTTTCTCCAACAGGTCAAAGGGACAAACCGTTCGTATCGGAATCTGATATGCGTCTGCGCACACCTCGTCCAGACATACTTTCAGTACCACCGAATGAAAAATATTACGACGGATTAAAAGAGGCCGAGTCAAAGGTATGAGTATATAGGTATAATTTATTAATTTTAATTAATAATAAAGTAATGCCATTTTTCACGGATAGACTATGACTAGCGAAAAGACTGTGAAAGTTTGGAGTTCTCTATATGTAATATTAGCTATGAGATCTTATCGTTGATAGTAGAGCAGTGTCTGTTATAGCGTCAGCCTCGATTTGTACTTAGCGGAATTATTAATTTCTTTTTGGTTCGGAATTATTAATTTGATCTGGCTAATTTCGTTCGCCACAAGATTCTCTCTGGTAAGCACCATATAAATGGGGGGTACAGTCTGAACCTTCATAAGCTGTACTTGATATTTATTATCCAGAGAGAACAGGAAAGAAATAATAAATAAGTATATTTACGAATAAATGATGATGAATCCTAAAATAATGTATAACCAGATACATTCAAGTACATGTTAAGATTTAAATTAAGGTCCAATTATAAAAGAAGTCTGTATTAATTTTCAGTTTACCTTCCACCCGGACAACAGCATCGTTGGCATATCAGATGCAATCAACACTAAGGAAAATGAGTTGGACAGCGACAAGCGAAACTACAGACCACCATCCTCGTGGTCCACCGGTTCAAAGAAAAAACGACCTACGATAAATAGATCTGACACCGATGACACATATAACGGTCCAAATAAAATCAAAACGAATATCTCAAAAACCAATTTTAAAGATGCTTCCACAAACGACAAATTTTCTTCAAATTCTAATAATAACAATATAAATAGACCATCTCAACACTTGGTTCCCCCGTTCTTGCCATCTACAACTGAAAACGATTTCGGACTGAATGTCAGAGTGAAAACAACTCCTGATCCAGTTTTTAATTTTATAAAACGATTCGATCCTAATTCACCGGATTCAATAAAAACATCGATGACCAAAACAGAGATTATAGATCTCAATCAACATTTACCTGAAGGTCAAGTTAGTTCAGAAGAGGAAAGGACTCCGAGAAAACATAAAAATTTCGGGAATAATTTCAATATTCTAGAAAATGGTAAAAAAAAGAGTTCATCTGAAGGGTCCAGGTTTGATTCTGTTAATATTAAATCTAATACAGATTCTATAACAGAAACTTCAAACGGCCAAGTAGAATTGCCGTCTAAAGAAATATTACCGCCGAAATTTGAATATACTCCATTGGTAACAACCACAATGGGCCCCCCTATCTACTACGAATGGAAATGGGCCGTACCTGCATTTGATTTGGAACCTCCTAAACGTAGTAATGAAACCAACACGACTACTCCAAAACCGGTTAAACCAGAAAAAAGACCCTTCAGTGTTGTAACGCGATCTACACCAAAAGAGATAGATCTCACTCCTCGCAATACAGAATATAATATTAGTTCATATTTCGTACCAGACTATGTATTTCCCTTGGACAATCCACACCCAGGGTACGAAAGTGAAGATGCTCAAACGTCTTTCCAAGTCCACGTTCCTCGGCCAGGGAGGGCCAGTTATGGGGAAAACCCAGCTTGCCCTCAATGCCATCCAGCTTATTTAGAACCTGGTACATGCAAGCCTTGTATTGTAAAGCGGTAACATCTACACAAATAATACAATTAGAATAAGCTAACTAGCCAATAGCCATTATAATTAGCGAAATCGATTTTCTTCATAAAATTTCTCATTAAGACTAATAAACATTTCAAACTTTATTTATTTAAGTAAAAAAGGAATAGACAGGTTTTAATTTAAGCAAATGACAATTTATATCGATTATAGTGTTTGTGTCAGATGTTAGATGACAGAGAAGTCAAGGACGATTATTAGTTAAAAGTCACATGCGTGGTACAAATTTTATGTGTACATATGTATATATGCCAATACCAATGCCTTTTTTACCGTTTTGTCATATACTTATAACCTTTTTATTAAAAATCAAAAATTAAGCGTAGATGGATGAATTAAAAGGAAGCGTGCATTTAAAGAATATACTTTCTGTAGACAGTGAGAAAAGAGTGTCAGATCACTCTACATTTTCAATGCATACAATATATATTGTTTGTACCTTTTGTTATTGTTTTAGTCCACAGACTTATAGCGTTAGTGTATTGTTTATTTACTTGTATTATATGAGCATAATTTTTAAATTAATATATTTGTATATTTAGCCACAAAATTTCTTCTTAAAATCATAAAATATGTATATAGAGAGATAAATATTGCGTATTCAGTACATTGCCTGTGTGTGTGTGTGTGTGTGTGTGTGTGTGAGTGCGCCTTGACTAAACAAGCCGTAACAATATAATTATTCGGCAAAATAGAATTTGAACTCATTACTAGAGTGTATATTTAGATATTTAGCCATAAAGAAAAATTATATTGCTGTATGCATGAAGCCTGAACCCAAGGCCCCCCTTCCCCCCCTTATGGGCCGGCAATGTAAGGGTAAGAGGTCTCGGAATAATTTATTTCATTCTCTAACTGAAGGAACTCCGAAATATCTTATATATCTATGGCCATTGTTCATTGGCGACGTACTAATGCATATTTCAATATAGTAAATATTGTAATATAACAATTGTAATATTCAGCTAAGTAAAAATAAATATTTATGATTTTGTTTCTATTTAATGCGCATGTATGTGTATGCATTTTAGCACTAATACCTGTTTTAGTTTATAAGTTAACGAATAAATAATATTGACTATATAAAGCTTTTTTTTTCAATATACTTGCAAATTATTTCTTTACATGACTGTAGGATATAAAATTTAAATTGTTTTAAATGTTAAGAAAATCGGTTCAGCGGTTTCGTCAAAACTTTTGAGACCTAATTATTCGTATCAGAGCGAGGAAATATTTAAATTCCCCGACAACGTGTGAGACTGTAAACCCACATCCATCGCATTTACAGTCAGACATTGTGCCACATGTTTGTATAAATAGAAATAATTTCATCCAAATCATATTATTATAAAAATATGGGCAGAAGAGAAACAAAACTTATATATTTTTGCCAATAAGGATTTATATTAGTTATTAAATAAGTTTTCTTTTTTATTAGCTTTACCATGTATAATAGGGTAGTAAGGTACAGAAGGAACTCAGTGGAAGTTTTTTAGACATTGCATGTGAGGATTGCTTTGTTTCGCCAGAGCGAGGACATGAAAATAATTCATTTAATAATTTAAAATAATTTATTCTGCAAGAGTGGGAATCGAGCCCACAAACCGTCGTGATTACAGACAGACGCTACTGCTGCGCGTTACACCACGAGGGTCTTTATCTTTCTTTAATATTAATATTTTGTTACTTAGATAATTTGTTAATGCTTATAAATATGAATACAAATAATTAAAAAGAACGCAATAGCTCGATTCTCATTCTATATATTTAAAGTTACCAGTTCTCTGTTCTGGGATGACCAAGTGCAGCGGGAGCTCTCGTCACTTGCTACGTGCTATTTAGAATTTATTAGAAAATAAACAATTGCGGGGCTTAGCTTTCTGACATATAAAGAATAGAGGACGAAACAATGAAAAGTTTGAGAAAATATATTAAATAATAATAATTATTATAAGTGCTTATAACCATTTAGAACGCCATTATCATCAAATCGAACGTGTGCCAAAATGGCGTCTTATGACAAATGTCAGTGTCAAATCCATTAAACTATTTTGCGAATGGTGAAGCGTCATGTCGCGAACGTGAAACGTTTAACAGATCTGCAATTTACGGATTATTTTTAAAAAATTGCACTATTTCCACGTGCTTTTAACATGAGCAAATCGAATCCATTAGGATTAATAGCGAATTACGGTGATTCCGATGATGAATTAGATGACGGACCCCCAGTACCTTCTCAACGAGTTGAAAGTGTCAAGAGTATGGGATATCCAGGATATGAAGCTGTTCCTAATCATCAACCAATAAGTTCACAAGCTGGTATTCACCCAGCGCCTATAGCTCACTGTCGTAAGTACTACTATAGTTGTGTACCAATAATAGTTCAAGATCGCAATTTTTTAGAAACCGGTTACTTAATGTAATGAAAGGTTGTGGACATTCTCTGAAATGTTTGGAAATTATATTAATTTATTTAAGTTTCTTTTTATGTTGAAACCATGAATTAATTTAAATTAAGTACTTATAAAGATGGTCTTATAGCAGCGGCACAAAGTCAAACTGGACTATGACGGGAGAATTATTTATTTTATTATCTCCGCTCTGATAACAAGATAAAGCGTGGTGTTGTTCCATCACTCAACACTCAATGTATCAAATGGTAAAAAATGAGAATGGAGTGTCTTAATACTAAGTCCATCTTAATACTAGTTCCCTCTTCATACTCTGCTATGTGCAGAATACATTGTGAAGCTGAAAAATATCTTAATATCAAAAACAACAATTCAGAGAGAACAAAAATTATTTATTTCATAAAATATATTTTGAGAATTTAGGTTATTTACATAGTGGAGCAAACAGAAAACTACATGTATATGTTTATATACTACTTATTATGTTATAGAAGTATTTAAATTTATTAATATCACAAAATATACATTAACTTCTCTCTCTCCTCATGTAAATAATTATATAATTCCAGCATGGTCCGCTTGTTACGATGAAAATAGTGGATTCACATATTATTGGAATCAGCAAACTAATGCAGTCACCTGGGAAGCACCACCTGAATACTTACTAGCACTTAAGTTGGCACAGCAACAGTTACATACATCAGGTATCATAATTTTTTAACTTTCATCCTTCACCTTCTAAATAATAGTCACTAGGTGGTCCAAGAAGACCTGGTGTCAAGTATAATCAATTTTACAATTCCCATTTGAGTTTTTGCATAATGAGTGCCTGTGGTCAAAAAGTTAATATAATTTAAACAATAATTTTTACAAACAAATATTGCATGTACATGCTTTCGTACAGTCCTACTATATTTTTTAAATAAATTGCTAAAGGCAGCTAAGGCAACTAAATGCTACTCTACACAGTTAGTTTGCTTGGGTCCTTAAAAATTTAACAAGTGTGCATTATGTAAACAAAAATATAAATGTTGTGTATCCAACTACTGCATGTCTATGAGGCTAATATACATATACATATACATATACATATACATATACATATACATATACATATACATATACATATACATATACATATACATATACATATACATATACATATACATATACATATACATATACATATACATATACATATACATATACATATACATATACATATACATATACATATACATATACATATACATATACATATACATATACATATACATATACATATACATATACATATACATATACATATACATATACATATACATATACATATACATATACATATACATATACATATACATATACATATACATATACATATACATATACATATACATATACATATACATATACATATACATATACATATACATATACATATACATATACATATACATATACATATACATATACATATACATATACATATACATATACATATACATATACATATACATATACATATACATATACATATATATATATATATATATATATATATATATATATATATATATATATATATATATATATATATATAATATATGAATTACAGGCTCAACAGAAGTATCAGCAGAGGAATGGCAGCTTTACCAGCAGGCTTTAGCAGAAAAACAAAATTCACAAAACAAAGTGCTTGCCAAAGTGAAATCTAAAAAACCTGACAAAAATATTAAAGATAGAAATGTTAAAAGTAAAAAGAGATCTCTGAGTGACGATGAGGAAGAGTGAGTAAATATACTTTATTTTTTACTCAAGATATATTTATCAACAAATGATATTTTTTTATTTGCACTATAATACAAATGTAATAACAGTAGTGTGTATTTTAGTCTGTGTATTGAATATATTTGCAAATAAATAATTGTCATTTCCATGTTCCGCCAAAACAAAGTGGTATTGAGTTCCGTAACTGAACACATACTGTTTCAAGTTGAGTATCTTTGAGTTTATCTTCATACTAGTACCCACAATTTGATCCACTTTCGTAATAAAAGTAGGTAGTAGGTAGTTTTGTCAAACATAAATAATAAACATAATAATATAACAACCGAGGAATGAAGACTTTCAACATTACATTGATATATTGAATTACTGCTTCATTGTAAACAATATTGTTACGGATGAAGCGAGATAAGTTAGCTTTACTTGGTCTTTTTACTATCTGTGGTGCACAGGATTATGTATTAGTGGCAGCATTTGTAACACCGTTACAAATTTATGAAGTCAGATAATTAACCATTATTGATATATTGGCAAATTTGGCATTGTACACCTAAAGCAAATGAAATTACTATGGCATAGAAGTTTTAAAGCCGTTATCAACGTGGAGGTAAAAAGTAATTATAATATAGACTTAAGGAAGATAGGTGATTAGTGATCATGAAGTTCTAGAGAAAATGTTAGCGGGAGAGATAGCACATCAAAATGTAACCCCTATGCAGACAGCCAGGACATTCTTTGACATTGTGATTAATAATAAACCGAAAAACTTAATAATAATAGATAAAAGATTAATAATAATAGACGCCGAAAAATCTCATCAACCAGAAAATAACTCTCAACAAAGTAGCATAGAACAAATATTAATAAAACAAAGATAGACCAACTCATTCAATAGACAGGTATCCTCCTAAACCTATTGACCACTGTTGTTTCTAAACAACATTCATAGTTCCCTTACGCAGCGCAACCTGGAAGATAAATGAATTAGCGCCAAACTTACTTGAACTTGAAGAGATAATCAAAGCTAATAAACTAGACGTAGTCCTTAGTTCAGAGTCTCATGCTTCCAAGAATAGTTTTTATCATCTCCGTGGGTTTAACATTTACTTCATCCTTCATCCTGGAGATGGCAAAGCTCACGCAGGTACTGCAATAATAATAAGATCCAATCTTAAACACCGTGCTAGGAAACTATGCCACACAATACATCCAGGCTACTAGCATAAGATTGGAAGACAGAGCGGGTCCCATTACATTTAATGCCCACCTAAACATAAAATTACTCGAAAAATGCATAAAGCCTACTTTTCCGAACTTGGAAATAAATTTATATTTGGCGGAGACTGGAACCGGACTGAAAGAACACGTTTTGGAGCTCCCGCATAACACTACCAAGAGGGCACTCATTACTACTACTTAGACGATAACATCATATTAAAAATCCCCATGAAAATTCCTGAAGAGGTCGATGTTGGAAGGAGTCTGCATGGAGCCTCTCCCCGTGCTTAAAACGTACTACGTTCATGTGTCCCCAATGTATTGATCTATAGACACAACTATTCGAACAAATAAAACTACGTCGTATCTGGCACAAATTTCGGCATTCTGAAGCTAACACAGCGCTTAACCAGGCGACTAAACTTCAGGCGAACTTAAGCTGCTGCTTCATGAAACTGCAAATTCTTCTCTACGAAATACTCGAGAAAAAATAACACCTCAGGGAAAGGGCGATACATCATAATGGAACGCTACCAAATCTTCAGAAAAGCCACAAGAACACATCCATGCTCTTAAATGCTTAAACTCAATGGGCTCGAACAGACGCTAAGAAAGCAGTAGTAATGTAGAAGTAAGTCTCGTTATCCTCGATATTCTCAGCCAGAAATTCCAGTTATGTTTGCCTCTCAAACCCACGCCTCCCACCGCCTGGTAATTCGCTCCATAAACCTTCGTGGTATCGGCCGATTAGCATAACTCCAGATCTTTCAAAATTATGGGAGAAAATCCTCTTTAAGTGGTAAACGGGACATATAGAACTTTCCAACATTATTCCCGAGCATCAGTTGGGGTTTTGAAAACAGTACTACAATAGAGCAAATACACCGAGTTCGTCACGAAATCAGACGCTGTTTTGAAAGTAAACAGTACTGCTCAGTGGCATTTCTGGACGTTCAACTGGCCTTCGATAAAGGCATAAAGGGCTCTTATGTATAGTAAAAAGTAAACTTCCACATTCTTTATTCTGATACAAAATCTTACCTCGGAGAAAGACTCCGACTTCAGCATCATCAGATGTAAATAATTAAGCACAAATTTCATACTTCAAAGTATAAAAACAACCCTTATCGGATGTTTTTTGTTGTGATGTTGATGCCTGTCTGTCTGTATGTCCATCGATTAATACCACTTTTCTCAAGGTCGCGTGGAGGTATTATGTTGAAATTAATAACAAATATCCAAGTTAATTCATTTTATTTCTAGAGTCCCTCGGACCACGGGAATAAATAAATTTCCAACACAATCAAAGACATGAGCGTTTATGTGTCGTTTTGGCAGAATAGTGTATGAAATTCGTAGCGTAGTCAAAACTTATAGGACCCGTTGACCTATAATTATAAAATGTGCGAAAAGTGAGAACATATAATACAAAAAAAAAAAACCAGAAATTGGTGGTCTATGGGCTTACACTTGACCAATTTGATACAAAAACAGTATAAAAATGCCGATGAATCATTTGAGATGAATATTTTTTAGTGTCTTTATTTGATTGACTGTTTTGACTACCATCATCATGTAAAAATTTTTTTCAGAAAAATCGAGCTCATCACATCTTACCATAATTCAGATTCAGAATCCAATGATGATATGGAAACCACTGAAATCAACGAATCACCTTTAAGTAATCCGAAACCTGCTAAAATATATAAATATCCCCATAAAAAGTTGAAAACCAAACCTAATATGGAATTTGGTCCTCCTTTGCCTCCGAAACAAAATTATACAGTGCCTATAGGTCCCGAGTTGCCACCAGAGTTGAAGACAATGGAATCAGAAAAAGTGGACAAAGATAAGGAAGAAGTAAGTCTTATTGTTGTAATAGATACTTTTCACTAATAATAACATATATATTTTTTTCTTATTTGAACAGTGAATTAATAGATTTATTATTATTATGTTTCACTTTATATATCTATAGCATTGTTATATATTATATTGTGCATTAGAGGCCATCGTAGTCCAATAGGACATCGACTGCCTCTAAACACGATGGTTATGGGTTCGATCCCCCCATGTAGACGAAAGAAATACTATAATTTGTCTTAAATTTGTTCCGAAAGAGGAGAAGAGGGTGTCTTAGAAGTGTATCTGAAACTAGGTTAATTCTGCTCATCCTGCTATACTTATATACATGTATCTACAAATATACGTTTTGTCCTCACCATATATATAAATAAATAATAATAAAAAATGAATGATGAGTTCTGCACCTGATAATCGCTAAAAAATAACTATCTAGGCTCTCTAAAAGCTTATCTGACTTTTTGAAATCAATTTACTATAAAATGATTTTAATAAGTCAAAAAGTAAGCTTTATTATTTCTTATGTCGTATTTTTTCATTAGAGAAAATATTATATAGGGCTTAGTAAAGTTTTAAGCTGATAATTTGTTTGGATATGTTATTAAGCGTTGTGATGGCTTAAAGTTTTCAATCTGATAACTTCATAATTTAAAAAATGTAATATTTGAATAATATATTAGACTAATTTTAGTTTTTCAATTTTTTACCGCATTAGGACACCAAATCGGTTAAATCAATAGACGAGGATAGTCAAGATGAAACTACTTTATTAAAAAGACTAAAAGATAAAGCTAAGTTACTAGAAAAACTGGGTGGTGAAATACCATCCGAATTACAAAAGATAATAAAAGACGAATCAAATGCTTCGTCTCCTAAAGATACAAATTTAGATATAGATGATCTTTTAGATGAGATAGAAAAGAAAGAATTTAAAATTAAAGCCAAGTCTAAAAGTAATAATGGATCTAATACCAATAGTATTGCTAGTTCACCAAAGGGTGATAACACTCCAATAGATGATTTTAAAACGAACGGACAAGCCTTGTTCCCGAGTTCAGTAAATATAGATCAAACTAAAGAGATTAAAACGGATAATGTTGCAAAGGAAAGAAAAGAAAATGTTTATTTAATGGATATCAACGAACATTTAGAGAATGTCAATAGAAAAAAATTAAGAATTTCGAGTTCGGTACTGCCAGAACGTAAAAAAGAGATAACAGAGCTACCAACTTACACGACGAAATATTCACAGTTTATAGAAGGGTTTTCAAGTGAAAGGACTGGTTTGGGTTTTACAAAAGACGACGAAAGTGATAATAGTCCTAAGAACACGATTAATTATGGAAATGGATTGACTTTTACCAAAGGAGAGACTTTAAATGAAGAAAAAAAAGATGAAGATTTGGACGACTTAACGGATTTAGTCGAAGCCAAACTGAAGTTTTTGAATCAATTGCAACCGTGCGCGTTGACGCCGTTACAAGAAATGTTAATTCAAATGCAGGTATTTATTATTTATTTGGTTAGTGTTATTGACTATTGTGAAACATTATCTCAACTTAACATGCAACGCCCTTATTCCGTGGAGAGCGGAGAACGGAGTGCTCGGCACTAGGTCTCTGCGTACACTGCTATTGTGGAGTAAAGCGTGAAGTCGAAAGTAAATATAATTTATTTTAACATATTATATTTATTTATTTTATAATTATCATCCTAATGAAGGAATGGAACCGTGTCAATAATTATAAGAGATCAGAAGTCGTCGGCGCGCAGCTCTGGCATAGGAATAAAAAGGTAAAATAATGATTGTCCGCTGCAGACGCTGGTGAGCGCCTTCCGCGCGGGCGCCCTCGGCGGCGTGTACTGGCGGCGCTGGGTGGCGGCGGCGGCGCGCGCCCTGCTCGCGCACGAGGCGGCCGCCGCGCCGCCCGGCTGGCACGCCGCCTTCCACAGGTACGCATGCCGCCCCCCACCCCCCGTGCGCCCCCCGTGCGCCCCCTCTGCGGCCGTGCCGAATTATGTTGTTTAGTTCGCCGTCCCTAGATTATTATGTAATATGATATTTACATAATATGAAATTAGATGCGATCGTCTGCGTCTCGACGTCGCAGTGCGCGGGCGCAGGGTGCTGAGTATCGCAATGTCTGACGGCCTCTGTCACACCGTACGCGCCCCCTTAGGTGATACTGATATATTAAAATACAATAATTATTTATTAGAATATAAATAAAAAATATATTTAAAGCAATAAAAATAATTATAATATGTATATATTATAATTAATAACTATAAAAATTAAGTGCATGAATATTATTTGTAATTCTTATTTTTATTCAACAACTACTTTAGACAAAAGTAATATCAATTTTTTCTAATTGTATTTTTTTTAATTTGTAGCGTCATTTTTTGCCTAATTTCGTGACTAGGCAAGACTTCTTCTTGCCTAATAATGCAATTAGGTAAAACCTACAGAGTACTTCTACCCTATAGGTTTATACCACAGTGTAAACATCAAATATATAATATAAAAGGAGCTTAAACTGCCATAACTATTGAATGCGTGAACTTAGAAGTTTGATATTTTCATAGATCGCAGACTGAATAAATATGATGTTTAGCAAAAAAATATTTTTAATTACACATACAGTCTTGAAATTATAAAAATTTCTGATCTTATTTAGAACAATTATAAAATAATAAATCAAATATTACAAGAAATAATCTAGCTAGCTTTTTTAAATTTTCATTTCACATGAGGTATGCTACGGTGTGACAGGTTATGAACTGTGAACTTTGAACAACTGTTGTTGTGTGCTGTGCCTTTACAGACTCTTTATGGGATTTATATGGAAGACAAATGCAAGGAGAACAATTATTCGGTGCTGTGTCTAGTTTAAGAATATCTATATATTATAATTATGTACATATATAACTTATTAAAAGTGTCTACATTTTGATCCAACAAGTTTAATATTTCATATTTGCTTGTTATCTTTTAAATATCTTTATACATATAAACACACACACACACATACACATATATATATATATATATATATATATATATATATAAATATCTTTATACATATAAACACACACACATATATATATTTTCTTAGTATGAATTTATATTGTGATAAAACATAACTGTCTGTGATATAAACTACCTGATTTTAGTTTTAAGTGGAATAAATTTAATTCTTATTAATTGAGGAGTTTCTTTAATAAATAGACCTGATATGTAAATTAAAAATTTAATATAAAAAGAATGTTGAATTAAAAGAAAAAGGTTAGTAGGTATTGTTTCTGTTTACGAAATTTTACCTCAAAATATTGATTAATTGCAAAATAGCATTTAAATTAACAAAAAAAGAAGAGAAGAGAGGTAAGAGACTGGTAGAGAATAAAGAAAACTTCGCACCGTGGATTTTGGTAAGAAGTCTTTTAATTAATTATGTATTTTTTTTATTTCTTGATAATACACTTTGATCTTTTCCAGGTGACCTGTTGCTAGCGATTTGTGTCTGCTGTAAAAAATATTAAATAAAGATTAAAAATATAATGACACATAGGTAAAAAATATAGGTAGTCGATAGTTGGCATCGCTGTATTATTTGGAGCAGACATTTAATGGATGTTCTTATCGGGTTTAAGTATAAAACGTTTTTTTAAAAAAAGTGAAATTCTTCCAAATGTCGCTACATAGTAGTGTCAAATGGAGAAATTTCGACATTTTTACGTTTTAAGTCGTTATTTTAAGTCTGCATTAATCTTATAAATTGGTTAGCTGTCTTAAACAAAATTTGCATCTGACTCGAAGGACCAATTTTTATATATCGTTATATGTATTGTTTGACATGATTATATACATAACGACAGTATTTTAAATCATTATCTATGCAAAAAGTAATACAAATAGTAAATTTTTAAGACATGTATCCAATTTGTAAGCAATACAAGCGATCCAAAGCGTATTCTTGTATTATTCCCTTTACACATACAGATCTGAAGGCCGTTACTGCTATCGGCGCGAGTCTGACGGCTTCGTCCAGTACGAATACCCGGCCGTCGCGAGCACGGACATGGAGATATGTACGACGCCTCCTCACCCCGGAACGGACCTTAAGGTACTTTGAATGCGCGCTGCATATCTCGTAATGCACGGAGGACGGGAGGGCCTCAACTATTTGCCTACGATTTCGACGATGCTTATTGATATTTTAAGCACCGTTAATCTGGAAGATGCAGCAGAGAAACTGGTTTCCACTTTAACCTCTGTTATACGTGATCACACACGTCCCATAGGGGCACCTTATAGGAAGCGAATTATAAAGCCTTGGATAATTGGGATAATTGGGATTGGGAATAACCCCAGGATTACTCCGCTGCATAAGAAATTGTGATAAACTTTTTAGAAAAAAAAAAATCCCAACAACACAATTATACAAATCACTTACACGCTATAAAAAATTCTGTAACAAGTTGTTACAGAAAGTTAAAAAAAGTAAAAGTTCAATACGAGATGAACGAATTTCACAAGGCTAACAGAAATATCAAAAAAACTTGGAATGTAATTACGAACATATCGAAGAAAAATACTAACACTACAAGCAATCTTTTAAATGTGTGTGTCGATCCAATTGCGGCAGTTAATAAAGTTAATGATCATTTTGCAAGTGTAGGGAGTCGACTCGGATCTGCTGTTCATTTTAAAACTAATTCTCAACAATACCTCCCTTATAAGATCTCTCAGGTAGCACCAAATTCTATGGTCATGAACTGTACTGACGACTCTGAAATAAAGTCTATCATCTATCTTCTCAAAAACCATTGTGCTTACTCCTCCAATAACTTGGATTTGTAGTCTGTGTCTGTCTCAAGGAAAGTTCCCTAGAGTTTTCAAAGGGGCAGTTGTTCACCCCATCTGCAAAGAAGGTAGTAAAGATAATATTAATAACTATAGACCCATGTCTGTGTTGAGTGCACTTTCAAAAATTGTAGGAAAATTAATCAACAAAAGACTGGTTTCTTATTTGGATAAATATGATCTGCTTGCCTCTAATCAATATGGCTTTAGAGCTGGTAAATCTACAGAGGATGCAGTCATGAGTTTTGTTGATATTGTGGTACAGAACCTTGATAGCAAAAAGAAGACCCTAGGTATAGTTTTGGACATTTCCAAGGCCTTTGATACGGTATCTATACCTCTTTTGCTTGATAAATTGGAAATATTGGTATCAGAGGAATTGCTCTAGACCTGTTTAAAAGCTATCTGGCCGACAGAAAACAAACAGTTATAATAAATGGAAATATCAGTGATGAAGCAAATCTTTCGTATGGAGTACCTCAGGGCAGTGTATTGGGATCCACTCTTTTCTTAGTATACATTAATGATCTATGTAATCTTAAAATACCTAACTGCAAAATTGTTACATATGTCGACGACACTGCCTTGTTTGTTCACGGAAGCTGTTGGGCTGATACATTGAAGTATAGCGAAAAAGCTTTTTCCATTGTTATGAATTGGTTGTCGTGTAACATCTTTACCCTCAATTTAGATAAAACTCACTTTATAGCATTCGGCCATAAGTGCTCTTTACCCCCTGAATCCTTTTCTATTATTGCTCATACATGTCCCTATGAACTACGTAACATTTGTGACTGCTCCAAAATAACTAGGTCTCCCTGGATAAGGTACCTTGGCGTCCTTCTCGATGAAAAACTTTCGTGGAAAAGTCATACACGAGCTTTGACTTCTCGTGTAAGGAAACTAGCGTTCATCTTTAAACATCATCTAGTGCTAGCTCCCAAACTATAAAGATGGTTTATTACGCCCTAGTGCAGTCATTACTTACTTATTGCATGACAGCGTGGGGTTGTGCACATAAATCAAATCTACTCCCATTGGAAAAACTACAGACATGTATTCTTAAGTTAATGACATCCAAACCTATTCGTTTTCCAACGGCAGATTTATATCAGACATGCAAGGTGTTAATAGTTCGTAAGTTGTTTATTCTTTTTTCTGTTTTACGAAAACATAGTGTTACTACTTTCGATGCTCAGTATATCTCAAGTAAACGTAGATTTGACAAAGTCTGTCCAATAGAGATGCGTCGTTTAGCCTCCTCAAATCACCATTACTATTATTCAATTCCGGTTTTGTACAACACTATCAATAACAAAGTAAACATACATCCTTTAACCTCCCGTCTATGTAAAATTAAGCTATCTAACTGGTTACTGACATTAGATTACGATCAGACGGAAAATCTCTTAGTTACCTAAATGAAGTTTTGCTGGATGATATTTCAGGTTACACCCAATCACACTCACACTCATACATACGCACAAGATTGATATACCATATAACTAACTTATTTTGTATTCGTTGTTTAAATTTTATTTTATTGTCTGTTCATTTTTTTTGTTTCTTTATATTTTTTACATGTAAACATCTCATTTGTATTTAGTACTTTTTTAAATTTGATATAACTTAAGAAACGGCGCACAAGCGCCGGGCGTTAATAACTGCGACACAGTTTTAAACTAGTGTAGTTATTATCGTTATAAATAGGTTTTTGTTGCATACAAAAATTTGATAATAAATTATATTATTATTATTATGTTAACGCTATTAAATAAGATCAGGATTTTTGCGATTTTGATTTAACATCATGTCCATAGGAGTACATAGTGATTTAACACTAGATTTTTATTATTTTTGCAACCATGATAACAGCATACTGTGTGTAATTTAATCTGATCAATTTCCAAAAGCTTTCCTTCCTTAAAACTAAAAAAGATATCCGAAACCAGGATGAAGACCCGGCCCTGTCGCCGCCGGCCGCGTCCCCGCCGCGCTGGGGGCGCGCCACGCCGCCGCCGCCCGGCACCGACGCGGACGTCGCCCCGCCCCCCCCCCCCCCCCCCCCCCCCCCGCCCGCGCCCGCGCCTCCCACACCTTCGGTGAGCACGAATTCAAATATATTAATGTATTTATTTAAAATTGTAATAAAAATCTGATTCCGCATAAAATACAGAAGAAGACAGCAGTGAACACAGTGTGATAAACAAGTTTAGGAAGTAAAACCATCATATTATCGTCGGCCACACAACTTAAAATGTGCAAGTCACACATCAGTCATTTATCAGTGCAGTGAAGTGTGACAGCTCAAATCAGCTGCACCATCATACCGATACTGAAATAAAATATTGCTATATTAAAATGTATCTTTTCTGATAAAACTGACATGTTGTGTTGCCGTAATAAACTGTGAAATTTCTGAAAAAAATGGGTATTGAGAAATTATATAACTATCGAAATTAGATGAAAAATTAAAATAAAAATTAATCAAACATACGTTTTTAATAACTAGAAGAATCCTATAGATCTTTGATCTACAGGATTCTTCAAGTCTAGTCTTAGTTCAGCAAAAGAAAATCAACTCGCAAAATGATGAGTCATACGCATTTGATAAACTTCTGGCAAAAGAAGCCAGGATGCCAAGTATATTTAATTATAAAGAGCGAGGAAAGCCAAAAATAACTTCGGAAAAACTATATTTAAAACTATTAAAAGCGAAAATATACCTCGAACCAAAGAAAAATAAACAACACAAGCAAATCCCGGGCAATTAGATCACCCGCCATTAATATTAAAAACAAACAAACTCGAACCTAGCGAAGTAAAAACCTAAATGAAAATATAAAAATCGATACAGCTTTAAAATTTTGCACATACAATGTCAAATCTCTAGCAAATCCATCAAAAATAGCGAATAATTTAGCTCTAGAGCTACAAAACTCAAAGGAAAAACTGCAAAGAAGTTAAAAGAATTGCCTGTAATAAAGGAGAACACAGAAACTACATATTTTGCTGCATAGGAGGTCTCTCCTATCTGTTACTGCTATCAAAATTAGCTGTCTAGCTAGTATGCATGGTGTAGGCTTTACGATATAGAAAAACCTAAAGGCGAATATCGTGAATTTCTCAGAAATATCGGAAAAAGTAGCTATACTATTATTAAATTTACAAAACTATCTCATTCGTTTTATATGAACAGTAGGATTAACATATGAAGAACTGATCCAATTTTATATGAGCTTAGAGAGGCATATGACCTTGCAGGAAAAAATGTGATTGTTATGGGAGATTCAATTCTCAAATTAGATATCCAAAACCTGAGGAAATTAAGATAACGGATATGGGAAAAGAAATCAAAGAGGGAAGCGCTTGATACAATTGCTCAAGAACATAGGCCATCAGTGATGAATACTTTCTTTAAGAAAAAATAATCTTATAAATGGACGTGGACTTCCACAAAATCGGAAAACAATGAAATTGATTTTCTACACAGTAACAAACCGAAATCGATAACTAATATAGAAATATTGAATCGAGTCAAGTTCCCATCAGATCATAAAATGCTAAGATGCTCGCTCACCAACACTAGAGAAACCCAAAAACAATAGAAGAACATAAAAAAGAGCATGTACCATTTTAAATACTGAATAAGAAATAAAGACATACATTGAACAACTACATACTAATGTAATACCACTATTCATCATAAACCAAACAGAAAAGGTACACATAATTAACAACAAGATTGAAGAGATGATTTCATAAAGCCTAGAACTAAAAGGGAATGAAGAGAACAAACAACAAAAGATTCTTCAAGAACAAATATTATTGTTACTATCAAGACGTACAAAACTACTAGCAAAAGTGAATAGATTAAAGGAAGAAAAAGAAGAACGTAAATAATTATTAAAGAAAACTAACAAATTAATTAAAGAAGAAGAAGTAAATAACAGAAAAACAATTGATAAAAAGAGTATGGATACAATGCCTGAAAACAGAAGAAAGAGAGACACGCTATCAAATTACGAACATATACTTACCAGTAGAACCAATAAGTGAAAACGAAATATTAATGCATATTAAAAATCATAAATCTGAGAAAAATCTAACTAATGAAGCATTAAGAATCGGAGCCCCTACACTACTCCCATTCTTAGTAAAGTTGTTTAATATGGTCCAAAAGTCAGACCAAACACCAAAACAGTGGTGCATGTCAAACATAATCCTACTATACGAAAAAGGAGGTCCGCTAGACATTGGTAACTACAGAGCAATCAGCCTGCTATCAACAACATATAAACAATAATATTAAGTAGAATTGCGCCAAAAATCGATGAAATGCCACCAATTAAACAAGCAGGATTTCGTCTAAACTATTCTACGATTGACCACATACAGGCCATAGAGCAAATTTTCGGAAGGCTTAGCGTGTTCAACATGTCGTTGTATATGGCATTTATAGATCACAAGCTAAAAGCTTTTGACAGCATAACACATACATCGATACAGAAAGCTCTGAGAAATAGCAACTCACAAGAGAAGTATATAACAATTATCAAAATCATTTATTCCGAGACTGCTATCAGCGGAAAATTAGAAAGAGAAAGATGTATTTCCAATAGAAAGAGGTGTAAGGCAGGGCGACCCGCACTCCCCCAAATTAGGTATAGCGGTCCTAGAAGATATCTTTCAAAACACTAAATTGGAGTAATAAAGGCATTTGGATCGAAAATCATCGATTTACCCACTAAAGGTTTGTGGACGATATAGTACTCTAGTGAATCTGCTACAAATTTAGAACACATGATACAGGCACTAGATAAACAAAGAAAAAAGATTTCTAGTTCACAAATTAACACCACAAAAACGAAAATCATGACTAACAACCACCAAAAACCAATCTAAATAGAAGGTCAAATTAAAGAGTATGTCGAGGAGTAAATTAGTATCTTTTAAAGATAACAGCTACGAGATTGAAATTGATCAACATAACATGGAAAAAATACTGGTCCCACAATGAAATACTAAAAAATATGTAGCATAAAAATGAAGGAAATCATAATGGTATCTTGTATACTACCAAGCCTAACGTATGGTAACCAAACATGGGATTACACAAATAAAATTTAAAAAAAAAACATTGTCTAGTCAACACACAATCAAAATAAAAATCAAAATATTTATTTAATCAAATTTATTACAAGCACTTTCGAATCAATTAACATAAGTGTCAGTATTGTCAGTCCTACTAGAAGTTACCACCAGCTCGGAGGGCAGTTCTGATGAGAAGAGCTGGCGAGAAACTCAACAGTTGCTCTTTTTTAATGTAAATTAAAGTAAATGGTGAGAAGAATGCTTAAACATAAAATAAAATTAACTATTTATTGAGTTGATTGTAGCATTAGTTAAATAAAAGAATCATTTGAAGGCAACTGTTTACTGCGACGCTCACAGCCGGATGCTGGATGCCGGATGCATTAAGGATTAAAATCGAACTGGGCAGGTCACTTATCAAAATACCAAGACAACAGGTGGACCATAAAGTTGACTAAATAGCCTGGAGATATACTAAGAAAATATTTTTTAACTTCAGTTTTAGTGTTTTCAAAATGAGTCATTATAGCTAGTGCAGTGCACACGAATATGAATTATGACTGAATATGCATTACCTAGATTTCTCGGCCTTCCATGCTATGAGGTGTAATAAAACCAATACATTAAACACTTATTTCAACAAAATTTTACTTTTACAGCACGAATCCAAACACGAGATATCTGACGAGCTCCTCTCATTCTACAACGACATTGCTCAACTAGACCAACAGCAAGCAACACCGCCAGCAACCCCAGCACCCCCAGCACCCCCAGCGCCCCCAACACCTCCAGCGCCCCTCGACACCCCACGACCGCCCCCAGACACCCCTCGGCCGCCACCTCCCCCTGTGATTAGGGAACCTGTGGAGAAGCTAGAGAAAGATAGAGATAGTAAAGTTAAGAAGAAGTCTAAGGTAAGATACGTTTGTTTGATTTTTAAATTTAAATGTATATCATGTTGGAAGTTAATATCATGTCATGTTGTCTACATAACAATGCAGATGAAATTTAAAAGTCTTAAGTGTATGTAAGGATGAATTTGAATTAAAGAACGAAGCGGTTATATATAATATTTTATACTATATCGTTTAGTTTAGGAACTACAGGCGACCGAAGTTGTTAGGGGCTGGCGGTCATGTACTCTTTCAAGTCTTAGTCCTAAAAAAAGTAATAAGTAAATAATCAAAACTGTGGAATATATTTCTCACAAAAGGAGCTTTTTAATAGCATTTGCCTGAAATAAATAAATAATTATTAAATTAATTAAATTTTTAAAAGTATTCACATAATGAAGCTGATTTCAAATTTTATGAATTGAAATTTCACTAACTTGCCGTATTAATCGTCAGAAAGTTGTACGGTGGGTGTCTAAGCCAGTCAGGAGTTCCATTGCTTACAGTAGGCACCTCAGAGTACGGCCGAGAGCGCGGCCGACAGGGCTGCTCCTTGTTTTCGTGAATAGCATACGAGTATATGCGTCTCTATATGTAGAGATGGCTTTGCCCATTTAAACAGTAGTTCTGGTGGAGGAGGCTTTGTCTTTTTATATACATATACATATACATATACATATACATATACATATACATATACATATACATATACATATACATATACGTATACGTATACGTATACGTATACGTATACGTACACGTACACGTACACGTACACGTACACGTACACGTACACGTACACGTACACGTACACGTACACGTACACGTACACGTACACGTACACGTACACGTACACGTACACGTACACGTACACGTACACGTACACGTACACGTACACATACACATACACATACACATATACATATATACTATATAAGTTATTAGAAACTATGATAGTAAATTCGATAGATTTAAATTTTTCTGATTTAGTTCAGTGTTAGGTTCCGCCATTTAACACGCAATGTCCTCTCTGCTCTGTATGGCGTTTATGATATGTCACATACGGGATGGAAGCGGCGAGCCAGAAAAATACTTATATTACTAATGAAAGAAAAACGTTTTTATATAACTTAATGGATAATTTATACGATTACTTCTGTTTCTGGAGAATATATTACTAATTGTCTTTTTTTTCTTTGTAGGTAAAATTGTCAACATCATTAAGTATGAAGAACAAATCAGTGTCCAGTTTAGTTGCTAAATGGCAGCAAGTGGCTGATGAAATTCATTCCGATTAATGTTTTATATCTGTGCCTCTAATACTTATTTAAATAACTCCAATAATATATTAAAATGGACTAAACTTTATAAAATTTTGGTTTTATATGTTATTTAAAGGATTTTTGATTTTTTATCAAAATTGTAGTTTTTATCTGTTTCGTGAAATAATTTGTCTTGACACATCTCTATTTTTAGAATCCACACACATTATGTTAATACAAATTCATGGTGATTAAAACCAATATGTAAAGTTATGAATAAAACAAATAGTCGAGTTTTAATCGATTTTACAATTATTCGAATAAATTGTTAAATAAAGTACCTATTAAAATATAGCTATATGTTCTCTTTCTATATAAACCGGTGTCTGTGAGCGCGACGGGCGCGGGCCCTCTGTCTCGCCTGTCTGCACTATGTGGTGAATAGCGTCAACTAATTTAGTAATTCCACTTCGATATGAAACTTTTTAACTTATTTATTGACAAAATTTGATTGTACTGCATTGATTTTGTATATTCTAATAATTATTGAAGGCCAATGGTCTACCATGGTCTAGAATGGTCTAGATTATCTTTGGTCTAACGATCGACTTAAAAGTACTTGAACACAAAATATGTTAATTGTTAATAATAGGCTAGGCTAATAATTAAAGTTGTTAATAATAGGCTATATTTTGTATAAATTTACTAGTGAAATAAAATGATAAATTGATTTTGTTTTTTTTATACTTTTGTACGGAGACAGACCTTGCTGAGAGATGAGGCCTCAGTGGCAGTCTTCTTGTTGAAGGCCTAAATGAGTGCCTTAGCTTGATATAAACCAGGAGTATTCCTCCATCGTTGTATAGACTCGTAATGGTCTTCAGGGTGAGCTGAGTTAAGCTTCGAAGAGTACCACAGAATATTCTGGTCCGAATTGCACTGGTGCCCTTGAAGATGGCTTAAAACTACACTGTTGTTACCCAGAGTGTTTAAGGTCTGCTTGCAATTCTCGACCAGCGACGATCGCGCCACATTGGATGAGAGCGAAGAGCGCAGCTTGACTATCTGAGTTAGTATAGATAGTGTGTGTGTGTGTGATATGTGTGTGTGTGAGTGAGGTAGGTGTTTTGCAGATTGGTTGTCCCACATTCTAGAATGGCATATACCTCCTGCCTGGCCTGGAATATCGAAGAGTGTTTTCTCATATTTATACTGATTGTCTTTTTTAGAGATTCTCCATATATTCCACATCCTACCTCAGGACCAGATTTGGACCCGTGTGTACCACCTCACTTCCATTTTTCCACTTCATGCGACCGTTCTCCAATCTTACCTTGTGGATATTTCCACAGAATATGTTCTCTGTTAAGTTAGTATGGGGGTCATGGTGATAGTTGGCATCCCGAGATTTGTTATATTATACACCGAGTCTTGCAGAGATCTCAGATTCTGTGAAAGCAAAGTTTTTGCCTCTGTACTGGTGACCCTGTATATGCTTGCCGTCGCCTCCTTTTCCGGAAACAGATGAACGGGCGGCAAGTTTAGCAGTGCTTCAAGGGTAGCAGCAGGAGATGTAGACATGGCCCTCGTCACAATAGGGCACGCAGTCTTTTGAAAATTGGTAAGTCTTGCAATTGTAATTTTCTGCGTAATTTTTAACACAAGTGTAAGACACCATCGTGTAGAGCCAAGGGTGATTTTGGGTTTTAGTCCCCATCTGCTTCCCGATAGTTGACAGTATATTGCCAGGGTTCTCTTAGCCTTCCGCACAATTCTGTTTACATAAGAGGTCCAAGTAAGTTTCTGGTCGGTCAGATACTTGGTTTCTGTGGAGAACGGAAAGATTGTCCAGCTTTCGCTTCCTCGTGATAGGTATTAACACCATATTGTCTGCATTTACAGACAGATCGTTTTCTTTACACTGTAAACTTATTGTGTACAGAGCCCTTTGCATAAGATACGTTAGAGTACTTTGGCAGCAGTCAAAGCAGCAGCCATAGACATTCTGGTTGGTCTGTATAGGTCCATCTACAAGACTCCCCTCCTCGGTATGACTATCTAACCTTCTCCATTTTTTTTAGAAGAAACGAGGAGAGGCTAATGGGTTTGAAAGACTTTGCTGAGGTGTAGTCTTTCTTTCCAGCCCTTTATATTATGAAGATGACTTTTATATACGGAAAATATAGGGTTAAGGTTATATATTTTGTCAGTCTCTATATATGTCCCACGAGTAACTAGGGAAACAGGTCAGAAGACGGCAGAGCCCCGCTTGCCTTTCGAAGGGCTAGATACTGCTCCGATTTACCCTGGTTTCGGTTTCGGAAGGACACCGTTTGCGACTGGTACTACCAGCCGTTCATCCCTCGGCACTTCCGTATGACACCTTGGATTGCTAGTTATACGACCTTTTTTTAGAGTCCAGGCTTGCTCCCCCAGGAGAAGGGGAGAGATAGGATATTAGGACATAGAAAGGGAGTAGAAGTGTGTAGGATTAGGACTTAGGATCTTAGAAGGAATGCTGGATATCCCAACCCTCCACACCCCAAGGGATCTCTCACCAGCAACCATTCAGAGACAGGACACATTATAAAAATAGACGACACGGTGCAAGAAATTGTTAATGAAACTTTACTTAATTTTTATTTATATATAAATACATATAAATTTCCATTTACATATATGCAAACATACATACATAAGTATTTTAAGCTTATTTTTAAATATTCCTACCCACTGAAATCTTTTGATTTCCTCTGGCAACGCATTCCAGAATTTTACTGTTTAGACAGTAGAAGAGTTCATTTGGTGTGGGAAAGAGGGATTTTTAGAAGATTGTTGTTACGGGAACTGAAGGTAAACTGAAGGTACTGGGGCTGAAGGATGTCGTCGTGGCGTAGTGGCACAGCGTATGCCCGTAAACGATTGCTGTGAAAGGCGGAAAGCGGAGAAAGGAGTGTCTTGAGAAGGAGTGTCATTAGGTTCCTTCTGTCTACGTTTCCCTCTGCCTACCATGCTATGCGGGATACAGTGAGAAGCTAAAAAAAATCCTTTATTTTATTTTACTGTACAATTTTCTATAGTATAGTTTATATATCTTTGTAATAACAATCACTTGAACAACTTTTTCCATGTTATATAAGCATACAATCTCTAAAATGAATGTATTTATTTATTCATAATTAGCGACCTGTTCGCGGCTTCACTCGCTTGATTTATGTTCTCAAATTTACTCTAACATAATTAATTTTCAAGGTTCTTTATTTTACCTTTAGAACCACTGTGTGTATAAGCCAAATTTAATATGCAATATTTTATCTAAGGTTTTCGGTATCAGACCTTACAGGTGTATAACAAAAAATGTTTATTGAAATCCATCCAGAGGATCTGAACATGTCTGGCTGTCACCAGGCTGTATCTCATAAATCGTGATAGCTAGAAAACTTAATTTTTCACAAATTATGTATTTCCGTCGCCGCTATAAAAACAAATACTAAAAAAAATTCGTCAAAGAATACCTACAATCATTAAATAGGTACGGAACCTTCGGTGCGCGAGTACTACTAGCACTTGACTGATTTTTTTTCGCAAAAATATTCAATATATAAATAATGTTCATACTGTTTTTATTATAGTATAGATTTACAAATTAACGTAAATATTTTTATTTAATTTGTACAATTAAATTAATTATCACAAATCTTAGGAATTATGACGATTGCATACTATATTTATTATTTATTATTTACGTACTAGAAAGAGATCGTACCGATATACAACCTGTTCTATCTATCGATTTGTTAGCTACGTACCTCAACGTCGCTCTTCATCTATGTCTTTGAAGACGTCGTATTTTCAATATAAAATAAACTAAAGAAGTGCCCTATATACTAACCCTAGGTACTAACTATACTGGATTCAAACTCACATACTTTGTGAGTAAACCAATAAAGACTGCAATAATATTATAACATTTTCAAATGGTTATTGCTGTGTGGAAAAGTCACCGCTTGAGGATAGATAGATACAATCATTTCAAATTCAATGAATATTAATGACTCAATATCAAACTGAACTTTCCTGTTATTAGCTAGTTGTGGCCTGTTTCGACATAGAGTTCTATATTGCCATTATAACTGGACTAATTGAAAAAGCTATCATGGCGCAAAAGAGCAGTGTCTGATTGAAAAAAAAAACATTAAAATCGTATACTACAGTTCATTTCATACAAAATGAGTGCATACGACAGCAAAATTAACTTTGTCGACTCTTAATAGTTGATTGACCTATTTATGAAATTGACAGAAAGTGAGAACTTACAATATATATAAAGGCGAAAGTCTCAAAGTTGATATTTATAAGTTTAACATAGAAAAAACAATTACAAACTCATATTTGCAGTTCATTTCATACAAAATGAGTGGATACAATCGCAAATTTAAGTTTGTTATATGTATTCCTTACAGTCGTGAAATAGGTACGGAACCCTCGGTGAACGAGTACCGAATGTGGAAGTGGAAATTTCATATATTCTTCAATTTCACATTTTATTTAATTTCGCATTCGTAATCTGTACATATAAATAATATTCAAGTGTCAGTTTGTGATTCTAAAATAACTGCACTTTTTCAAGTGGATATAGTTATATACACGTTACAAAAAATTATATCTGTTTGTCTGTTCTAATCTCCGCAACGGCTGAATCGATTTTTATGGAATGTAGGAGTAACCGTTTACCTCGAGACGGTAAACGGATAAAATTAAAATTCCGACCGAACGAGATCTTTCGCTCAGATAATAGAATGAACATAAAGTGATAATTTTCATTAACAAAGTGATTCGAAAGGCAAAAATAATAAAACAAGCATATTACAATAAAGTAAATCCCAGGACATCAATCCGGCGGGCTAAGCCATGAGTGGGTCGCCGCGTCGCCAGATTAAGTATAACACGAAGGTTGATACCCGACTTGTTTATTTTAGCTATTTTCGTAGCATTCTATCTTACGGAGTGCTTGTGTGGGGCAGTGCCTTAAATACATACATACATACATACCCAGGTTCACGCTTTATCGCTAGCGGAGTAGTCAGAGAGAACGGAGCGCCACTGGGCACTGTCATTAACCTCTTCATTCATGCTCTCCGGGGCGTGCTCATACTTTTTACGTGACCTTCTTCCAATAGACACTGTATTTTCGAAGGTCAACCGAGGTCTCCCCTTACTTCCCTTACCGTTCACTTTGCCTTAAATATAAATCCAATATGAACGATTCGCAAATACTCCCCAATAATGTGATCATAGCGAAGCTTGGACAGTAGGCCACTGTGCCAGACTGTGGAAGGCTTTATCTATGAGTATATCTTAAAACAAGATATAAATATATATATATATATATATATATATATATATATATATATATATATATATATATATATGTATATATAAATAAAATTTCGTTATCTATCTAAGCGATATTACGAGAAAATTAAGATACTTTTCATTTTCTCGTTTCTACTGATCATGTTTCAAAGAAAATAAACTATTTAATGTTAAAATAAAAAAATAACATTTTCTGACCTACAGCATTAAAAAATATTTATTATTGAAGAGGTTTCGTACGCTTTCAAAGCCACTTTTTCTTTGGGTTTATAAGCGAGCAAATATTCGAATAAATATATTTATATATTTATATAACAACAACAAACAAAATTTAAATTTTTCGTTAAAACTGTATACTATTTTAAAATGTACAGAAAAAAAAAATTCTAAAACATATAAATGGTGTTTTTTTTTTTTTATGTGAATATTATTATTATCACAATCTTGAAACACAAACAAGCGATTTTAAATTTTTGGCTGTCTGTCTGTGTGTATGTTTGTCCTGTCCTTATGCTAACAAAGATTTTTTAACAAATAATTAATGAAAGGTAAAACTTACCGTCGAATCACTATTGAACATGTTGTGCAATATGAGGTATATTTTAATGACTAACAACTACTAGTATTAACTTAGATCCCAAGTCCCAGGCGTTATTCTAATTGAAGTTGATGGTGGTTAGGTATTTTTTCTAACATAAAACAAATCTAATATTTTCCAAGAATCTAGGCATATATTAAAATCTGATTGAGGATTCTGTAGCAATATCATGGTTGTAGGTTAACGGTATTTGTACTGTAAGTTTTACTCTATACATTTTAATAACGAAATTGTAAATATGCGGCATAAATAGAGTCCAAAGGGGAATTTATTTTGACTTCGTTGATATATAAGTTTGATTTCTTTTCTCCCGAACTGTAGACTTGAGTTTTGAGTTGATAATTTCTGGGAAAAATATTTCAAAAGACAGGCAGATAAAGGGAAAGTGATCATTACCTATAGGAACTTATAGGATAGTGATACCTATATAGAAGAAAGAAGGAAAATGAAACAAAGGGAAGGGATTATTAAATTTTTTTGACATACGGACCCCTAAATTATTTTTTAATATTTTCCACCCAACTACACACTAAATGTCATCCACTTATCAGCTTATTTCCTTCCCTTCGGTATGTAAAAAGCGACCTGCTAGTCATTGTACATGAGGACTTAGATGAATTGAGTTAAAAGATTCTTTAGGACTGTATTTGAGATTTTATCAGACCTCGGGGCCTTTTTCGAAATGAAATCTGTCTTTGACGTCGGTCGGGTAAAATCCACCCGTGTTTCGAATTGGTTGAAGGCATCGAAGCTCACTCAGTGAGTTCCGAATCCAACATGACTTATAGATCTAAACATACTTGTGTTATGCGAAAATGTTCTAGCAACGAGTAATGTTTATTTGGCAAAATGTGGAAAATGAAGCGTTATAGATAGACGTATTGCTGCCGGTAACGGAAGTAACGGTTACTTGCATTTTATTGAATTTCAGTGTAGCTGCATGTTTGGCTCTTTACAATATACACAGTTCTGGTGCCGACGCTGTTATACAGCAACGAAACGTGGGTATTTGGTAATTGAGAACAGAAGTAGAATGAAAGAAAGATGAATTATGTGAAGATGCGATGTCTTAGAAGAATATATAGAGTCAGTTTAACTGATTAAATCCGCAACGAAGAAAACACAGAATTGAAGGTAACCAGCGAGTATATTACAGTGAGATTGAAGAAGAATGTGCTGAGGTGGTTTGGGCACGTCAAGAGCATGATAAAATAATGGTAAAAAATATATTTGAAGCAAAAGTAAGAGAAGTGAGAGGGGTAAGGGGAGATCTCGGCTGAACTTTGAAAACACATTGTCTAAGATACTGGAGGAAGGTCACGTAATAATTATAAAGACCCCCCTGAAGGACACGTATGAAGAAGCTAATGACAGTGGAGGAGGCGAAACAGGTATGCAGGGATAGCAGAGTCTGGTGCTCCATGTGGTCTTTCTGGCTACCCTGATAAGGATTAATCGTGGAGCTAAAAAATAGGCTAATATAAACAGGCGCACCCCAATGTCAAGACGCCAAGTTACAGTAAGAAGACTTAGTACAAGATCAACAAGATAGTTATCACAAATATTAACAAAAGGATTGCCAAAGTTTTCCGCAATCTTGTTATCTGCGTTAAATCCGAGCTAAAGTTATTATTTGCTGTGCAATTATTGTTTATTGTTCGAATAACTCGGCCTCTCAAGTATAGGATAATCTGAGAAGGGTTCATCCATTCACTGAAAAGGACAAAGCCTATAGGATATTCGACAATAGGACCAAGAAGTAAATAGAGCGTGAGATATATTTAAACGAAATTATTTAGTTAATAAATAAGAGAATTTAGTGATATTATAATTTCTATTTTACTAGAATCTTAGGAGAGTTGGTAAATGACAATAATTCATACCCCCGAGCTGGGATCAGACAGTACGATGTCCCCTGCGCCACATTGATCTGTGAATGACTTAAAAAACATACACAATATTTTAAATTTGTTCGTGAGATTAGTATACTTAGTATTTAGTAAATTGATTTTTAAAGAAAATAAGTATATTATTATTATTTTTAAGCTGTCAATTATTAATAAAAAGGTAAGTGGCGGGATAACTTCTTATTAATAATTTAGCTAAAAAATAATAAGCTAAACATATAAAAGAAATAATATTAAGCTAAAAAATAATAATGGGCGCAGCTTCAAATCTTGCTTTATACTTTTTCTAAACTTAAATCAAACTCTGATATATTAGATTAAGTAACAATTATATGTTAATAATAAGAAAGGGCAAAGAGCTCGGATTAAAGCAGTTACAACAGGTTCGAAAACGTGAGGAATGTATTATTACTTCAGTTAACCCTTCCGTTGGGATATAGACGTGTGATGAATACAAATAACGTATAAGCCATAGACGCTAACGTAGAATAAGTTTGACTTTGGTCTGACTCGACTCGGCTGGTCGCGTTCGAATCTCCTTTGGGGAAATAATTATATTTATAATATAAACAAATAATGATAAACCGAATGAATTTTTGGATTTTTTTTGCTTTATTCTTTACCATGTATATAGCACAGTAGGCACTTTCCATCCGAATCTGAAACATTTGTCATGTGGAAGAATAGGTGTATAGAACAATAAATAAACATCCTAACCGAAATAAATTGTAAATGCATACAAACATATATAATACAATAATAATAATATATATTCTACAATAATAATAATAAATAACAATATTTATACAAATATAATAACAATATTTTTACGCTTATTTAAATAAACTACATAAAAATGCAAATAAATTATATAATTAATACGTACACAATAAAATATTATGTATTTAAGAATTTATATCACATGATTTTTTTAAAATTCAAGTAAAGAATTACAAGTAAATAAATACTCGTACATAACTTCAACATAATATAAGTTACGGAAGTGAAAAGCTCGTAGGCACTAAGTCTCACACGCTACGGCAGTGATGGGTTCATGGTCCAGTTAATGATCGTTAGAACAAAAGCTTATGTTCTCTAAAGCTGTCGCTTAAACAGTCTAGACAAAGGATTTTTTAACTTGCTTATAAACACGAAAGCTTTGAAAATATTGTTGTTTAGGGATTTTCTATGTTGTGATGTCTAGTGACTTCTGTGTGGTTTTTAAACACAACACAGCGTCTGACTGTCAACGTGACGGTGGTGGGTTTGATTCCCACTCGGCGAGAATAGATTATTTAAAATTTCCTCGCTCTGATATTTTTGAAAGGCGGAAAGTGGGAAAAAGGAGAAATTTAACACTAGGTTCCCTCTGCCTACTTTGCTACATGCGGAAAATAGCGTGAAGCTATTTATTTTTTAACTGAAATACTTATTTGGGTTTCACTTGAGAGACAAGTACTATCGTGCGACGTATCGACGTATGGTCCTTATATTTAAAAAATCTGTTTTTAAATATTATGCTCCATCTTTTCCATTACAATTATTAAGTATTACGCATTATCACGTATTTAACAGGGTAGGATAGGCCGAAAGAACCTAGTGTCAAGACATTGTCTGTTGAGTGGCGGTACTCATTCTCTGTCTACGATTTTGTCGTACCAAGTGGGGCAATAATGTGTAATAATAAGGGGCGTATAGGAAACGTCACGCTTACAGTCAGTGCTGTCCCACTGCACTACGACGATATGACATTCAAGTCGGTGTCTTATACATGACATTATGTATCTTTAATTTTAAAGTATAACAACGGAAGCGGAAGTTTAGATGTTTTTATAGTTCATAATTTGTGTATATGTTCAACACTAACAAGGTTAGTCAGCTACAAAAAAAAATGAAGTCCTATTGATGAAACTCTCCATTCTCCACTTTACTACGTCCAACTTAGGCGACGGGGCCAACTATTTTTTCGTAGCATTAACTAACTATTTACGAGTATTAATGCTTTATTCAAAATTATTAAAATCTTGTTATTTTTTAACCTCATGCTGTATCCTGTATATTACTAACATGGTAAGCAGAGGGAACGCTTTCTGCCTTTCGAGAAATTCTGTGTTGAACGACAGAACTTAACGCAGCGCTTTGTCTTGTAACTAGAGAGCAAAGAAAATGTAAATGAATGCTCTCTTTTGGAAATCAAACCCACAATAATCGTGTTTAAAGTCAGACCCTGTACTACTGTATAATAACAATATGAATATTAAAATAAGTAAAAATCCACTATAATAAACAAAATAAACTTGTCTTACATATATTTATAACTTTTCTACAAAAATTCGAACCCTTAAACCTGATATAAGAAAGCAAACTCTTATCATATTATACATACAACATAAAAATAACACGTAGCGCTTCGTAGCTCCTCAGTGTTTCCACGACTTCCACGCGTAGCACTCGTCTACGCGGCTACGCGGCTACGTCGGTGCTACGATCATTTAAACATTATATTGTTCATGTATAGTGATGACTTTATTATTTAAATCTTTATTTACAATTTAAATATTAACTTTTAAATGTGATATGTAAACCAGGAATTTTCGAAACACTCAGATTATAGTAAGTAAAATATTTCTGTACGAATTTATTAGTTTATATTTTATAAAAAAAAATAAATGATGTCTATTCTAGAATATTTATAATTTTTAAATTATATATAACTATTCAAATGTCGACAATTAGGGTTTTTAGCATATATTTTTTATTGTTACATTTTTACCTCTTGAGGTAAGCCGAAATATACATAATAATAATAAGTATATCTTTTTTTTAATGTACGTGATTTCAAGACATAATGCACTAGATAATGGATGAAAACGCCTCATCATATAAGATTTGACAAAGGAAATGGAAATATTCTAGCATTTTAAAATATTTTTAGGAGTTACCGTTAAACTCAGAACAATTGAATATACAGATATCTTTCACAGATTAGATATACATATAAATATATTTATACGAAAATGTATATTATTTATATTTTTTTAAAATTAATAATGTTCCTCTTTATTTTAACAATTGTTATAAATAAAATGTTATTTAAAAATGACGTTAGTAAATTTTAATATCGCCGCTCCGATGCGTCTAATGAGTTCAACGTGTATGCGATACGCGTAGGCTATTTGAAATAAGATGGGAATTTTCCATTCAACGAGGTTAGAATGAAAATTGCTTTGATGTTTCGATTATAATATATTTCAGTATTGTAACGTTATAGAAAGTATCAGAAAATACATGTGAAATTATAGACTTTTGCACATATATACTTATAGAAATACTAATATTCTTAGTCCGGCGCTCTCGGCACAGTGATCGTGGTTGTGCAGGTGATGGTGACCTGGTTAGGCTCCTTGTGTAAGGTCCTCCTGGAAATGGGCCTACTAGTAAAAAACTATTACATTTACTAAAACTCGCCCTCATAAATAATTATTAAAATTAATGTTATGTATGTTAATATTAAGGATTGACAAATTGAGTCTATCGGTACTTTAAGTGCCAAGCCATTTGGATACCGCCCAAGCTTCCAACTTGGTACAGTTTATTTTATTGAGAGCATTGTGTGTGGAGATTTTTACTAACTTCGGTTATTCCTAGGAATGATAAGAGATAATGTTATTTATTAAATATGCACTACCGCGGGCGAAAACCCCTCTCCTCTCCTCTCATAATTTTTATACAATCTGTATATATCATTGTTTAGTGCTACAATTCATGACTTCCGTTTTACTAACGTAAATTAACAATGAATTTAATATTTATAGATAAATTGAAAGCAGTTGATTAAAAATGAAAGACGAGTTACTTTCATGGACTATATAAGTTGTTTGGTGAAAAATGCTTTGAAAATCGAAGCGGAAACCAAAGGGAAAATTGAATTTCAGCGACCTTTGATGATGTTTGATGTATTTTTATTTTACTACAACTTTTATCTTCACTTTATTTTGTTTGAAATTACTTTTTTAGTCTGTTTGTTATTTATTCCATTCGGCTGTGAATAAAAATCCCTTTAAAATGGAATATTGATAATTAACTTGACTAGTTATATATTATTTTCATTTTATATTATAAATACATTTTTTAACGTGTGTGAACCAAATACATTCTCCATACATATCTTTTTATCGTACGAAGCTACTACTCTGTAATTTTGGCAATTTTTTATAATGATACACGTTTTCACGAATAAGTGTATATATATATATATATATATATATATATATATATATATATATATATATATATATATATATATATATATATATATATATATATATATATGCATCGATCCGAAACGAAATCAAAATTTCTTTGTAAAAGTTAAAATAAAGTGCTTCAGTCTTCTTAATTTGAAATTATGCCCATATTGTACTAGCTTCGTCTAATGTACGTTTAATCCACAGATTTTTATTACGTAGCAGGTTCGCACGTTTTTAATTTGTTTTTTTACAGCCGTAGCGCTGCTCTGTAACCGCCCAGAAACATTTTCGCGCTCTTTAATATTAATTCTTTTTCATATCAACATGCAATCAAGAACCTGCACATCTATGGCTGGAGCTATTCAATATAAGGCAATAAATCTTTATTTTTTGTAGTAAAATTTAATTAGAATTGCTCCATAATAAAAACTTTTAGACCACTATAAGTAAGTAACCTGTACTAGCTGTATATGAAATATGTTTTGAAAATTTACTAAAAATATGTTTTGAAACTGTGTTCTGGCATTGTTTATTCGGTATCAAAATAATATAATTTCTTCATTTAAGCCAACTCATAATAATGAGGTAAAATATTATCAAGCTTTAAGCTTTATCTCAAGCTTCATCTCAAGCTTTATCTCTTTATTTCAATGTTTTTTTTCTCTTTAATTCATTACATTGAATGAACCCACAACCGTCGCCTTTACAGTCAGACGCTGCTACACGTATACTGCGACTAATAAATAATGAATCTTAAATATATTCAACGTCAACTTCATTTGTGAGTATAAATTAATTGATATTGTATAGGAAATTAATTAAAGCTCTAAAAATAGGACGTTCTTTATTAATAGATTTCGTCGCAGCTCAGTGGATATATTTAATTATATGTATGTAAAATGACAGTGGCTTGAAACATTACACTTTATATCTATTACGTTATATGTTGATAGTTTTATTATATATCTCTCACATTTTAGACAGTAGTAAACATGAATATTATATATATATATATATATATATATATATATATATATATATATATATATATATATATATATATATATATATATATATATATATATATATATATATATATATATATATATATATATATATATATATATATATATATATATATACACATATATAGTATGACAGTGTCTGACTGTACATGCAATAATCTCTCCAGAGAGTGAAATCTTTTAATTTTTCCGCACTGGTGAGATAAATAAAGCTTGGCGTTGATTTACTACGCACTGTCTTGAGTTCTACGAAAATCAGAGTACATAATATTTTCTAATCTATATATAATATTTTATAATCTAGCTCCTATCTATCTAGCCTGTCTAGCTGAAAAAAATGTTACAACCGTATAAAATGTTCGCCATAGTACGAAGGTCAACCGTATATCACTTGTGTTACAAAACACAACGAAAAATAATTTGATACGTCCCTTAACTAATCTTCAAGAGGTTGTCATGATTCTCACTTTCGTTTTACTTCCACACTGGATCCCGAGGGATTTTTTGTTATTCCGAAGAAGGAATCTTTCACGAAAGTTTATATCAAGGACTTTTGTTCGTGTTCATTATTTTTTTTGTACATTTATACATTTTTTTTTACTATTTGCTAAATTTCTTATAAATCTTGTACAAATTATCGTTTTATTATCATTGGTTGTATACGTTATTAGAATCTTAGCATTACCTTACCTTACCACTTGGTAACAAGTCACTTTGTTTCTGTCTTTCAAAGATGACGACTATAACTTTTTGATGGAACTTGAAGCTATAAAATATATACAGTTAGGAATCGAATGTAAAAAGAGGGTAGTCTTAGATGACAAAGACTATAAGAGCAATGTAATTATGTCAATTGGGGCTGTTGCTTGGAGGGAACGGCACTTATTGGTAGGGAACTCTGTATATTGTTATTAAGTGATTTGTGTAATTTAATGAAAATTACGTAGAATCTTTGTCCGAATACGCTCAAAACATATGGTCCTCTCGTCATAAACCTCTAACCATTTCTAGTTCCTAACAATATATTTTAGTTTACATCCATTATGTCAATTCAGACGAGTTCCAAATGCTCTTTTTTATATTAAATAGAGTCAACACTTTCTGTATTTGCTATTATACCAAAGCGCTAAACCAGATAATTCAATAATGTATCCGTATTTCAGAAACGGTCACGTCCAATCGCTAATTAGATGTATAGATGTTTTGGGATAGTAATCAATGATTAATGTCATTATATATCAATACACTGGCAGCATTTGAAGGCAAATTTGAGCCTCCTGTTCGCTTCGTTCACTGAAGTCAATATTCATACAAGATAATTTTTGCAATATTTCGATATTTTTCGCAAGTATATAAAAAATATTTACACATGTTTTATTCATATGATGGAAACACAATAGTATAATATTTCAGTGGTTTTGGATAGTCGTAGTAGTATCCTGCTATCTTATAGATAACATATTTTACTGGGCTTAAGGGTTGTGTCACATAGGTATGTGAAGTATGTCAGAGTCTCTGTCTGTCATGGTCTATTTATTTACGTCACGTAATATAAAATATACGTATAGATTTATAACCGAATTATATTTAACATATTATTCAATCATTCAATCTTTAAGATCATCATTTGAATTGCAAAATTGGCAATCTTGGCGCAGTGGTACAGGGTCTTAGTACGCGACGATTTTGAGAACGATCCGCACTCGAAGGAATTAATTATCAACTTTCGCGGCGTTGAGTTCAACGCCTCAATAGAATATAACACAATATTTCAAAAGTTTGGATGGAAAATCTTAAAACTAGGTTTCTTTTGACTACCCTGCTATATACTGGAAAACCTAAAAAAAAAGAAGATAAATTACATATTACCACATTTTATAGCGTATAGATAATAAACAGAAAAAAAAACAAATAGAAACTATTTTTTATATGCCTAAAAATGCTCGAATGTACAATAGTTTCAACTATATATCAATGAATTGAAGTATATTTAGCTAACATCGGCAACTCGATACGACTATTGTGGATTCAAATTTCACATGAGAAGTTTGTCTAGAACAAATGTTAACTCAGTCTACATAACATAAAGCTTCAAGTTCTACTGTCTTATATGTCTTATGTATGTTTCTCTATAATAAATTCATTTTTACCTTTTGTTATAAAATAAAAAAAATCTTTATTCAATTAGGTCATTAAAAGCACTTTTAAATTAACCTTTTAAATTTTAATTTATCTTTTCAATTTACATTGCAATGTCAGTAGTGTCAGTCAGGCAGGTTCTGCTAATATAAGCGCGTTCAGACATACATATTTTTTTGTTTTTAACATTAGTATAGATCTGGAACTTCAATTTTAACTTATACATAAATTTATCGACTAAGTACAGAAAGTTATTTCTGATACTATATCTGGATTAAATGTAATATTTATATGATTTTATCAAATATGTTTGTTTATACAAATTTTTATTGTAAAAATCTCCCTACAGCGTTGCTAACAACGTAATAACTTGTAAAATGTATATGAAAATTTTGTCACGGCGTGATGCTGTACATGGCTAAGTGGTAAGAGCGCTAAGACGATTTCCATGGGGCGTGGCTTCAAAGCCCGCTGCGTTCAATTTTTTATGTTTTCTTTAAGTCATTTTTTATCCTTAGAGTGTGTGTGTGTGTGTTAACACATTAAAAATAACAAACATAATAGGACATAGCCAGGCAATTAATGATATTTTTAAAGGATTTATGATTAGATATGTGAATAAAAAAATTATACGACTCATAACTTTATGCCAAATTTTAAAAAAGCGTCAAATAACACTATCAACTGTGTTCACATTATTAGTGATGTCATTTTTTTTTTGCTTTACGCTTACTTATATCACACTTCGCCACTCAATATGTTTCAAAAGAGCTTTTATATGGAACAAGTATTAAAAACATATATCACATTAAAAACTCTCTTACACACCATTTAATCGATATCTTATGAAAAGAACCAATACATTTAAAACGCAATCTCTTTAATATTAGATCGTAAGTCCCGAAGGAAATTATAGGTTAATACGTTGAAACAGTCACGTTATATAGATAATAGGTGAACTTAAATATAGAGTATGTATGATACATGTGTATGCCTGTATGTTACTCTACACCTTCTAAGCCGTTTAGAAGGCGATTTGAATACCATACAATAAGATATATATATATATATATATATATATATATATATATATATATATATATATATATATATATATATATATATATATATATATATATATATATATATATATATATATATATATATATATATATATATATATATATATATATAGATATATATATATATATATATATATATATATATATATATAAGCTTTAAAGCTTATAAGAGTAAAGCTTTCCTATTTCATTTTATTATAAGCTCAAACCTTTTGGACTACTGTAGTGGGTCTCGATTTTATATCAACAAAGAAGGTACTCTTATAAAATTTTTTGGATTGGATTAATTGTGTATACTTTATTTTTTAAGTATTCAAATCGACGTTTTAGAGAGCCGAGGTTTCGAACACTTTACAGTAGTCTGTGATCACAGGTAGACTTCGGTGGAATTCTATATATCAAGACGTGACACATAATATCTACAACGCAATATGTCGAGATTGACACAAAAGTGAGAATCTCAGAGATTTATTTTATCAATTAATTTAATTAATTAAAATGTAACACTTACGAATATGCTATTAACATTAGAAATAAAAGTGAACTAAAAACCACCAATAAATCACCGAATGATTTATCCCATAGTAAGCTCCTAAATCTTCTGCGTCTAATATATCTGTAGCACGTAAATTTTATCGTTTCTTACAATTTCCCCTGCAGGTGCCAGATGAAGATCGTGGATCTTGTAAGATTTATTATACTCGAGTTATAAGGTGGTGTTGATTCTCTTAAGATGACGCCATCGTAGCACAGATATGAAGTGTATGAATTAGTATGTTATATGTTTATAATATATAGTATATTTAAGAATTTAAATTCAAAATATTTTTAAGTTAAATTGACTTTTACAAGCACTTTTGAATTATCTAATGAGAAGAACGAGAAAAGCTGGCAAGTTGCTCCTTTAAACATCAATGTTATAATTAAATTATTAAATACAATGGTAGCTATGCTGGACGAAATTTTAATTATCTTTATTTACACATTTTTATCCTTCAAGTGTTTTTCAACAGGCCGAACTTATTACTTAAATTTTAACTCTTTCGAATATTGTAAGTAGTGAAAAGTTGTAAATAAAGTGACCAGGTAGTGAGTACCAACCTCAACAAATGTGAAATATTAATAAAAAAATTATAAACGAAAATTTGTCCGGCCATTTATATTAGCTCAAAGCTCCGAAGAAAATAGACCATCGTTAATCTCGGAAAATACGGGATCAGCGTGTGTGTACATATAGCACGTTATAAGAAGATTTCTGGAAGATATATTATAGAAGAAAGAATACTATATTTGTGGAAAAAAGAACTTTTTTTAGGTTTCCTTACCTGAGATTGAAAAGTAAGCCTTTATATTGAATTTTTTGTCCGTCGGCCTGTCTGACTGTCTATCCGTCTTTCAAGACCATTTCTCTTAAGATCGTGTGGGAGTATCCAAGCTGAAATTATTAAATACAAATGAAAAGATACGAGCGCCTATGTTACATCCTTGCCGTATTTTCTATGAAGTTCACTGAGTAATCAAATCCTATATTATTAAAAATTATGAAAGGTAATTATGAAAGGGTATTTACAATTATGAAATTTGACAAGAAGTGAGTATAAATAAGAAATTGGTCATTTGTAAGCATATAATAGATGAAAACCATAAAAAATTTATATCCTCATAGTTTATTCATTTTTATAAATATTTATGTTATTGGTTTTTAAAGGTCTGAGTCATATTTTAGTAATATGTATAAATAATAAATAATACATTTATCAATCACACCAAGTGAAATTATTTTCTTTTAGAACAATAAAGAAAAAGCTTTTCTTTAAAAAATATAAAAGCTTTATTGTATAAAAATAATTGAAACTTTCTTACGCTATTAGATCAAGAATTGTGACGCAGCATTTCCCAAAAATAGATCCTTTAATCTTGAATATATGAGTTGAGAAAAGCTTGTCGGAGTTCGAGCTTTGTGTTGCTATACTGTTTTGTCGATGGTAATAATAAATTCAGATTTTGTTTTTGTTTGTCAGAAGTCTAAGTAAATAATGAATGGTATCTTTTATATAGTACTCTCTTATCTATCTACTTTGTAGTCATATATAGAGTGACTGGCAGGTAAGGTAAATTGAAACAAAACATATTGCTAGAAGCCACTGAGTAATTTTCATATTCCATAGAATAATCAGCTATATTTTAATTTAAATATATATTAGAGTTTAAAATATTTATCTCCGCAGCATTAAGTTCAATGCGATCAATTTATTTAATCGTTATAAATCGATTAAGGAAGTTGGTTTATTTAAGGTAATAAATAATAAATATAACTAAATGGGTTTCAAATTATTGATTACAAATATGTATAATTTTTAATTGGGGTATATTTATCAGCTCATAGGTCTTTTTAGATTCAGTGAGAACAATGAGAGACACGTTCTCGTAGTGCTCAGTACGGAGTGTGATTTGATTTATACAGTAATTTGATATCACATGAAACGCGGTCAATATTAAGTTAGCCATGTATATATATATATATATATATATATATATATATATATATATATATATATATATATATATATATATATACATATGTATATATATATATATATATATATATATATATATATATATATATATATATATATATATATATATATATATATACATATGTATATATATATATATATATATATATATATATATATATATATATATATATATATATATATATATATATATATATATATATATATATATATATATATATATATATATATATATATATATATATATATATATATATATATATACATATATATACATGGCTAGTACTCAGGTGTGTCTTCAGGAGAGTTGGAACGCTGCCACTCCTTAAATGCAGTCTTCTTATCATAAATTACCTCTTGTACCTTGTCATTCCACCACCTTGTCTCCCTGTCCATAATACGTCCTCCCCCAGAAACGCCACGAACATGTTTACCAGCCGTTATCTCGTAGTGCTCAGTACGGAGTGTGATTTGATTTATACAGTAATTTGATATCACATGAAACGCGGTCAATATTAAGTTAGCCATGTATATATATATATATATATATATATATATATATATATATATATATATATATATATATATATATATATATATATATATATATATATATATATATATATATATATATATATATATATATATATATATATATATATATATATATATATATATATATATATATATATATATATATACATATATATACATGGCTAGTACTCCAATGTGTCTTCAGGAGAGTTGGAACGCTGCCACTCCTTAAATGCAGTCTTCTTATCATGAATTACCTCTTGTACCTTGTCATTCCACCACCTTGTCTCCCTGTCCATAATACGTCCTCCCCCAGAAACGCCACGAACATGTTTACCAGCCGTAATGATTGCTGACTGAGCTCGATTTCAAGCATCCTGAGGAGTTTCGGTGTTAGTTGATAAATTTTGACTGTTAACCTATGCCAGAAAGTCGGTCTGCATCGTTCCATTCAGCAACCGGCACTTGATCTTAGACTTACGCGTCTCGGCTAATTTCTTTATCGGGGTAACGACATAGTTCATGACAAGAAGACGATGTTGGGCCGTGAGGCTTTCACCAGGAATGACTTCACAGTTAGTTACCTTGCCAACATGACACCGCCTGATCAATAGATACTCTATTTGAGTTGAGTGGAGTCCACTCGAATACGTAATAAGATGCTGCGGACTCTTTTGGAAGAACGTATTCACGATGGCCAGATCAGATACAATACAGATTCTTAGGATATTTTCACCCTCTATATTGCGGTGAACGTTACCAAAACCACCGTGGACACGTTCATTCGTCGCTGCGTCGATCAACTTCGAGGAGACCACTCCGTAGCTCTTCAGATAAAACTACTGCTATACCAGTTTTGCCGGAAGGAGACCCAGTGTATATGAGCTGGTAACCCTGTCCGATGATACGGGATTTATTGCCCTTCCAGCGCGTTTCCTGTAGGAAAACACACTGGACCCGACGCCTCATGAGTACATCTGTTAGTTTCCTGCATCGTCCGGTTAGAGAGCCAATATTCCACGTTGCTAAGCGGAGTTTCCTTCTGGGTACAATTTTCTTTAGCCGTGTCCGTACTTGACACGGTAGCATTTAACACAGGTATAGGGCGATGTGCCTGCGCGTCGTTTAGCGGCGACGCCCTAGCCGTACCCAGCAACATCTTTTGTCTTTCCATATAAGTGGCAGGTGGAAGCTTTTTAATGGAGCAACTGCCGTCTGACCTCCAAAACCCATTTTTGTGGGAAAAGCCAAGGATGAGAGGGGAAAAGATTAGTAGAAAAGGACACCACTTTGGTGGCTCGAGGATCCGGGGTTGCGTACCCGTATGCCCAGTACCAATATCGGACAGATATTTGGCCAGACACCCTATATATATATGTAAACTTGAAAATACTTTGATCAGGAATCGAATCTACAACGCGTATAAAGTTGAGAATTTCACTATCTTTTGAGGCTATACGAAATTTGGCTTAGTGCTAGTAAATGGAAATGATCCACTCTTTGTATTTGAGTCACGTTTTATCTCATATTAGCTTACAGCACCTGACTTTATGTTGCATGAAAACTAGCTTTCATGTGAAGACCCACAAACAGAAGCTTTTCTTTGCGAATTTTATTTTCGAAAGTTAGTTTCAGCTTCCACTCTTAATTATTTATTTTTAAATATAAGATATTTTACAGTTTTCTTACTCTAGTCGAATCTTTGCGTGTTGAGTGGCGGAAATTAACGCCACGCTTTATGTTGCCAAAATGGAGAAATCAAAATAAGTCATTTCACCGTATGGAATTGGAACCCGTAACTGCTTACAGCCTGGCACCGTCCCACTGCGCCACCTTCTTCTCTTCTGTCTGACATTAGTCCCGGCTTCGTTTGCATCATCATGACTTTATATCGAGATACATTTACAAAATTATGAAAACTTCCTTTCTTAAAAAAAATATCTTAAATGAAGTTACAACTGTCCTATAAGGTCTCAGCTCAGAGCTTTTATTCGACTTATTATAATTTTATTTTGGGTGTGAGTCTGTTTCAGAGAGGAATTCTTCATTAATTATACTAGAACTTTCTAATTGAATCGACATCTTGACGAGTCATGTAATTATAATTGGACCGTCACGGGTCTTGGGCTCACAAATTACTATTAATTTACGGATAAATAAAGAAATGAATAAAAATCTTAAAATATTGATTTGGGAATTAACTAATTTTATAAATTGTGTCCAATTTACTATTATATTTTAATTAGCTATATACATTTTATTATTAAAATAAATTTGAGCAATATGGACACTATATAGATATAATTTTAAGCATCTCACTTCACTTCTTATTTCATAAAAAATATGTGTTTTAGCTTCATGGTATATTGCGCTGATATCAGGGTAAGGCTCTCCTTACCCAGTATTAAAACCCGCTTTCCGCTTTTTGGGACATTGCGTGTTGAGTGATGGAACTCAACGCCGCGCTTTATTTTGTTACGGGAACGAAGAAAATAAAAATAATTAGCTCCGAGTGGGGATCGAACCCACGACAGTCGCGTTTACATCCAAACATGACATCGGACCGGGTCGCTGCGCCACGAAGGTGTCACAAAATCATTTGTTTTTACCCACACTGATCTCTCAATTCACATTTTTTTTATATAAGTCAACGTATTATCATAGAACAATAGAAAAAAGTTAAAAGCTTTAATTTTAGAAGCATAAGGTTAAATTGAGTTTTAAACGTTTCAACATAAGCTCTGAACTCGAAACTCATAAATAATTTTACGCAAACAAGTTTATCTTTTATACTTCAAAATTATCTCTTAGTAAAAAATCTAAACTATCACTTTCAAGAAACAACTTTAATATACATGAAGATTATGAAGATTACACGAGTATATCGCGCTTATATATATATATATATATATATATATATATATATATATATATATATATATATATATATATATATATATATATATATATATATATATATATATATATATATATATATAAATTTTATATTATTTATTTATTTATTGCTTATATATATATATATTGTGGTAAAAATGACTGGCAAGCCGATAGACAAATTGATGCAGGTGGTATAACTAACGTCATAAATCATGATGCCAAAATATTCCACGTTCAAAGTTTAACTATAAAAAATTTATATGTATATATATATATATATATATATATATATATATATATATATATATATATATATATATATATATATATGTATATGTATATGCCTCAGAGGGTGTCTAGCCAATTATCTGTCCGATATTTGGTTTCCGGCATACGGGTACGCGACCCCGGGACCTCGAGCCACCACTTTCATAACCCGATCCAATCCATGTAAGTGGTGTCCCTCCCCTATATTCCAAGTCTTTCTGCCTCTTATTCCCTTTCCTTTCTTGGTTTCTCCCAGTAATGGGTTTGGAGATCAGATGGCAATCGCTTCACTAAAAACCACTTCGCCACTCATATGGACCGATTGGACAAAAAGCTGGGTATGGCTAGGGCGTCACCGTTAAACGACGCGTAGGCACATCGCCCTACACCTGCGATAAGTGGGCAAGGGCTACCGTGTCAAGTACGGGCACGGCTAACGACGTCAGTACCCAGACGGAAACTCCGCTTTGCAACATGGAATATTGGCTCTCTAACCGGACGATGCAGAGAACTCGCAGATGTACTCATGAGACGTCGGGTCCAGTGTGCTTTCATTCAGGAAACTCGCTGGAAGGGCAATAAGTCTCGTAACATCGGGCAGGGTTACCGCCTTATATACACTGGGTCACCTACGGGCAAAAACGGTGTAGCGGTAGCGCTTTCTGAAGAGCTTCAGAATGGGCTTCTTGAAGTTGACCGTCGCTGCGACCGCTTGATGCGGGTAAAGGTACTGATCGAGGGCGTAATCACAAACTTAATCAGTGCTTACGCTCCCCAGGCGGGTTGTAGCGCGGCTGAAAAGGAGACTTTCTGGGAGCAGTGTGAAGACGTCCTACTCGCTGTACCGTCTACCGAAGCAATCTTAGTTGGGGGGGACTTGAACGGTCACGTGGGTAGGGTCGCTGAGGTGTATGAACGTGTTCACGGGGGTTTTGGATATGGTCTTCGCAATGCAGAGGGAGAAAATATTCTAAGAACCTGCATTGCGTCTGATCTGGCCATCGTGAACACTTTCTTCCAGAAGAAACCTCAGCACCTTATAACGTATAAGAACGGGTCCCACTCAACTCAAATTGATTATTTGCTGACTAGACGGTGTCATACAGGCAGGGTGACCAACTGTAAGGTCATTTCCGACGAAAGACTGACGGCCCAACATCGCCTCCTTGTCATGGACTATAATGTTACCCCGAAAAAGAAAGTAGCTGAGAAACGCAAGCCTAGGATTAAGTGGTGGTTGTTGAATGGGCCGATGCAGACAGACTTCTTGGCGGAGGTGGAGAGTCAAAATCTACTGACTAACACCGAGACCGCTCAGACTGCATGGGATCGAGCTCATTCAACAATCATTGCGGCGGGCAAGCGAGTTCTTGGCGTTACTAAGGGTGGGCGTGTCATCGACAGGGAGACATGGTGGTGGAATGACCAGGTGCAGGGGGTGATTCGGGAAAAGAAGGCTGCGTTTAAAGAATGGCAGCATTCCAACTCTCCTGAAGACAGACTGGAGTACAAAGCAGCGAAACGGGCCAGCAAAAGAGCTGTAGCCAGAGCCCACAGAGAAAGTTTGTCGCGTTGTGGAGGGGCAGAAGCTCATATATAAACTGGCTCGTGCTCGAGATAAAGCGACGCAGGATATTACAAAATGTCTTTGCGTCAGAGATTCTCGGGGCACGTTGCTTTGTAGTCATGCCTCTGTGAAGGAGAGATGGAGAAGCTACTTTAAGGAGCTGCTGAACACTCACCCGGACGCCCAAGGAAGCGATGGCTGGATGTCGTGACACAAGACATGAGAGCCAATAGATTGTCCACTGAGGATGTTAAAGACCGTGCAAAGTGGAGTACGCTTAGTCGGAAGGCAGACCCTGGCAAAAAAAAGCCGGGACTAATGCCAGGAAGAAGAAGATATATATATATATATATATATATATATATATATATATATATATATATATATATATATATATATATATATATATATATATATATATATATATATATATATATATATAAATTTGATATAGTTAAACTTTGAACGTGGCATATTTGAGCATCATGATTTATGACGTTAGTTATATCACCTGCATCAATTTGTCTATCGGCTTGCCAGTCATCCTGTACATTTAGAAAAATGATTGCTGATATACACTGTGGCTATAAATGTATATATATAATGCATATCTGTATTTATTCATTGTCACTCTCACACATCACAGCTTCATTTAAAGCAAGGTCAGAGGTAGGCCAGAGAGAACCTGGTGTTAAGACACTCAATTATCCACTTGTCGTCGGCATACAAGTGGTAGAACTCAACACCGCACTTTATATTTTCCTTAACGCAGGAAAATGAAATTCATTGTCTCCTCGTAGGGATCGAGACGATAAATAATAATTATGATAAATAATAACAAAAATGTGCCATTGTATTTAATAATTATTGTAACATCGATATTTAAAAGAGTCACTACATCATCTACTGAGTTTCTTGCAAAACTGCCTTCCGAACCGGACCGAACTTAACATATCTATTCGAAGATTCAAAAGTGCTTGTTAAAGTCTGTTTGAATAAAGAATATTTTAAATTTGAATTTGAACCATCGAATTTATAGCCAGATACTACCCCACTGCGACACAAGGATCACAACTTAGTTTAGTACCAGATAAACGGAGTAACTTCATAGTATTTATACATAAATATATTATCACGATATGTAAGCAAAAACGTATGTACATTATCAGATGTAGCAAGTGAATGTATGGAGGAGCTTCGTCCGAAAATAATCTTTAAATGAAAAATGTTTGTGGTTTAAATATTCTCTTTCACATAAAACATTTAGTTCTAACATTTCTAAGATAACTCGAGTCAGCTCGGTATCTAAGCACGAATAGCGAGCTGCATATTGCGAAACTATAAAGCAAGAGATTACATCAACAATTTTTTCACACGTAACGTCGAACAAAAGCTTCAGAACTCGATCGAACAACGGACTCGCTAAAGCAAAAATCTATTGTATGTTATATATTGTATGAAAAGCTTCAAAATTATCGTATATAAAGGCAAGGGTTGTGTTACAAAAGGCTTGGATCAAAATGGAGAGTGTCAAATAATCTAGATAAGCATAGATATATTAAATACTGTGAGACAGAGCTTTCATTGATTATGTTAAGTATTTTTTTGCCATAAGGAATCCTCCAAAAGGGGAAAGTCTTGGGTTAATTCACTGTATTCTCTGTTCTGAATCAAATGTAGCGTTTTGAATATTGATTTTTTTTTCATATCTATGTACATAACAATTCATTATTGACTGACTGACATACATATAACAGCCTAAATTACGTTGTGTAGAAACCTGAAATTTGTCACGCCGAGACCTTGGCGAGTGCGACCTTGGGGAATATTAAGAGAATATTTCCTGAAATTTTAAAGAGAATGAGATATAATGGGATAAATCGTTTTATAAATTTAATCAAACTAGGACTCAAACCCACAACTGTGGAGTGAGTGTGAGACGACAGCAAACTATGCCACAATAGCTTTAATATTAGATAGCATGGAACTTAAATTTATAACCTTACAATACAGCTAAAAATAAAAAAAAATATCTTTCTATTTTGTAGAAACGTTAATAAGTTTTGTAATTATGAAAAGCGATACGTACAATGCTAGCCTTGGGTTTCATTTTCGTTCAGGTATTCCATTTCGCGGGTAATTATGACTTTTTAATGTGAATTGATTGAAGGTATTCTACTATACGTGTCATGACAAATATTAATTTAATTCGCTTGTTCTATATTTTGAAATCTATTTACTTAAGATTTATTTTGCTTTCTACCGCATACCAGAATAGGCCACTAACTTTTACCTGGTATGCGATAAAAGTAGCTCCATTTTCTCCGGACTCTATTGTAAGATGTTAAGAAATAAAAGAATGGCATAAATGGTAAGGTGTCGGTAACTTTTGGTTTATAAAAAAAAATAATTGAAAGCTAACTATAAAAGCTCTGTCAAGGTGACATGATCCAACATCATCAGGCCGTAGAAGAATATTTCAGTGCCAAACAAAATATAAAATCATCACCTTACTTAAGAAGATTATTTATTAAGAAGAAATTAGCAAAATAATAAATTGATTGACCTTTTAATTTTATAATAGATACTTATACTATACTATATAGAACAATTATCATAAAAAAAGAAAAAGATTGATGTTTTTTTTTTTTAAATAACGTTAATAGCCCCGCTTAAGGTTGAGTCCAGTAGATTTATTATATGTCACCGTGAATGAGGTGTCATTGTGGCTTGGGTGATTTATGTTGATATTTGTACAAAAAAAATACAATACACCTGGTTAATGGTTATTTATGTTTCATATCTGATTACCATATTCGGGAAGTATAAAACAAAATGAAGCGCGGCGTTGAGTTCCGCCACTCAATAGCTGCCAGTCGCAATGTTTTGAAAAAAAGTGGGGGACGGAATGTTAACTCTAGGGCTCTAGGACTCTCCCTCCGCTTACCCTGCTATGCGGAAGCAATGTTTCATATCTGTAGTAATAATAAAATTCAAAAATATATATACAATATGAAGTTAAAATTATGAACCAAAGTAAAGAAAGCTCTTTAAATCATGAACCAAAGTGAAGACCCTCTAGCATGTTCAATACATGTTACGATAATAACGAGAGCTTCTATTAAACTATTAAAGTTGTTAATAATATAATATTTAATTTCCTGTTGCCATCATGGTGTAGGGGTAGCCTCCAACTCTGGTGAAATGCGGCCAACACAGTGTCTGGACACAAGGTTCTGTGTGCTTACCCTACTTTATGCTAGATACAGCTTGTGGCTAAAAAACAAATTTAAATTATAAATTATATTTTCACATTTGACATTTTTTGTCACTTTCCAGCCACAAAGTAACTTCATTGTTATTAATGGTTGTCCATAAAAAGCCAATTCTAAGGTTCAGTAATGATTTACACATGGCAAAGTTTTGGAATTTAATTAATAGATATTTGAAAGTGAATATTTTTATCTTTGTTTTATGTTTTATTTGTTTTGATATTTATTTTATTATCTTTGTTTTATTTATTATATACTACATATGCTGGAATTCACATTATACTCAAGTATTTCAGCTTATATTGTTGCGGGAATCGAACCTGCGGCTCTTAGGAATCGTCCAAACGATTAAGCTAACTACGCCACACAATACAGCTAGGTAGAAATTTATCACCCATAATATGCATAAATATTATCTCTATACACATAGAATACTAGAGTTTGGAATATAGTTCTGTCTGTCCGTGTAGGTGCTACCTTTGTGCATATTAAATTAGCCCGACCGCAAATTCTAGCAATCTAACTCAAGTTACTTATATATTTATATATACACACAAGTTTCCGAAAAGTGAACTCTAACTTTCATGAGGTCATGTATAAATTAAATCGACTTAACTTGTCACTAATTAACGCTTTCTACTGAATTTGGTTGTCAAAGACAATATAATAATATGGAAATGGTTTCTAGTACAGTTCTCTAATTATGGTTTTTATTTCAACTTCACGGACCTGTGTCCAGTCACTCTGATCTCTTATCACCTGAAAAGTTCCAATTTCCCTAAACGGATATTGAACCCATGACCCATGAACCCATGACCCCTATCACGATTCAAGTCCTTTGATATCTGATTGTACCACGATGGACTGTCATAAATCACTTATTAAATTATTATTTGGTGTAAAAGGTACACAGTTGTCATTGGCGTCCATGAGAGGAGTTCAAACGAGCGCAATTCGATTTAATATTTGGAGCTACCAATCAATATGCCAACAGGTCTTATATTAAATTTTGTAATATTTTCTTATTAATTACATATAATTAAAAGTTAAAAATATTTTTTTATAGACAAAGTCCACAATGAATTGTGGACTTTATCTATAAAACTATTGTTAGTAAACCTACTTTGTATTAAATAATAATATATAATAATAAAATAGTAATATATAATAATAAATAGTAAATAATAGTAAATAATAAAATAATTTATAATTTGCAATAAAATATAACTTCACGCTTTATCCTGCAAGGTAGGCATATAAAGTCTATTTGCATGGCATTCCGTTTTTCATTTTCCATCTGAAATCGAGACCTCACAACCCTCGTGTTTATAGCCAGAAGCTCGTGTTTATGATATTATAGATATAAAAAATGTCAAGTGAGACCCGAATCTGCAAAATCATAAAACTTTCTTTTATTTCTATCATTTTTTGTATATTATACTTCGGTAATTGGTTATTTATTTTATATAATATTGTTTGTTGCTTGTCTTTTTTGTTAAAAGCAAATATCGTAAAATTTGTGAGAAAATAGTGATATTTCTATACATTCTAAATATATGTAAACATACGAATATATTTTATGAAAGTACCGCTTGAGATATAATTTGTATATTATTTGTAGATAAAAGAGCGTCATGGCAATCCGTAGCGTCACACAAAGAAGTGGGCTCGAAATAGAAAATCGATGACATTTGTTACTAGGAAACAATCGGCCGCCATCGTGGCGCTATTAGATAGAGCTTGGACGTACATGGTTATAGGTTCATTCTCCATTTCCAGTTTGAGGCAATTTTCATATTTAATATCATTTTCATTTGTTTGTGTATGATTTTTTAATAATCACATGTATATGTTCAAATTATTATACATATGTACTATTATATTTATATTGTAACTTAAAATATATATGTTTTCGTATTTTTATTTAATAGTTTTACAATCATGTGTAAGTAAAGTCATATGAATCATATATCAACGTAATCTTTGATATTGCTACGAAAGTGTAGATTATCTTTGGCAATAAATCATTTTAATCGAATTTACTTATCGGATAAGCATTTTATTTGTTGAAAGTAGGTATATATGGGCGAGGGAAGCAAACAAAAGAGAATATTTTTTTTATAAGAAAATTTATAATAAGGGTTTGTTGTTATTTTGCTTTATATTTATAGAAAACCTATTCATAAATCATTTTATCTCCACATTCTCAAAATATGGACTCATCATTTTCTGATTTTCATGTAGCGGAACACATTTAAGGAAAATTTTAATTAAAATTAAGTCTGTTATCCCATATCACGGCGTTGAACTGTCTCCGAAGTCTCCGAGTCCAGGCGCAAAGAACGGAGAATTTTTGTTGTCTCTACCTACTCGGGATAAAGCGAGTGAACAAACAGATATTGTAATCTTTGCTATGACATATTATGTAAAATATAACTGAATATATCTTCATAAAAACTTAAGTAGTAAATACTTTTTCTTAAACTTGCGCCAATTCTCACACACTCTGAGATCCTATCTCTACAACGCGTGGTGAATCCATGAAATGCTAAGTAGTTTCTTCATCTTCTTCATTTTGTCTGAGTCGAGAATCGAATTCACTAATAGTTGCTAACCACTGTACTTACAGAGAAACTATTGACGAGGTGAATGAGTTATTTATAATTTAATATCACTGTATATAAATAACAATTTATGTTCGTCTTAATGTCATCATTATGAGAGGGGATGATGTTTATTTTTAGTAATATTTTTTTACCAATTTATATGTATAGGTTAATCGAGTTTCAAGTATATTTATATTGTTTAGTGACGCCATCGTGGTCAATGGGACAATGTCTGTCTGTAAACGCAACGGGTGTGGGTTCGATTCTCACTTGCTGGAAATAATAATTTCCTAACTCTACATACCACGTTTAGTCTTTCTTACCTGTAAATCTCTAAACAATGATACAATCTCAAAACTAAATGTATGAATGAGTAGAGAAAAAACAAGCAGAACAAAAAAGCACTGCCGAAAAAAGTCTACAGTGTGATTTTTTTACAATAAAAAGAAAAAAAAAAGTCAATATCTTCAATATCTCAAAAGTGGGGGGGACATATAATTTATTTCTATTTATCCCGAAAAATTAGAGTACAGTTTGCTTTTCCGCTATGTTGGCTAATACTATGTCAACTAAGATCACTGAAACATGATATATTTAAAAAAAAAACTTATCACCACTTAACAATCTACACCCCACATGTATACAGTATGTAGGATCTCATATTTCATATAACATAAGTATCAGGGTTTTAATGTATATATTATTTTTACAAAATTGTACGATATATTACTGAAAATGGTCCAATTTTATTTTCTTAAACGTATCAAATTGAATTTTACTGTGCCTATTTTCAAGATAGTAAATTCAACAGCTGGCGTAATTTAATAGTTTTATAGCCTAATTCTGTTAGTTATCTGTTTTACGAGGCCATAGAGCCGCAGTGAAACAGCGTCTTAGTGTAAATTATAGGTGGAAGTTCGATTTACGCCTCTATACACAATGTCTTGAAATTTTATAAAATGAAAATGTACACCATTTTAAGTGTCTGGACATTAGGTTAGAGTAAGCATAGTGAATATAAATATCTCAATTTGTTCTCTATTATATATATATATATATATATATATATATATATATATATATATATATATATATATATATATATATATATATATATATATATATATATATATATATATATATATATATGTATATATATATATATATATATGTATATATATATATATATATATATATATATATATATATATATATATATATATATATATATATATATATATATATATATATATATATATATATATATATATATATATACTACAGGTAGATACCCACCCCTAATAACCCTACGTCTCTTTTTAATATAATGGGGTAACGAAAATCATTTGAAATAGAAAATATTTCTTTGAATTCTAGATATTCATTACTAAGGTGTTTCCTATGAGAATACTTGCGATACAGACGCATAACATTTTACTTTCATTTTAAATATTAAAGTGATGTTTGCGGCCTTTTGGTTGAAAATCCCATTGGAGATATTAAAAAATTATTAATTATTGTCAATTTATCTTTTTTAACGTTAGAAAAGGCGAAACAAATTGTATACAAAAGTTATTCAAGATGAAAAGATTTTTTAATTTAAGAGTGCTTAAACGTTCATGGTTCAAATTAAAAAAGTATTTTTGTGTTAAATAATATATAAATTATATAAGTAAAGTATTTCTATGAAGCACTCATACACCTGTCAGAGTACCCTTTAATATCTCTACGTGGAGACGAAAAGATAGTATTGTTATATATAATATTTCAAACTAATGTCACCATTTCGGTATCACTATGACTTAAATGTCCAAACTTTTACACGCATAGTCCGACTAATATTATAAATATGAAAATTTGTAAGGATGTATATTTGTTTCAGTTTCACGTAAAAAAGTACTAAACAGATTTAGATGAAACTTTGCAGAAATATAGCTTATACATCAGAATAATATGTGGGTTACAATTTATTATAAACTAATGCAACTCTTGTTACAATTAAATAAATAATAGAGTAGTTCAAGCGGGCAAAGTCGCGGGCAGGCCGCTAGTTAAGTATCAATAAAGTATTAAACTGTAATCTTAAAATAGTACTAAAGCAGCCTTATTTACTTTTTAGTGGCTCATTATAAGGCGGTTTCTTTTAGCGAGCACTAACAACAGGTCGTTTGTATGTCAAGAGGTCCTTTCATGTTCTGTTGTTTAGGTAGTTTTTAAGTATATATATATGTACATATATATATATATATATATATATATATATATATATATATATATATATATATATATATATATATATATATATATATATATATATATATATATATATATATATATATATATATATATATATATATATATATATATATATATATATATATATATATATATATATATATCAGCTTTATATATGAATTCTTTAGCTAGACCTGGCTAGCCAAGACATTGTGCTCTGTACTCTCCACCTAAAAAAAAATTGAGTGTAGAGTGGATCCACTCAACACCGTCTTTTGTCCTATTAGGGCAGGAAATAAAAAAAAATCGTTCCCATGAGTGGCAAGAAAATTAAAATATTATATATGATAACATATACAATATATGACGGTGAACGCGACAGTAGTGCATTTGATATCCAATTTTTATGATATTTTATTTATTTTTTTTTCAGTTCCCAGTATTTTTGGTAAAATGTAACGCAGAATTGCTCCATTCAATCTAAAACTAATTCTTAGCTATAATTTTTAAATCGTAACTTATACCGTATTCTTTTTAACAGGCCAAAGACTAAAGTACTTTCACTGAGTAAGTGTAATGGCATTCTAACGATTCACATACACTACAAGGGCGACGGAAGCTGTAGAAATAAAATATATTCAAAACGTAAAATCCAAATGTTCTTCGAAGCAGTGAATGCTATTTCATTTTACTGCTAAAGCTATTGCAACAAGAGAATCAATCAAGTTGTGTAACAAAAAGAAATACAACTTGTTTCATAAGTTAACGTAATTTTTTCTCATATATTGTTGAAAGAGAAAGCGCGTTGTTTGAGAAACGGAGTATTTTAACACTAGGACCTCCTTGTCTGCTATAAGCGGGAAATAGCGCGAATCCAGACGGAGAACAGAGTGTCTGAGTGTCTTGATACAAAATTCTCTCCGTCAATCCTACTGTATGCGGGATAAACACACTACTTAACGCTAAAATGGAATTTGTTAAAATCTTTTTTTTATAATCTACGCCTTCAAAATGTTAACAGATCATTTATGGCACAAGGTATAAAAATTCCACAAGGGATTTCAGATCTCCCACTTGAGCAATGTAAAGTCGAAGTTATATACGGGTACTATTACGTAAAGCGGGTTATTCTGTAGAAGAATATTTAATTCCATATAAAAATATTCAATTTAAAACGTAAAATTACGTACGTAACGTAAATTTAAATTAGCAATGAGAAAGTCAAAGTAGCCGTAGGTCATACAATTAACGCGAATTTCGCTTTAAAACTAACACTCAGCTCCAGGCTGGAGCTTTGCTTGGAGTGCATTTAAACTAAACCGCTGGGAACAGAATAAAATAGATTAAAACAAATAGGTATAATAAATTATTGTATACGCTGTAGTTTTCAGCGTAGTTCTCTTATAGACATATAGATATAGAAAAATATATAGAAAAATATAGAAAAAATTTAGCCTCTACGTTTTACATAGTAAAACGTAGAGGCTAAATTTTTCTCGTTCTCTTTGGTGCTCTAAAGAACTCTATATAATACATCGAATTTCAGTTTCCTACTCTACGTAATTTGTGTGTGAGTTATCTGTAATGAAGTCGTTATATATATATATATATATATATATATATATATATATATATATATATATATATATATATATATATATATATATATATATATATATATATATATATATATATATATATATATATATATATATATATATATATATAAAGTGAATTTTATAGTAGAAATCAAGCCTTCAATACCAACATAATATAATCATTTTATAGTCTATAATTTTCATTAATAAAATGAAACTAAGCTAATCTAAAAAGAGTCTAAAAATGCAATCGTAGGTAAATGTTCAATATACTTAAAGGTAAAACTCATATTATTTACTAGTGTAATAATAACAATAAGCGAAACTTTCCATACTACTGGTTATTACGTACGGTTTTATGAAGGGTTCCGTACCAATTTAATAATTATACACTAACAAATATAAATTAAATGATTATGTAGACAAATATAAGGTTCTTTTTTTGAGATATATCTATAAATTATGTAGTTTTTGGACTTTTCCCTTTATATGTACCAACTAAGCTCTCACTTTTTGCCAAATATTATAATTATAATTTAACAGTTAATTACGTAAATAGTCTAATATTTTGATACTGATTGTCGAAATTATATGAACATTAACGCGTTCCTGAAAAAAATAATCTTGCTATATAAACAAACAGACCGACAAACAACAAAGTGATGCTAGATTTCATTTTATAAAAGCTACTGAAACCTAAAACAATTGAAAAAAGCTCAAATGAAAACAAAATTTGTATGAAAATCCTTTATGATGAGTACAAAGCTGCTTAAAGCGCTTGAAAGCACCCACAAATGATAGATAGATACAGCAAATAATAATAATCGTTGTATGTATGTAATAATATTTACTATATTTAGAATTTATTTATACTTTAGTATTTTACTTATTTTCTCAAAAAAAAAACAAATTGGAATCAATGCGTATTGAGATGCGGAACTCAACGACGCGCGATCTCTTACTAGAGATAGAAAAAATGTGGAAATCAGTAGAGCTACAAATTTATGAAACAATTCCGAAAAAAAAAATTAAATTTAAATGAAGTAAAAACGTGTTTTATAAGTTAAGCTCAAAGCTTTTATTCAACTTTATTATTAATTTTATTACAGTCATTTTGGACGCGAGTCTGTTTCAGAGAGGAATTACTCATTAATTATATTATCAGAACTTTGAAATTGAATCGACATCTTGACGAGTCGTGTAATTTCAATTACTTGGCCTACGGACGGGTCCTGGGTTCATAAATTGACCTTATAAATCGTCGGGTGAATAAATCGTCTATGTCCCAAGGTACCACAATTACTTACCTTTCGAAGAACTTAAACTCAAGATTAAGAACATATTATTAGGAAAAGTATATTATTCACTCCAAGAATGTTAGTGTGTGGAGTTAAGTATTGTTGACGCTCATTCGGGAGGCTAACCACAGTTGTGAATATATTGTAAAATTACATTAAAAAAAAGCAACTATTGAGTTTCTCGCCAGCACTTCTCAGCAGAACTGCCCGCTGAGCTGGTAGTAGCGTTAGTAGGACTGACAATACTGACATTTATGTTGCTTGACGATTCAAAAGTACTTGTAATAGCCTATTTGAATTAAGAATATTTTGATTTTGATTATATTTTGATGTTCTTAATGTTCTTCCAATTATTTTAATTATTTCGTTTGTTGATATTTGAAAGTAAGGAATCTTAATACTGATTCTATTTACCTATTTTACTTTACGAGAAATAAACGCGTATCTAAAATAAGAAAGCTTTTTTTAAGGTTTTAAAATCTAAAATAAACATCTCTTGTCAAGTTTATAAATTTAACTAATATAACTTCTGGTTAATACTCGACTATTACGAATAAGGATAATATATAGCTATATCCAGCATACGATATCGATTAAATTCAGAAGGCACGTACACATATATTATATATTTGTATATTGTGCTTATTCAAACTTGGTGGGCTTATAAAATTCAAGGCAAACTTTTTTTAACAATTCGCTTCCAATCCTTAGCAGGAATTGAGGTCATTTGCATAGACTTTTGTTAATTAAAAAAGTTCTCCCGCGGTTAACGGTATCGGAAAATTAAAAAAGATTTTAACTAAAATCATTTAAATTGGTAAAATTTATGATTAATACACTACAAAATAAACTAAGTGACGTACAGAAAAACCTGTACGTCACTTAGTTTATTTTGTAGTGTTGGTTAAGCAAGTTTAGTTATTCATATTAATTTGTTTACCTTTCCGCTAATGTTAATATAAATAAGCTAGCGACCCGCTCGCAGCTTCGCTCGCATGATCGATGTTTTCGGATTTATTTTAATATAATATACACCTATTTTACTTATAATTACATTATTTTTTACTTTTAAATCACTTTTCGTATAAAATATCTTAAATGCAATATTTTATTGGGGCGGTAAGTACTCCCGTGCTTTTTGATATAGGTAATAAACGTCTTTCCCGCATAAATCTTGAGGATAAATCCCGTGGGAATTCCGGGATAAATTCAAAAAATTCAAATTCAAATAATTTTATTCAAGTAAGATTCAATACATGATTCATTTTTTGAATGTCCAAAATATTATCACCGCTTCACTAAAGTTAATGCCTCAGACCTGAGAAGAAACGGTCCAAGAAGTTCAGTGGGACTTTTTTTTATATAGTCATTTACAATTATTCATTGTTGACAATGATAAGCTAGACTGGAGCGAGTATTTCATTCCCAAGGCGTGTTATCATTTACAAAATTATTAATTAGGTAATAACCTTTAACACACAAACGTCGTTTCACTATTTTTTATATTGTGATATAGAACATTCTCGGACGTTTTCCGTTTTATTGTAAAAGCGTACACTCTGTCTCATGAAGGAATTGCGGACTCGGTGCAATCGCATTACATGCGCGGTAAGTTTCAACCTATTTCTAGTATTAATATTGCGTACATCGCCAATTTTAGCCAAATATAAGAAATAAATAAACTAAGTGTTGTTCCACAAACTTTTATATTTTCAAGGGAAAGTTTCATAAGTATCGGTTCAGGTGTTCCAGAGATTAGTTATGGCAAATGGAAAGACTGACAAAAAATTATAAAATATTGTTACATGTTTTAGCTATAATGCTGTAACTATATGCACTCAAAAAGTCTCAGTTTTTTGAATTCACAAAGAGACACTCCAGTTTTATATAGATGTATAGATAAATAACACATTGAACACTATATTCTCCGTGTTCCGGAGTCAGTCACTGACTGAGGATTTGATTTCCACTTGTGGAGAATTAATTATATTCATTTTCTTCGCTTTCTTTGGTAAAAAAGACATAGTGTTGCGTTGAGTTCGGCCACTAAACACGCAGCAATGTATCAAAAAGGCGGGACTTAACAATTACCACTAAGTTCCCCTTGCCTACCTTCCTGTGGGAAATACAGCGTGACACTAAAAAAAAAGAAATTTTATTTAGTAGACAAATAACAAGGGGCGATAACCTTTTCAAGTTAAAGCTAACCCCGAAATTAATTTTTAATAGTATATGAAATAATAATATTGACATGGTTAGTCAATAATGAAAGAATACATACACCAAGGAAATGACTGACAGATGGACATAACCAAACATGGATAACCTTCGATAAAATGTTTATATTTGTAATACTATAATGTAAATAAAATACAGGGTCGTTCGTTAATTCGTTTATATATATATATATATATATATATATATATATATATATATATATATATATATATATATATATATATATATATATATATATATATATATATATATAAATATATATATATATATATATATATATATATATATATATATATATATATATATATATATATATATATATATATATATATATATATATATATATATATATATATATATATATATATATATATATATATATATATATATATATATATATTGACAACAATATTGGTACAAATTAAATTGCACTTTAACATTTCAAATTCAAAATGGTTATCCTTTTTTGTTAGTACTTATTCCGTATTATTAGATATAGCCTTCGAATAAAATCTTTTTAAATGCATAATTGGTACAAAATGTTAAAATTTTGTAATATTTGTCTACTAGTACTTAATAAGAAGTAGATCTTAGTAAATATTATAAATAGTACATTTCAATACAATAATGGAAAAGAAGTATTTATCTATCTATCTATCATACTTCACACAAGTACAACACAGATAAAAAAGGAAAATAGTACTCGACGATAATAGTAATAGTAAACGATACTCTTATCGGAAGTTTGATAATGTAACGCCAAGTTGTCGCGTCCACAAAGTAAATAAATCATTAATGGGTCGGATATATATCCAGAATTACATAGAGTCATACATACAGAATAAATATTTCATCAGAATCCGGATGAATATAATTTAAATGAAAACGATGTATTTTAAATGAGCCAATTCAAACATATAAATTGACACAGTTTTCGAATAAAAAGTTTATAACTCTGTCCAAAAATATTTAAGGTATATAAAATGTGGAAATAAGTAAATTGGAATTTTATGCAGGCCATGGCAGGATCAGGGCAGGATACCTGATGCAGAGAAATAATAAAATGTTGCTATAACAAAAATGTTAAAAAGTGACAAGCACTTAACTATAAAAATCAAGGATCTGGAGCACCTCATGTACAATCACAATAGATCATCTAATTATAAGAAACCAGAAAATGGAGCTTAAGTAAAAGTTTTCGAGCGTGATGATCATTTTTCGCTGGAATATGAAAATCCAAGACCTGGAACATGTTATGAAGAAACGTTATGTCCAGCTAATCTACATGAAACACGGAAATGGTGCCTTAACAACAGTGATTTACCGTGATGGACAATTTTCATTGACATTATATATATATATATATATATATATATATATATATATATATATATATATATATATATATATATATATATATATAGATATATATATATATATATATATATATATATATATATATATATATATATATATATATATATATATATATATATATATACATATATATATATATATATATATATATATATATATATATATATATATATATATATATATATATATATATATATATATATATATATATATATATATTCCTTTGAATAAAAAAATTTAGAATTTTAATTTCGTAAAGTCATAAAAAAGTTTATCTAAGTAAACTGTTGTAATAAAAATAAGCGAGTTCTGTTTATATAATATTACTGGAACTAAGTTAATAGTTTTATAAAAATAAATGCCAATGAAGTTTGCGTGTCGATTCCATTATTCGTGTTAAATAACATTATGATTTAATTTTTTAATCAATCGTAAAAGAAGCAGCTTTTATTATAAATAATAAGTGAAATTATAACATTAATTACTTTATTCCATTTTTTATTTGATCAACGTTTGACTGCAAACACGATGGTTGAGGGTTCGACTCACACTCAATTATTCAATTATTAAGGAGTAGTCAATTTTTTTCATTTTTCCACAGAATGTGTAATAGTCAGGACGGAAGCATGGAACGAAATTTTTTGACACTAGATACTATCTACGTATTCCACTATTTGCGACGTACAAACTTAAGTAAAGTTTTCTTATTTCGCTCGCATTTGCTTTCACTATATACTGAGTGCTTTGTCTTAATACTAGAGCGAAGAAAATGAAAATAATTCATATTCTGGGAATCGGAATCGAACCCACAAGCCGTCGCGTTTACAGTCAGACGGTGTGCATCTGCACCAATTATATATTACACTGCCCTGTATTAATGAAGTGCTATAAAAGTATATGTACCAGTATGTATATATATTGTTTATTTGAGCAAACATTTGCAAGTATTACATAGCGCTGAGCAAAGTTTAAGCTTTCAAGTTTCAAGTTTTCGACTTCCATACAAGAGTACTTATAAAGCGGAAGTCTAATTACTAACTTGAGTTGAGAGAGTAATCTTAGGTTCCTCGTATCCAGCTTTTAATCTTTGAGTGTTCGAAATGTAGATGTAGATTTTTAAGAATTTGTTACTAAATGTAAATAACTGTATTCTATCCAGCCAGTAATTCACTGTTTTCTTATGATATTATCTGTGATCTTATGATATTTCGCTTTTTAGCTGTTTTTGGAAAAAAGTGGATGCATAAATTAATATATATTTTACAGTAAATAATAATAATTTTTAACTCATATCAATATACCAACGACTTGGTGTCTTAGAGATTGTATTTGTCCATTAATGATTGAATAGAATCAATGAATGTATGTATGAATGATGTGTATGGGTACAGTGCTACCAAAATAAAAGCACGAAATTCATAGTATATATATGAAGTTACAGAATTTGGCAATTTTTTTAACATAACGTTTGAATAAGTAAGGATTTATGTTTAAATTTCGTTGGTTTATTCGGCAAAATTGTCAAAAATGTTTAGTGACACAAAAAATAAGAGGCCCATATTTCAGAAGAGGTTTTGCCGTCTATCTATTATATCTTATGTAAATCTTGCATACAAAAATTTTTCAGTTTTGACTTCGCCCCTTCAGTTGTCGTTTTTGTTTGTTTTGTCCCAAATTTTTTGTAAGAGTTTTAAGAATAAAAATAATACGAGACACATTTGATAAGCTTTTTATAATCATAATTTTTTTAAGCTTGCGATTGTTCTCTATTCAAATACCAAATTATATTTCTATTTTTGATTTTCTAATATCTCAGTTCAAGATACTACGTTCTCCGGTTTTCACCAAAAATCGAGACATTGCGTATTTGAATGGCGGAACTCAACGCCGCGCTTTTTCTTGGCAGAGCAGGAAATAATAGTTCATTCAACCTCATGAGGAACAAACCCCAACCAACGCGTGTACAGTTAGATTTTATTACACTGTGCATCATTGGTCTTATTGTAGAAAATCTCCATGTCAATAGTTTTCTTTATAATTTATAAGGATTTTATGGCACATTTAAGAACTAATTGGTAGTACACGCAACTCTTTTATGGGGTTCGAATCTACCCAAGGTACTATATTAAAATTATTCTCATTTACCCGTAAAATAACGGCGTATGGTCCCACTTATGTCTTTAAAATAAATTGAATGTAAAGAATGGTGTCAATAAATTAACCAAAATTTTATAAAATTAAAAATTTTAGTTATAAAAATAATCTAATCTAAACTTCAATTTTCTTTAAAGGTATATTAATTTTATATAAGTAGGTACTTTTAATGTTATTGTTCGTAGAATCAATTATCTTGAGAAATGTTTAGTAACTATAGAGCTTGCAGTCTCGTCTTATAAAAAGAAAATCCGTAGTTGCTAGTAATAAAGACGATATTCTAAAAATAAATTTAAATTATTGTAAGAAATTTTTATTACATTGCAAGTAGAATCTTTGTACAGAATATTAATTCATAAAAAAAAGTCATATGTCAAGTCATATGTATGTGTAAAGTCACAATCATATGTGACGTAACACAGAAAATATATATTACAAATAAATTAAAATTAAATTAGCTTCACGCTGTATCCCGCACATGGCAGGGTAGGCGGAGGGAACCGTAGGAACCTAGTGTCAAGAAGAGCTTTTCGCCTTTGAGGACGCCATTGCGTATACATTATAGCCCACATTAAAGACTTCTTTGATCAATATAGTTACGAAACTAACCTCCTAGTAAGTTTTTGTTCCAAACATCGTGTTTTTACTAAGCAAAATGACACGCAACTAAATAAGTATATCCGTTAAAAATAGTTTTATATAATAGACTTTTAAAAAAGTTTAATATGAAAATTGTTACTGACGTCGTTTTGTCGTGACAGCCTATTTCCGTGTTATAAATGGCGGCCAATTTTGTTTTGTTTACGTGCTTGTACACTTTGTCAAGCCGCTATATTGATTTTACCGTATTATTAATAAAATTATGTGCTCTGGAATTGTAGTTAAAATGGCGTAGTTTTACTTAGTTGTGGCTTTTAGTTCTTTTTAGGGAAATATATACACTATGCTGGAAATATATAATTTACCCGATCCGGTTAGCCAAGTAGCAGTGCATTTCATTTCCAGATAGAGGCCAATGTGGTATAGTGAAGAAACTACTTAGGTATTAGGTATTAGGTATTAGGTATTAGGTATTAGGTATTAGGTAAGTAAGTATTCCATGGATTCACCGTGCAGGTGCCGGACTCTTCGCGTCGCCGGAAGATGATGGCACTTAAGTTAACGAATCATTTTCATTTTGCCGCTCTAGTAAGAGAAAGTGCAGCGTTGAGTTTCTCCACACAAAATATAATTTCTAGAAATCGGGTAAAAAATATCTCTGTACATAACACAAAATGTGGGAGATTACAAACATAATATTTTTATTTTCTCCTCAAAAACCCTCAAATTAAATACTAATCACATTTAGTAAACGTAAATTTAATCATAAATATAAAATATACCGTCGTGTTAATATTCTCACGCTATAATGACATAATAGTTGCATGCCTGAAACACACGACGGGCTTAGATTAATTTTTCATAAAAAAATTGATATTGAGATAATTTCATTTCACTTTTAGGAGGAAATTGTACAAGGGGATAGCTTTTTAAGGTTTCCTATAGCTATTCCCTCATAACCCATGATGCTCCTCTCAAGTAGACACGATAGTACTCCTCAGACCAGACAGAGTACCCTCTTTTTTACCCTCTAACAGCATTAACCTCACAACGAAAAAAAAAACTGATGATTCCATTAACAAAAGTAAAAAACATATGTTAATTCTTAATTTTCATTTTTTAATTTCAATTTTCATTCATTTTAATTCTTAATCAACTGATAAATGTAAAATAAAGTACATTTTCCATCATTGTCCGCAAGCGAAGTCAATTTCTAGATGTGCTGGTATCTGACGTCGACACACGACGTTTTAATCAACTCGCGACTCCGGCCGCAATGTGAAAAGGGATGAAAGTTGGCATTAAAATATTTCGATTTAGTTTAGCTCGTTGTGAAGTAACGGAAAGCTTGTTTCATGTTGGCAAATAAATTTCATTTAGTTTTCAACAGCTTTTTTAAAAATAATTCTATGCAACAATGTAAGCTTTTTTTCAGTAACGTATAAAAGGTATAATATTTACGTTATTTTGATTTTCGTTTTCTATATCGTTTTAAAGTTATCACATTTTATTGGATAGCAAAATGTAGTTAAAAAATATCGATCAAGACACATATTGGATATATTGATCAAAGGGATATGCAATTTTCAATGAGTTGACAAAGTGAAATTTGCGGGCGTTTGCACGCATTTTGTATGAAATGAACTACATATATAAGTTTGTAATTATTTTTTCTATATAACCTTACATAACTGAGTCTACATTAAACTAAAATATAATACAAATAATTATTATTAATTAAATATATTCTTATGAAACTACGCTACACAAATATTTATTCTACATAAGTAAGAACTGAGCCAGAAGGTCAAAATATGCAAATATCATCTTTGGCCGGGATTCTTACATAATAAGATCGTTAATGGACGTCTCTCGCTGGTATCGACGTTTCGCCGTTTAATCGACAAAATCATTTTTCAAATAAGCTATTATTTATATTGACACACTTGTGGCGCAGTGAGACTACAACACAGTCAATGACTATCAGGTTCTATTCCATAAGGATGAATGGTACTTATTTCCGCCCGGGTAAGACAAATCGTGGCATTGAAATTCACAAACCATCGAGTATGTTCTCTAAAATAGGACGAAAAATTTGAGAACGGAGGGTCTTGACACTAGATCCATGACAACTCAGCTATACATATGCAGATGTTGGAACTAACAAATTTGAAATTAAATAATAATCACACAAAAAAGAAAAAAAAATGTTAAATCACAAATTCTGTACAATAATGAATATAAAGCGATCTACTTCGAGTTATTTATGTGTTAATTTCATTTTATTCCGTAGTAGATAGATACGTTCAGCGGAACTAATCTCGGAGCAAAGTTTTTGCCTCACTTTCGTATACCTTCATTAGATACTTAAGTGATTGCTATTTTGGTGTCTACTGTGCTCTTTTTTGTAACCCCTAATTTGTGAAAAGACCTTGACCCTTTACGAATATATGGAAACGTTAAGCAAGTGCGAGGTTGTTGGATATATTTATATCGATCCTTAGTTGGGTCATTCTTCTCATTACTAGTTCTTGTTGTTAGACTTGTATATTCATATTCAAACTGAAATGTTAGAAAAATATTTTATCTACAAATAATTAAAATGATGCAAATGAATAATTTTAGCTATAGTTGGCTAATATTATTATCACGAAGTAAAAATTACCTCTAGAACTAAGTAAAACAAAAGAAAAGTGTACAAGAAAATAAGATAAACTGTATCAACACTCAAAAGAAGAAAAAGAAAAAGTTTCTAGAAAGCTCGCAAGTTTTCTAGTTCTAGGTAATAAATATCGAAGTCCAACTAGTTTTATAGACGAAACTGTTTTTCTTAAGTTTGTTTTTGTCCGTTAAAAAAGTTATATATATATATATATATATATATATATATATATATATATATATATATATATATATATATATATATATATATATATATATATATATTTTTTTTTTTCGAGATATTAAGTGTTAAGTGGTGGAGCTTACTATTGTAACTATTAAATTATATGATTGAAACATATACCAATCAGTAAAAAAGGCTCCAAGCTTCGATCAAAGCTTCAGTGTGTTATAGAACAGTATAAGGGCCTGTTTTCACTATATAATACAATTGGTTTAATAAAAAGGTTCTATAAGAGACGAAACGTTCTTAGTCAAATCTTTTACATTTTATATATGACTATTTACCAACTTTGGAAATATTATATTGTTTAGAATATTTTAAAAGTATTTTTTTATGAAAATAATAATTACTAAAAACACAAAACGAGGGTAAAAATTTAAAAGTTTAAATATAAAAAGGATGAAGGCAATAATTAAATTTTGCGTTTCATTTACGTGGTTATGTGAAGCTATAATATAAATTTATGAGAATATACTTCGTACATAGCTCTCTTTACCATCGTGGCATAGTGGGATATTTGTTATGCAAATGCATTGGTTTTGAATCTGGCCCAATTAGGCCCGTGGCGCAATTTTAACGACAGCTGTAGGTTCGATTAGGGGTCGAGAAATTTCATTTACCTCGCTCTGGTAACTAGAGAAAGCGAGGCGTTGAGTTCCGCAACTTAAACAACGTGTCTTGAATCTGGAGAGCGGAAACTTTAAAAAAAAGACAGCTTGAATGAAATTATTCTTTTTCCTTATTTGGGTAAAATAATGCTAATTAAGAAAGCTTATTATGCTCTATCCAAGAATATTGAGGTATACGATATAAATGAATCAGATGATGAGATCATTTTAATTTTAAACGTTTGTATTCAAAACGGCAACTGTTGTTCGTGTTGGCACTTCTCAACAGATCTGCCATTGTACGACGATTTAAAACTGCTTGCAGAATACTATTTGAATAAAGAATATTTAGAATTTGAATAAGAAGTGCATCCTTGAGTTTCACCACCTAGCTTATATTATGTCGAAATTATAGAGATAATGAAGATATGTATATATATATAAATATGCAACAATTTCAAGATTACAAATGTATGCAGTATGAAAGTTAAAAAATATATATGTCACTTTATATTCATTACACAACGTTTATTATCATTAATACAACATTATTGCATATCTCTTTCTCCTACTTTAAAATCTATGTATTTTATATACCAAATATTGTAACTGTTAATATATAATGGAAAATGTGATTAAAAAAGGCTCACTCAATTCTATTTTGAGACAATCCTGCTTGGTAAGCTGCATTGGTAAAATGGAAACCTAGAATTAGCAAATGTCACAAATTATATTCAACTTAGCCATAATCTGAGACTGGTGTCCAAGGCGTTTGGCGTTTAAGAATTTTGCTATACAAACGTACATATAAGTATTTTTAAGCATACAACAAAATTAGTATATTCTTTTATATATAAACGCCTATGAAGTAAATTTCAACACAATACACGAGTAGTCTGTCGGTATGCCTCAGTCAATAATAGATAATAACTTTACAATAACCTCGTTGGCTTGCGGATAGGACCCTATAAAATATTATTAGCTTGAAACGCGATGTCTAGATACAAGGAGTCCATTCACTAAGGAGGGTTCATAATAGGAGCTTTTTGTCACTCTTGTGTAATGTGGTATACAAAACACAGCCATTTAGGCTTGACTTATATTTTATTAGGATATTTTGGATTAAAAGTTATCGTAATCTGTGAATTTATATAATTTTTATATAATCCACAGATTGACCGGTCCCGAGATCCCGGTTACCACCTACATCCATCCAAACCCGGCAATCTTCGTCAAGTCGTCGGCTCACCGAGTTTAAGGGCGCCGAACGCTACGCTTACGCTACGCTTACGAAATAAAAATTACCTCTAGAACTAAGTAAAACAAAAGAAAAGTGTACAAGAAAATAAGATAAACTGTATCAACACTCAAAAGAAGAAAAAGAAAAAGTTTCTAGAAAGCTCGCAAGTTTTCTAGTTCTAGGTAATAAATATCGAAGTCCAACTAGTTTTATAGACGAAACTGTTTTTCTTAAGTTTGTTTTTGTCCGTTAAAAAAGTTATATATATATATATATATATATATATATATATATATATATATATATATATATATATATATATATATATATATATATATATATATATATATATATAATATATATATATATAATATATATATATATATATATATATATATATATATATATATATATATATATATATAGATATATATATATATATATATATATATATATATATATATATATATATATATATATATATATATATATATATATATTATTTTTTTTTTTTTTTTCGAGATATTAAGTGTTAAGTGGCGGAGCTTACTATTGTAACTATTAAATTATATGATTGAAACATATACCAATCAGTAAAAAAGGCTCCAAGCTTCGATCAAAACTTCAGTGTGTTATAGAACAGTATAAGGGCCTGTTTTCACTATATAATACAATTGGTTTAATAAAAAGGTTCTATAAGAGACGAAACGTTCTTAGTCAAATCTTTTACATTTTATATATGACTATTTACCAACTTTGGAAATATTATATTGTTTAGAATATTTTAAAAGTATTTTTTTATGAAAATAATAATTACTAAAAACACAAAACGATGGTAAAAATTTAGAAGTTTAAATATAAAAAGGGATGCAGGATGAAGGCAATAATTAAATTTTGCGTTTCATTTACGTGGTTATGTGAAGCTATAATATAAATTTATGAGAATATACTTCGTACATAGCTCTCTTTTCCATCGTGGCATAGTGGGATATTTGTTATGCAAATGCATTGGTTTTGAATCTGGCCCAATTAGGCCCGTGGCGCAATTTTAACAGCTGTAGGTTCGATTAGGGGTCGAGAAATTTCATTTACCTCGCTCTGGTAACTAGAGAAAGCGAGGCGTTGAGTTCCGCAACTTAAACAACGTGTCTTGAATCTGGAAAGCGGAAACTTTAAAAAAAAGACAGCTTGAATGAAATTATTCTTTTTTCCTTATTTGGGTAAAATAATGCTAATTAAGAAAGCTTATTATGCTCTATCCAAGAATATTGAGGTATACGATATAAATGAATCAGATGATGAGATCATTTTAATTTTAAACGTTTGTATTCAAAACGGCAACTGTTGTTCGTGTTGGCACTTCTCAACAGATCTGCCATCGTACGACGATTTAAAACTGCTTGCAGAATACTATTTGAATAAAGAATATTTAGAATTTGAATAAGAAGTGCATCCTTGAGTTTCACCACCTAGCTTATATTATGTCGAAATTATAGAGATAATGAAGATATGTATATATATAAATATGCAACAATTTCAAGATTACAAATGTATGCAGTATGAAAGTTAAAAAATATATATGTCACTTTATATTCATTACACAACGTTTATTATCATTAATACAACATTATTGCATATCTCTTTCTCCTACTTTAAAATCTATGTATTTTATATACCAAATATTGTAACTGTTAATATATAATGGAAAATGTGATTAAAAAAGGCTCACTCAATTCTATTTTGAGACAATCCTGCTTGGTAAGCTGCATTGGTAAAATGGAAACCTAGAATTAGCAAATGTCACAAATTATATTCAACTTAGCCATAATCTGAGACTGGTGTCCAAGGCGTTTGGCGTTTAAGAATTTTGCTATACAAACGTACATATATAAGTATTTTTAAGCATACAACAAAATTAGTATATTCTTTTATATATAAACGCCTATGAAGTAAATTTTCAACACAATACACGAGTAGTCTGTCGGTATGCCTCAGTCAATAATAGATAATAACTTTACAATAACCTCGTTGGCTTGCGGATAGGACCCTATAAAATATTATTAGCTTGAAACGCGATGTCTAGATACAAGGAGTCTATTCACTAAGGAGGGTTCATAATAGGAGCTTTTTGTCACTCTTGTGTAATGTGGTATACAAAACACAGCCATTTAGGCTTGACTTATATTTTTATTAGGATATTTTGGATTAAAAGTTATCGTAATCTGTGAATTTATATAATTTTTATATAAATCCACAGATTGACCGGTCCCGAGATCCCGGTTACCACCTACATCCATCCAAACCCGGCAATCTTCGTCAAGTCGTCGGCTCACCGAGTTTAAGGGCGCCGAACGCTACGCTTACCTATCCGATCTCCACTCGATGACTCGTCTGCCCCAACAGCCATCGGTCCTTCGACAGGCGTGTCCAGCCCGATGCCACTTTAACGTACTATTTTTGTGAACTATGTCGGTAGCTTTAGTTTTTTGGCGGATATCCTCATTTCTGGTTTTATGTTTTAAAGAGGCTCATCGGGCGACTCTAAACTTGTTCACTGCATCCACTGTTAGCGTCCACGTTTCGGCACCGTAAGTCATGACAAGTAGAACACACTGGTTGAAGACTCTCGATATAAAATACTACATATCAATCCAAATTTTTAACTGTTTTTCAAATGAAATATATTTTCATTTCATAGATAGGCCCTTAACCGGGGAGGGAAGAAACCTTTATTAAATCACATCACAAACTAATTGTTTCGATGTAACCTGTGGCTTGAGTCACCTCGACCACATGAATGCGTTAGCCCCTTTACGGTTGACCACGAGAAGCTGATAATAAAAACTTATACTATATACCATATATTACTTTTTTTAGCTTCTCACTGTATCTGTAGCAGTGTAGCGGGGTAGCAGACGGAACCTAGTGTTAAGACTCTCCTTTTCTCATTTTCCGCCCAATTTTTCGACATATTGTGCGTTGAGCAGCGGTAAAAAATGCCACATTTTGTCTTTTAATCTCTTAAGAAATGGAAAAGCAATTATTTCCACAGTGGTAATCGAACCCGTAACCGTTGCGTTTATAGTCAGATGCTATACCACTGCGCAACGATGGCTATTTATGAGCACTTTACCGTAAAAAATTCTCTTATACTGTCTAAGTCAGTCACAATGTGTTAAATCCGTTAGTTTCATTTTTCACAATTACAGTTATATTTCTTTGAAAACAGTAAAGAACAAAACTGGGTACAGTTTTTACTGCAAATGAAATTTACTTAGAGAATGAAGAAGACGGATCGCGACGTCCAGCCGTTCAACTATCATTTGTTACATGGAAAACCTTTTTGTGATGCTGGAAGCTGGAACTTGGATTTTGTAAAAGCTTAGTTATACGAAATATATGACACTTTTAAGCTCTTCTGGATTTTCTTTTTGGATTACAGTGTCTCTGTACGAACAATTGTGGGTGCGATGCATGTATTATATTTAAGTATATATCAATTCATCATATCGATATTATTTCGGTAATTTGTGAGAGCCATCACTTACATAATTCTCAATTTACCTCCAATTAGTGTTGTAATGGATACACTGTGTGTTGAATGACGGAACTTAAAGCTGCCTTTTGTAATAATAGCACTCCATCCGGGACTTTTAGACTCACGAGTAGGATAGTATTACAAATGCCCCATACTAACTTCTACCTCGAGCTTATAAATACACAAAGCTCACTCAAATAAAAATAATTTTTGTATAGACATGTGAAATTTTTACAATTCAATATATAAATATATAATTTAATATACAAATTCAATAATAAAATTAATAACACATCCGTATAGGCTATGCCGAATCACATGGCACATGGTATATATTTTTAAATTCACTTCACTGGTTTGTTCAACGCTCAGAGCCAAACGTAATTGGATGACCGATTCTATTGCGAATGAAAAAACACGTCCTTTTACATTAGGTATATGATATTATACTTCTGTAAAAAGAAATAAAGTGAAGAACATAGTGTTTAATCTCAAAGATTTTCATCTTGCTCTGGATGAAAATAATCAAATAATAATAGTATATTTCATTTAGTTTTTAGCTTTATTCACGTTCAAAATATATAACGGGGCCATATATTACTTTTCTTTAGCTTCACACTGTATCTGGAGCAGTTAGAATTTTGTCGTAATTGCAAGCTATGCATGGTATGAAGCTTGTACGTTTAGAAAACGGCTTGACTTGTTTCATTATCAACTGATCTGATCAAATTTCAAATGTTTTCACATCGTTTAAAGATTTTATTGTCCCCTAACGTCTGTAAATAAAGAAATAAACTTAAAAGCTTAGTGAATTATTTGAAATACTACATTTTCAGGTATTTACAGTCATACATGATTAATATTCAGTAAAAATAAATAAAGCAGTATCCAAGACCCCATGAGGCCCCCTTATTGACCTTCCTAATTGGAGCGCTATATAACTTAATTGTTATTCTCAGAGTCATTAAAATTCATCGTATACCTTTTTAATTGGGCTACACTGCTTTCTCCGACAATCAGAGGGACACGTAATAGGATGGCCGGTTAAATGTCATATTTCAATATTTCAGTGTCAACATATCGCATTATTTATGTATAAATACTTATGTTAAAATATACCATACTATTTATTTTCATATTCAGGATGTATTTAGCATATAAAAAGGTAAACAGAGCAAACCTGGGGTCAAAAAACTCCGTTCTCTGCTCTCTGTCTTAATTTTAGTGTATGTGTTCAATGGCGGAATCTAACGCCGCCTCTAATCTAAGTAGAGAGGGGATCGAATCCACATCAATATTTACTTCTTCCACTTAGCATTATCCCGGCCTATTGCCAGGGTCTGCTTTCCTACTTAGTCTACTCCACTTTGCACGGTCTTGAGCATCCTCAGTGGTTAGTCCATTGGCTCTCATGTCGTGCGTCACGACGTCCAGCCATCGCTTCCTTGGGCGTCCGGGGGGTCTTACTCCAGGGACAGACATATCAAGGCATTTTCTTCCGACGTAGTTCTTAGGCCGGCGCAAAACGTGGCCATACCATCTCAGACGACGCTCTTGGAGCTTATCCGCTACGTCACGGACCCCAAGACTACCTCGAATGAATGTGTTGCGTATTCGGTCAGCCCGAGTAACGCCACACATCCACCTCAGCATCTTCATCTCCGTTACGTGAAGCTCCTGAGTGTGCCGAGATAATGCTGGCCAACATTCGCTGCCGTATAGAAGAACTGGTCGGATCATGCTCTTGTATATCAGCCCCTTGAGTTTGGGCGGTATTCTGCGATCGCAGACCACACCAGTGACCTCCCGCCATTTGGCCCAAGCAGCGCTAACCCGGGCGCGGACATCGTGGTCGATGCCTCCGGACTCGTGCATAATGGATCCAAGGTACCTGAACTTCTCCGACTTAACGGCTGGCTCAGGCCCGATGTGGATGGTGCTCGAGTCTGGGTTCCCGCAAGCCATGTACTCGGTCTTTGACACATTCAGTTTAAGACCACCGTTCTCAAGCGCACCCTTCCAGGTATTCACTTTACGCTCCAGCATCAGTCGGTTATCGTCAATGAGTACTATGTCATCGGCATACATCATCAGCCATGGAGGCTGGTCCTGGATGTGAGCCGTGACAGTATCTAGCACTACATTAAACAAAAGTGGACTAAGAGCTGAGCCTTGGTGAACCCCTACTGTAATTGGGAAGGGTTTGGTATCGCCAACAGCGGTCCTAACTGTAGAAACAGAGTCGTTGTACATGTCTCTGATAATAGCAACATAGGATTCAGGGATCCCTTTGGATCGCAGTGCCCACCAGATACACTGACGTGGCACACAGTCAAAGGCCTTCTGCAGGTCTAAGAATGCCACATGCAGAGCTCTCCTCTTTTCCCTGTGTGCCTCCATCAAAATTCTGAGGGCAAAAATGGCGTCCGTAGTGCCTGATCCTGGCTGAAATCCATATTGACACTCAGAGACAGTACACTCTCGGCGGAGCCTGAGGGCAATCACGCGCTCGAAGAGCTTCATGGTGTGACTCATAATCTTAATGCCCCTATAACTACCGCAATCTTGAACACTGCCCCTTCCTTTGTAAATAGGGGTAATAAAACTGTGCCGCCATTGATGTGGCATCGTCCCAGTGTTCAAAATGCGGTTAAAAAGATCAGTAAGCATGAGCACACCACGAGAGCCTAACGATTTCCACGCTTCGATCGGAATATCGTCAGGTCCCACCGCCTTACCGTTCTTCATGCGTCGGAGACAATTCCGAGTTTCATCAAGGGTTATTGGAGCAATAAGTCCCAGGTTAGGAGGTGGTTCAGACGGAATACTACCCGGGTGCTGAGTATTCAGCAGCTCCAAGAAGTAACTTCTCCACCTCTCCTTCACAGAAGCATGACTACAAAGCAGCTTGCCCTGGGAATCTCTGACGCAAAGACATTTTGTGATATCTTGCGTCGCTTTATCCCGAGCACGTGCCAATTTGTAGATGAGCTTCTGCCCCTCCACAGTTTCAAGTTTATCATATAGAGGTAATAAACTTTCACTGCGGGCTCTGGCTACAGCTCTTTTGCTGGCACGTTTCGCTGCTATGTACTCCAGTCTGTCTTCAGGAGAGTTGGAACGCTGCCACTCCTTAAATGCAGTCTTCTTATCATGAATCACCTCCTGTACCTTGTCATTCCACCACCATGTCTCCCTGTCCATAATACGTCCTCCCTTAGAAACGCCAAGAACATGTTTACCAGCCGTAATAATTGCTGACTGAGCTCGATCCCAAGCATCCTGAGCAGTTTCGGTGTTAGTTGTTAAATTTTGACTGTTCACCTCTGCCAGAAAGTCGGTCTGCATCGGTCCATTCAGCAACCACCACTTGATCTTAGACTTACGCGTCTCGGCTAATTTCTTTATCGGGGTAACGACATAATCCATGACAAGAAGACGATGTTGGGCAGTGAGGCTTTCACCAGGAATGACTTTACAGTTAGTTACCTTGCCAACATGACACCGCCTGGTCAATAGGTAATCTATTTGGGTTGAATGGAGTCCACTCGCATACGTAATAAGATGCTGCGGACTCTTTTGGAAGAACGTATTCACGATGGCCAGATCAGATGCAATACAGGTTCTTAGGATATTTTCGCCCTCTATATTGCGGCGACCGTGACCAAAACCACCGTGGACACGTTCATACGTATCCGCAGCCTTACCCACGTGACCGTTAAGGTCTCCCCCAACTATGATCACCTCGGTAGATGGTATAGCGAGTAGAACGTCTTCATATTGCTCCCAGAATGACTCCTTTTCGGCCCCGCTACAACCAGCCTGGGGAGCGTAAGCACTGATTAAGTTGGCGATAGCCCCCTCAACCAGTACCTTCACCCGCATCAGGCGGTCGCTGCGTCGGTCAACTTCGAGGAGACCATTCCGTAGCTCTTCAGATAAAACTACTGCTACACCAGTTTTACCGGAAGGAGACCCAGTGTATATGAGCTGGTAACCCTGTCCGATGATACGGGACTTATTGCCCTTCCAGCGGGTTTCCTGAAGGAAAGCACACTGGACCCGACGCCTCATGAGTACATCTGTTAGTTCCCTGCATCGTCCGGTTAGAGAGCCAATATTCCACGTTGCAAAGCGGAGTTTCCTTCTGGGTACTTTCTTCTTTAGCCGTGTCCGTACTTGACACGGTAGCCCTTGCCCATTTAACACAGGTGTAGGGCGATGTGCCTGCGCGTCGTTTAGCGGCGACGCCCTAGCAGTACCCAGCAACATCTTTTTTCCTTTTCATATGTGTGGCAGGTGGCGGCTTTTTAATGGAGCGATTGCCATCTGACCTCCAAAACCCATTTTTGAGGGAAAAGCCAAGGATGAGAGGGGAAAAGATTAGTAGAAAAGGGGGGGGGGGGTAAGGACACCACTTTCATGGATTGGGAAGGAGTATGACAGTGGTGGCTCGAGGATCCGGGGTCGCGTACCCGTATGCCCAGTACCAATATCGGACAGATATTTGGCCAGACACCCACATCAATATTTACATACAGACCTAATCCTACTGCGACATGATGGTCTGACGTAGTATTAAGTCTGACCCATAGACCCATGTGATGGCCATAGTATTTGTTTATTGGAGAAATTCCCTTATTTCTATTTATTAAAAAAAAAAAAAATATGAAGTTATGTAATTATATAATATATATTTTCTGGGTCCCAATCTATTTGAATTACATTCAATAACATACACTCAACTGCGCTGTATTTACATGAGATTGTTGCGTTAGTTTCTGTCTAAAACACACAATATCTTTAATATGAGAGAGGAAAGTGAAATTGGAATTTTGATGCTCTAAGTACTGGAGTATGTGAAGATGCCAATGGTTTCTGTAATATTATATATTTTGCGAGCCCTCTCATAATTATATAGTGGTAGATTGGATACGTACGAAGTAATAAACACTTAACGAATATTTTGACACTAGGTTCAAATACAGAAGCTAAAAAAAGTAATTTTAAATAATATAAGATTCTATTCTATAGAGAATTCTATTAACAATATCTGCGATACTAAATTGAAAAAAATTTATTTATAATTAAAATTTTACATATTTTAGCTTTTATTTAAGTAATTCCATTTTAATTTCATTTTTTCCAATCCTATAAGTCAGTTATAAAATAATATTTATAATAGAATCATTTATATGACATAGTTAGGCAAAAATTGTTAGGCAGAGTGCCATTAAGCTCTGCCACTTGATGCTAAAACGAGTGGAAAGTAAAAAATGGAGAGTCTTGTTTATATTATTATTAAACGCAAACATATTCAAAATTATAATAAAATTAACTTTATTCCCGCCATAGTAATATTACTTTCCACTAAGGTGATTGAAATATCTCCATCTCCGCGATCTGATAACAAAGCAAAGTGCAGCGTTGACTTCCGTTTTTAAAATTGGGCGGGAATCGGCGACCCGTTCCCAGATCTCAACGTTTCTTAATCGTCCGTGTCTTAACACTAGGTTCCTTCAGCCTATCCTGCTATGATGTGTTACAGTACACTGTAATGATGGAAAAAGAAAAAAAACGCAACTTGAGGCCTTTGTGGGGCACATTCGGGCAAATTTATTGTTTTCCATTTCGTCGCTCTGGCAAGAGAAGTGCAGCGTTAAGCTCCGCCAATCATGACACAAAATTTTGAATTTAAGAGAAATCGGAAAATGGAGTAATTAAAAAAATACAACTTAATCACGATGCTTGTAGGCATTTTTCGAAATAATAATTATATCCATAGCCATTCCTACCTCACATTTTTTATAAAAAAAAAAATAATATACATACGCATATTTTATATATAACAGTATACTTTACCAGGAATTAATGTTTTAATTAAAACGTTCTAGGAACCTTTTCCGCATATTCAATTAAATTTTGTAAACATGTGAAATTCCAGGAATATCCCAAAATAGTTGCAGATGCAGGCAACAATTAATCCGTTGTGACCGACATTTCTCGTATAAAGGATATATTGTCACGACCTTTCAGACAACATTTCATGTGGAATTTTAGTAATAATTTTATTTTAACCAAAATATATAGTAATAACAATGTTATTTTATTTTATTATTATATATTTACATATATATTTTGAAGAAAGGAGAGACTGTTCACTTGGTTCTCTCTCTCTCTCTCTCTCAAAATACAGATGTCAATTTAATTTAACATTGTATTGATTATATTTATTTACTTTGAATTTAACACAAAATTCATATTAAATAGACTTTCTGTATAGAAACGGGGTAGATGAAACTTAGATACCTATAATAAACTATGGTACTTTCTCTCCTCTACAATAGACAGAGAAAGCTGAGTGTCAAGGCACTTCGTTCTCCGCTACACACTCGAATTTGATCTAATATATGGTGAGTTACGAAACTTAACGCTATGTATATATATATATATATATATATATATATATATATATATATATATATATATATATATATATATATATATATATATATATATATATATATATATATATATATATATATATATACATATATTTATGTACATTCTCACAGCTACGCCACGATAATCCCTACTCGTGAACAGAGAATTACAACAATTGATAATATATTACTTTTTGAAATATTTAGAAAGAAACGTATTTTAAAAAAGACAAAAATTTTAACCTGCTCTGACCGCTAAGCCATACGTTCTCACCGAGCTTGGACTTAAAAGCTACGGGACATGGGTGCTTACAACAAATAAATTGTAAGCATTGTAATAAGATTCATTCATAATCGGCATATCCATTCATAAATGGTGGTGTAGGTTAAAAATATACCAATGTTAAGTGATGTACATATATTTTTGTCGATGCCACTGCCACTCTACTGGGACGCTTAAATTTACCGATTTTTGAAACGCCTCACTGAGCTCATGCTCCGCATTCAGTCAACCTTTTTATTCACTCTGCTACGTTTACGTCAAATATGGAATTGATTTTCGCTATATTTAGCAAGAAATATTATTTGGCGCCATTTCTCACTGTTGGGAATAATCTGAACACACTTGACAGGTCGTATGTTTTTTTTTATTGTCATTGTATTGTATAATATCAAAGCCATTCTCAATTCCTCAGTTTTTAAGATAGTTTTAAAGTTACTTTAGATAGTTTTTAAGACAGAAAAATTTTTTTTATTAACACAACATTAATTGATAAGGTCATCGTGTCGCATTTAGAAAGCTTTTGCCAAGCTTGCATCATAAACGTGGTGTGTGGGTTTGATTCCATGTTGGCAGAAAATATTTTTTTCTTTGCTACACGCAATGTTTGGAATTCAGATTGAAAGTGTAACTATCTTCTACTTTACCGTACACTTTATATAAAGTAAGTTAAAAATATATATATTTATTTCAAATTTGCGTGCTTTATGGCGTCGTTTCCATCATCCGGGATGGAATCCAACGTGTTATATACATATATATTTTCTTTTTCTTGTAAAATTAAGCTTTTTTTTATTATACACAAGCTGCAAGTGTTTTTTAAAATATATAAGTTATTACACCCTAACTCTATCTAAATTCGCTATTTGCTTTGCCTTCAGGGTGCCCGCCAGAGATTGCTATTTGAGCAATAAGGCCGCCTTTTATACATTATATTATTTTTATACATTATATTTTGTACATTATATTTCTGGGTGTTCAATAAAAAGTTAATATTATTATTCAATCGTATATCATTGGACACACACACCCAAAACTAAAGTAAAGTTTAAAAAAGCTATTATAAAAGTTTAAAAAGCTATAAAGATATAGCTTAATATAAACTTAAATTGCTTTTACAATTAGATCTAAATCAGTCTAACTTCTTAATTTTCTCTGTAACAATAAAACAGATAAACATTTCGCTGGATTCGACCATAAATGGTGCCAATTGGACTCAATTCTGTCTTTTATAGAGATTGTATCGTAAAGTTCACTTCATCTCTTCATTTAACTGGTTTCAGTAATTACAAGTTGTTGTATACTATTCTATTTAATACTAGCCTTAAAAATATTAAATATCTATATGAAAATATTGATTTGAATATTTTGAATGGTTCGCAACTATAAGTATTTTTAATTTTATAATGTACCCATTTGTAGTGGTCTTGGATGTTTATATCTATTTCAAAAATAATCTGTTTTGACAGCCCATTTAAAGAGGAAGGCTCTATTACATCACATTGACGGTTTCGCTCAGCAATACTGGCCATATATATATAAATTCTAGAGTTCTTAGGATGCGATATGTGTCATTCACAATTTTTTTTTCCATATGCATATGTCTTATTTTTTATCTGGTGTGGTGTTATTTTTATCTGGTGGGAAAGTATGCTTTGTACAGATGCCTTTTAAATGTGAAAAAGATGCTTAAATTTGTCCTCATAATTAAGTAAAACCCGTATTTTCATGCTTTTAGTGTTCTAATGCATACAAATATAACATTTACTATGGATTGATATAAAGCTTGCTATTAGGCATAGTCAAGCTTGTCATGGATCCAATTTTATTAAATAATGATAAAGTAATTTTCCAATATTTATAGCGAAATACAAAACGTATTTCGTGGAAAATGTTTAAGTATCCGCCTATACAAAAGCGTAGAGTCTTCGTAAAAGCTTTCTTTGAGGTTTAAAGTTGTTTGGCTTTCACTATTATTGGACATAGTAATTAAAAAATATTCTTTTGATTATAATTTCATTATGGTATGGTAGGTAGTATGATATTAAAAAAAAAATTTACATTTTAGCAGGATATTTTAAATACTTATTAAAATGATCTAGCTTATACGTATTTATGAGTAAAATGAAACAATAAAAAGCTAGTTCTTTATAAATTAAAGTACAGTTGAGTAGATATTGAAATACATGTTTAGATAAAATGCGGATTTAGAAAAAAGCACGCATAAGCTTTTAAAAGTCATGATAGTATATCATAAGCATTAGCTTTAAAGCTTCAGTAACATAATTGCAACTTAATTTTAATTATTAATCTGAAATACACGTACAGTGCCAATTACCGGCGTAATTTGGAACTTTAGCGTTCATAATGAGGTAGAAAAGTTTAACGAACTCAAAATGAGTATAATATTTCGGTCGAAACATTTGAAAATTACAATAGCGTATATTTTAAGTAAATTATCAAGATAATGTGAAAGGTTAATTTTATAAACAACTTAGTTTATCAGTTTGCTACTTTTAATAAGTGATTTTATATTACGTATTAATGTTGAAATTGAACCTGCACTTAAAGTTGGGCGCGGAATTTTGAGAAATCATCGCTTAGTGCCCTTCTACATTTCTCGAAAAGACACTACATGCCAAATTGAAGGATTTTGTACTACGCTGCGCAATATATGTTGTGCTTCATCTATCAGTCATTCAGATACTTAATAGATAAATATATTGACTGACTTAAAGTTATCTCTCTTAAGCTCGGACAAGTTGTAACTTGTACATACATACATACATACGTAAAATGGACACGTCTGAAAAGTAATTCGGTTATTTAACCGAAGTAAGCCTTTTTCATATTGGCTACGCTACTAAATTGTGGCCATAAATAGGTACTGGAACAATTACATTCTTTAATAAAACAAAGTGCTTTAACCGTAAAAATGTCGTTCTAGGAAGATTTTAGCGCCGACCTTTACAGTTGTTGCCGAGTTAATAATTTAAATATTTTACGTGTATCTTTGTTTTAAGTTCATCGCGGCGCAGCGGTACAGACAGAGTTCGACGTAACGTAACTACTGTGGGTTCGATTCCCATACAGGGGTACAGTATTTTAAAAATATTCTCGAATATTGCGGAACGGTGAGAAATGTACACTATATGCGGAATATAGCATGAGGATGAAATCAATAAACTTACGCCTAGATTACGCCAGAAATCCCGCTCCTCCGTCTTCCGGATGCAGTCCAAGCCAGCAACCTTCTTGGTTCCATCGAGCTGGAAGGCTCATACGCTACTTATCAAATCTTCAGGCTAAATGATTCGTCAGTACTCTGGCAACATCTTTTACTTTTGGCTTGATCCCATAATCAAACGAAAGTAGTAGGCAAATTTTCGAAGTATTTTTAATGTCCGCATGTAATTAAACAAGCCATACCCACGAAAAAAAAGGCTATTAGACTATAAAGTATATAAAACCAATATGGCAACACAGTAAGATTACTAAATAAAAGTTATGATGAGTGACAGATCCATTTAATATTATTTACATATACAGATAAAGTTAATTTTAAACATTCAGGATTCGAATCTACAACTATAGTTTACAACGGTACATATTTAAACTACTAGCTGCACGTTATTACTACGCCACAACGACTCAAGTGGCATACAGTAATACCCCGTACAAAGCTGTAATACCCCGACCATATGAAATTGAATTGGCACTAACGGTAGCTTCGTTACGTTCCTGGCTTTCCAATTTAATAAAAAGAACAAAGGTACGAGAGGAATGTAATTTATTTGGTTTTGCGTAAAATGTAATGCCTTGTATTTGTATAGCTTTTGATTTTATATGAATATATAGAGAGGTGAGAATTTCAAAGATATTTATTATATTAGTGTAAAAAATATATTTTAACTTTAAAAGTCAGGCTATGTGTGAAATAATAATAGATTCGTGTTTTATAAATTTAATAATCTATTACATTTTTAATACAATCTCCAATTTGTCTGGGCGAGCTCAGCGACGTGGCATAATTTAATAAGCGTCGGCCATTTCGACGAAATGCCGTCAAATTGGCGAAGACAAACAAACAGACGGTACGAAACGAAAGGTATAAAATGGATTTGGTGAGCGTAACGCTGAACGGTTACAGTGTTGAAATTTAATAAATATATTTTTTATATTGCGTCTTTTTTATTTCACATTTTTTGTGTTTTTTATTATTGTTTTTCTAGCTTTTAGATTGTTGGGTAGAATTTAGTGGTATGATATTCTGTTCTGCGCGTTCTGTCGGAATTGCAGACACTGTGTGATAAGTGATAAAACTCTCTGCACTTCATTTTACCAGACTGCAAAAGCTTTTAAAATGTAAGGGGGGAGGCTGCTGCTACCTATTTACGCACTAAGTTTTTTTTAAGTGTATAAGTGGTTTAAATGATACTTAAACACAAATTTAATTTACATATATATTTACTCTAATAAAGCATATAATTTTAGAGTTAATTCGAGAACATCGATTAAGCGGACGAATCCACGAGAACAGACAGGTAAGAAGTAAGTATATAAAATTATAGAACATTTTAATTCAACTCATTACATACGTACCTGTGGTCAGATATACCTCGAACTAATCATAAATTCTAAGAACCAAATATACATTTCATAGTTATTTTCGTTTGACCATAAGTTCGAAGTTGCAGTAGTTAGGCAGTGCGGCTAGTTTTTGACATTTATAGGAATAGTTAGAAAATATTGCTATCAATCATATGATTAACTCTACATTAAACGTGTTAAAAACACATTAACTACTGAAAAGGATCATTTTTTTCAGGAAATGTGTAAGAGGAACAAAATTTGGTTATCTGAAATAATTAATACGGAAAGTAAAGAGATTTGTCATTAAGTGTTTAGTGTTTTTTAGCTTCACGCTTTATCCCGCATATAGCTGTAGGCAGAAAGAACTCAGTGTTAACACACTCCCTTCACTGTTTTCTATCCGAATTCTACATATGACATAAATCAACCATTTACGGAGCTTAACGCCGGTGTATAAATCATTAATTATATGACAATCCTACACATTCTAGATATATATAAAAAAATCCAATCCAAGCAAACCATGGCATTAACGTAAGTAGTTAGAAAGAAAAACAAAATAAAAATATATAACCGTCAAAACGCTTAAGTGCTCCTTAAGTACTTTAAAAGATAAACTTCGCGCGAACTGAAGCAGCCGCGGCGGTCTATAAATCGATAGTCCACACTATTAACCCAGAAAGCGACCGTTTTGTAAACACACGTAACAACTGCTTTTCTCATATACTTGCTCTATTTTACAGTGTATTTTTTATTTACATATCAGAAAAAACGTATATATATATATATATATATATATATATATATATATATATATATATATATATATATATATATATATATATATATATACATATATATATATATATATATATATATATATATATATATATATATATATATATATATATATATATATATATATATATATATATATATATATATATGTATATATATATATATATATATATATATATATATATATATATATATATATATATATATATATATATATATATATATCGCTACCTACTGCTTTCACCCACTTTCACAGGTTGGTTGGAAGAAACCTCTTCTAGAGATAAGTCCACCGTTTGGAACTATATTTTGTTATGTATGTAATTCAACATATTTTGTTTGCATATATATATATATATATATATATATATATATATATATATATATATATATATATATATATATATATATATATATATATATATATATATATATAGTGACAGACGATTATTCTGAACTTTAAAGAATGCGAGAGATAATACTCTATGTATATATGAATTTAAGGTAAATGTTATATTGTGGTGGCGTTGGTTTTTACCACACATTCAACCCAAGAACGAACGAATGAACGGAGTACTCCAATTCTCTGTTTACCTGCTAAATTCAGTAGGTAAGTAAATATGTAATAAATTAAATAAAATTCAAATATCGTGTCACAATTGTCCTCCAGTCCCCTTTAGCGTCGTGTAGTGTTCGTTAACAAGACACTAGTGAACGCCTTGAACACAATACTCCAGATTTGTTACTTGGAATACCTCTTTTTAAGCTCTGTTTAATTTAATATATATATATATATATATATATATATATATATATATATATATATATATATATATATATATATATATATATATATATATATATATATATATATATATATATATATATATATATATATATATATATATATATATATATATAAATGTATATGATACCACATTAATAAATCTAAATTGCATGGGACGAGAAACACGCCACGTCTGCCCTCATTAAACAATTTCTTCATTTAGTTTCAAATTTCATGACTTTATGCTAGTAAAACTACATACAAATATTTCAAGCTCTACGTTTAAGTTTCATTTCGAATTTTCATGTACTTTATCTTACATAAGAGACAATTATATTGATCAATCATATGTATACTATTATTACACAATCATAAATTTGATCCACTCGGGGCAATGTAGAGTATGAAATATTTGGTCGCTAGGCAGAGAGAAAGCTCTACGCTTACTCACGATAAAACGTGAAGCATGAAACCTAATAATAATCTAATAAATCCAATCAGAAAAATATTTATATTAAATGTTTCTTCAGTTAAGTTCGATATTTGATTCCGCTACTCAAATATTCTAAAATATTTTAAATTGCTTAAGAATAAAGAAGGTTATCGTGGCACAGTGGTATAACGGTAGTTGCTTCAATCTTACTCGAGGGAATGATCATATAAAAATTAATTAAACAAATCGCAGCTACGGAACCCAATACCCTACGTTACGGAGTTCTCTCTCCCTGCCCTTCTATGAGAGAAGAGGGACTTACGCCCATCTCTTACTATACTGAAAATTGCAATACAAAAACAACTATATATTTATTATAGTAATTTTAATTATAAACGAAGTATTTAAGTGCACTCTATAATACTATTGAAGTGGAAAATATTTAATATAATATTAATGATTTCGTACACCAATTTCGATAATAATTATTTTCATATATATTTTAGCATTCGTCATTATAAAATAGCGATTTGATTAATTTATATGAAAATCTCATTTGTATTGATGTATTGAGGTGAAAAATATTTAAAGTGCTTTGAATTTGGGTAATTTATCAAGCTTTATATAAGCTATACTGCCCTATACAAGCTTTTACTAATATTCTTTACTTATACATGTTAGTATATACTCATTTAGTATTTGATAAATTTATTGTTTTTTTTTTTACAGTATTTATGAAATTAAATATGAAACAGAATCGATGGATCCGGAAGATAACACATAGAAACACTGATTTGAAAATAACGTAGTATTGAGTGTCGAAACACTCTAGATTTAGTGGGAGGTATAAGCTAATAAAATAGCAAATTTGCTATTTAATTGAATAATTAATAGTTGGCTATGTGTTTGGTATTGATTCATATTAAGTGGTTCATCATGATCATCATCGGTTTATGACCAGATTTATGATGCCCATTGCTAGATAAAGGTCTTCTTTAAAGATCTCCACGAGCATCGGTATTCTGCTGCACATATCCATTAGCTTTCATGACCTTGACTAGATAACCTGTTTGATTTTATCAGTCAAGGTAATACCAAGCAATCCTTTCTCTATTGCCCGCTAAGTGACCTTGAACCTTCCTAAAAGCTAGATTACCTATGTAAGTAGGTGGTTTATCTATCTGGTAAACACTATTTCATACTTAAGCTCACGCATTGAGAGATAAAAAGAGTGCTAACTCTGAGGTTCTTGGTATATCTGCTGCACACTGTATATGAGTCCATACCACGTTGTACACACCGGTTCTCGTCCGATCACCGAAGTTAAGCAACGTCGGGCGCGTTCAGTACTTGGATGGGTGACCGCCTGGGAACACCGTGTGGCGTTGGCATCTCAGAGGGTGTCCAGCCAATTATCTGTCCGATATTTGGTTTCCGGCATACGGGTACGCGACCCCGGGACCTCGAGCCACCACTTTCATAACCCGATCCAATCCATGTAAGTGGTGTCCCTCCCCTATATTCCAAGTCTTTCTGCCTCTTATTCCCTTTCCTTTCTTGGTTTCTCCCAGTAATGGGTTTGGAGGTCAGATGGCAATCGCTCCACAAAAAACCACTTCGCCACTCATATGGACCGATTGGTCTTAGTCGGAAGGCAGACCCTGGCAAAAAGCCGGGACTAATGCCAGGAAGAAGAAGACTGTATATGAGAAATATTTTAATCAAAACAATATTATTTATTTTGCCATATACGGATAACTTTAAAAACAAATTATATATATATATATATATATATATATATATATATATATATATATATATATATATATATATATATATATATATATATATATATATATATATATATATATATATATATATATATATATATATATATATATATATATATATATATATATATATATATATATATATATATATATATATATATGCTAATTTGACACTTAGTTTTTTTATTATAAGTAGATTATAAGTTGCTACAACTTTAAGCAAATATACACATGTATACTTTGAATATTTCAAGGAATAAATTTCACGTCTGCGCAAATAAAAGCGTATTCAAATGTCTTCAGCACAAAGAGGCCATGAATAATGAAACGCGAGTAGAAGGATAATCATCGTGGTGCAGCATAGACAGCAACTTATCGACGCCAGATAAGGACTAGAAATCTATACATATATATACATATAATAAAAATGTAACTGATCGTCTGTATATGGAAAATATATAAAAAATCATGTATCAATATGATGGAAGCCAAAACAATAGTTCTATATTTTTTTGGAGGTTTGTCTTCCTATCTGTGGGTTTTTATACATTAAGCTCAGAGGTGGCTTAACCGATTCGAACGCGGCCTTTGCTATTGTGTTTTGATAAGCTTTCCTTTATATTTAGTGTTTGTTCCATTTCTGTCATATCTGTCTTTCATATCTGTTCATACATTTTAAATGTATAATATATATTGGAATAAATCTAAGAATATTAATTGAGCTGGCGAAGCTGCAAGCAGGTCAATGGTGTGGGCAATGGAGTTCATTAAGAGATTATAGAAAAAAAAAAGTAAGATATGTATGTGAATAGATTCTCGATATCGAACTATTCCAAGTAATAAAATACCTAAAAATAAATAATTAATTTTACAAGATTAGCTTAAAATATTTATCTCGGAGATACAATATATGAAATACAATACCCAAGTTTTAATAGATTTTTCATTGTGGCTTGAAAGTTGCAGTAGTACAGGCTGTCAGCATCGTTGTGAAATATTTAAAAAATATTTTTAAATAGCCATTAAAAATGAAAGTAAATACAACGACGTAAGGTGTAAAATTGCTTGAAAAAAACCTCTTTTGAGTTTTCCAACGTCCAAGATATTTTTCCTAAGTTTTGAACAACTTCATAATTCATAGTTGTCGTCTAAAAACATCCTTATCCTTCTAAACGTTTATATTTTCAACTTTCAATTTTTTGTTCAAAATAAAAATTTTATTTGAAATTTTATATAATAATTTTTATATAATAATTAATTTTATATAATAATTACAGGAAGAGGTTTGAAAATTATTTTAATTACCAATTATTTTTTAAAATAATGTGTATAAATATATTGTTAAATCAGCGATAAGCTTTACATGAGAAAGTTCTCTAAGACTTTATAATTTTTTTTCCATTCCTCAAAAAGCAATCCCAGTGAAGTAAGCTTCTTCAGCATTTCTAAGTACCAGTTCTTGTATTATTGATCAAATTTCAGCAAAGAGCTTTAGAAATCCACGTGTATACCTCTTATTTGTCATCCGTTTGGCTTTATACGTAGCGAGGCTTTTATTTGCCTTTCTGTTGTTACAGGAAGCCTTCCGCGGAACGCGCAGGTATTCATGTTAAGTTTTCATGAGGTAGGAAATGGAATGGAATTTCTATATATATCTATATATATATATATATATATATATATATATATATATATATATATATATATATATATATATATATATATATATATATATATATATATCTTCTAGAAAAATCTACCTAACACCTCACGTTTCAACGGTCAGTGGAAATACTTACTGTATACTATGAGTAACTATTTACTAAGATTTGTATCTCAATATACAGCAAACATTCAAAGACACGTACTGGCATAACGATCGTTATACAGAAACATATCTGTGTAATATTATTACTATATTGCTTTAACACACGTAAGCACCATCAGTGAAGCTTTTAAGCTCATTCGTGATATGAAATATTTCAAGACAGCTCTTGGAACGTCTAAAAATGTATGAAATACGTTCAGCCTTTTGGAATATAAGGTCCGGTAATATATGAGTGTTAGTCCTGTGTTAATAAATTTGTTAGATTCATGTCCAATATTGATAAACATTTATCATGATATCATTTTGTTACCAATCCTTCATTAGGCAGGATAGGCAGAGAGCTTTTTGAGATACAACTCTCCGCTCTCCGCTTTTTTTCCTGATTATTGAAATATTACGTGTTGAGTGGTGGAACTCAACGCCACCTACTCAATATTTCTTTTTTGTTTTGTTTTTTTTAACTTAATTATTTTTTTCACATAAAATGATAGTTCAACACTAGGCCAGTGTCAAGATACTCTATTCTCCGCTCTCCACACGAACGAAGCTCTCCAGACATTCCTGTTAAGTCTACCAGATGTGTGAAGATCGAATTCTCGACCATCACGTCCCATTATATCATGATGGAAAGAAAATAAAGACGCCTTTTGTACGTTTCTATTTATTTCCTCTGTTTTTGTTTTTTTTTTTTTCATTGTATTTATAGTAGTATCTTGTAAAGAAAGAAACAAATAAATAAAAGAAAGTTATATAATCATGTAATGAATCAGAATATTTGAAATGAAAATAAAATAAAATGGATATGCAACAATCCTGCCATATAAAATAGCTATATATATATATATATATATATATATATATATATATATATATATATATATATATATATATATATATATATATATATATATATATATATATATATATATATATTTGATTTTTATTACTACATTGACAAACATTTTGATGGGGAACGGTAGAGTGTAAACATAATAATATTTGAGTTCGAATGGCAGTCAAGATCAAAATGTGCTTTGATTTTTTTTTATAAAATTGAGGCAATTTAGGTCAAATTATGGCCATCGTGGTGCTGTGAGGCAACTTCTGACTGTAAAAGCGAAGGTCGTGAGTTCTACCCCCTCTTGCCCTAAGATAAATTTTTGCCACGTAACACGGCGGAGAGCGAAGGCCGAAGGTGCCTGGAGGCACCAGCACCAGATTCTTACAAGATACTGATTGATTTAAACTTTCTATATATATATATATATATATATATATATATATATATATATATATATATATATATAGATATATATATATATATATATATATATATATATACATATATATATATATATAGATATATATATATATATATATATATATATATATATATATATATATATATATATATATATATATATATATATATATATATATATATATATATATATATATATATATAAATAGATGTTTATCTAATATAGTACGATATACTATTGAAATACGAAAAATGGATGTTACCATCGACTGCCTGCATTTTTTTTTCTTATCTAAGTGTCAGTTATTTTGCCTTGACAAATTATGTAATGTATCAAGTATTCAATTTTGATTTATTTATATCATTTGAAACTGAAGTGATTGGCACATAAATGTATTTAACATACACATCTCGCTGCTTTGTAGTCGGTTGAACTAATAGAAACTTGTCTTAGAGTTGTGAATAAGTTAATTTACGTGTTTGTGTTGGTTGGTATTATTTGCAAGAGGCTTGTGATTGCTTCCATTGTTTATCTATCGTACAATGAGCATTATATAATATATGTACATGTATATTTTCGGTAAATATAGAGAGACAAGTAGAAAGTGAGAAACCGATTTTCTTATCATTTCCCATGCCTCATGAGATTAAAAAAAATGAAGTCCTGTATAAATTATGTCATGTCACGATGTCACGAAGGAATATTTTGTCACTCATGACACCGTCACACACAAAAAACCATGTCTCAAATTGCTGGCCTAGGAAGCATGCCAGTAGCGTCACAATATTATTATCTTTTCAATTCAAGTTTAAACTTGTTGAATTAAGCTATTTAAAAATATAAATGCTATATATTTACATTAAAGGGGGTGTGTTGACATCAGATTTGACATATTTACAATGTTTTATATGTGTTTATTATTAATTGTGTATGTATTTATGTGTTTACTTAGATATGAGTTTATGTATGTCTATGTATATATTTATACCAAGCAAGTACACCGCCTACCGTTTTGGAATATTCCTACACCTTAAGGTTGCCTGGCAGATATCGCTTACAGCGATAATGCCGCCTGCTGTACATTCTTCTTTTTTTATATGTTTCTTTGTTTTGTATTTCTTATTTATGGTTACAATAAAAGTATATTATTATTATTATTGTCTCTGTCAGAGACAATCTGACCACTGCAACTACTGAGTCCAGTACGCCAAAACTCCAGTACCCTTTAATCTCGAAGGCATCATAAATGATCATCATCAAGCTTATGAGGTAAGTGTTTATATACAGTTACCTCATAAGCTTCTATTGTACCTATGGACATTTATATATTTCATTCAAACTACATACACACGATATACAGTCTCTCCATCATTACTTGTTTTATGCTTGTCGTATAATATGGCTTTTATTTGTCAGTAAACCGTCGCTTCACATCCTTTGTCTCGAATTTTATCTAACGTATTCCAGCCAATTTCAACTGACGATATAAAACGTGTTATTAAAATATTCTAAAGTGTTAGATAAGTCTCATATATGGCTGTTAACATAATTTTTATATGGCAATCCATCATCATTATCTCAGCTTTTGTTCCTACTGTTAGACATAAGCATCCACCAAGGTTCAATAGTTCAGGTTCAATCATTATGAAATTTAATGATTGAACCTGAACTATCCACATAAACGTATACACAACTTAGCTAAGAAAATCGAGACTTAAGACACTCCGTTTACCGTGTTTGCTTGAAGGCTTCGAGCCATTACATGCTTAGTGGTGAAACAGAACGCAGTACATTGTCTTGTCAGAGTAAAGAAATTCATAAAAAAAATATTCTCCTATTTAGGACGTGGCGTAGCAGCAAAAAAAAAAGAAAATAAATTTTTATTGAACTGTACGCAACAAGAGATCCACTAGCAAAAAAGAAGATTTTGAGAAAAAAAAAACGTAGGTTTCACGTTGGCAGGTGCCAGGCCCATCGCGTTGCAGAACAGCGCCTGGTACCTGCCATCCAAGTACCTAAGTACCTAATCAAATTCATTATGATAGCGGAAGAAAAAGTTAAAAAATATCCGATCTAATTTGAATCCACAACGAGTACGCGATTTTAGCAGAAATGTCAACGCTACCACGATGCCGTCGAGTTTAATTTCAGTTTGTAAGGAATAACATTTTCATATCTCACTTTATATTCAGTGGTTCCATTTTTGGTGGCTGCCTTCACTCGTATAAAAGAGAAGCGCTACATAATATTATACAACAAAGTTGCAGTCCTATATTAGAAGTACAGTCCACAATATATATATATATATATATATATATATATATATATATATATATATATATATATATATATATATATATATATATATATATATATATATATATATATATATATATATATATATATATATATATATATATATATATATACATATATTTATTTTAAATAAAATTGAAGTTATAGATGGCTTAGCTGCAAACAGGCTATGTGTAGAGATGACAGTGATATACTACTCGTACGTTCCGTACATCGGTGTACCCTGTAAGGGATATTTCAGGCTCTAATGAACAGGATGTAGGCGACGTTGAAATGAATTTCCATAACTTTAAATACTAATATTCTAATTATAATCTATAAGTTTAAAATTACTCATGTTTTTTTCATATACCTTTGTTCAATTTGAACCAGTGATAAATATTCTTGTTTAGAAAGTATCGTGATCTAAATTCACATATCTCTACTTTTACAAAACAAAGACAATATGGTAAAGAACAAAGCGACATAAAAGTTATTTTGCTCAAGTAGTTATCTGGGTCGCTCCATTGTATTATAAAATTTATAGTATTATAGCTTATACAGGTATTTAATACTACGTTGATAGTGTTCACATTTATACAAACTAGTACGTAGACTAAAAATATAAATAGTAATATATTTTTATACTAGCTGTACTCGCAACTTTGTCTACGAAGTTGGAAACTTTAAAGTTTCAATCAACTCAATTTAATAAAACGGTTAATATATAGCAGTTCCGTCGTACAAAATTCTATCAATTGACACAACTTTTTCATTTATGAACCGATTGAAGGATTGATGGCAATTCACCATAATATTGGTGAAAACTGCATTTGGATCGATTGAATCGTTGTTGCGTCACGATGGTATTTCGATTCGTTTGACATATTTACATTAATATTGTAGCTTAAAAGTAAATATAAGAACAAGTGCCTTGTCTAAACTATTAAGCCTATAATAAATCTCTTATGGCGCGTTGCAAATTGGATGCGAAACTTCGTGCATTATCTTAATTGCATAGCCGCATGCTTCACGATGCCGAGATGCGATTAATTTAATTCATCTAGTAATTATGTTTCATAAAATTTCATCATTAACTGGAAATTAAAAAATAATTGTATAGGGAAATAGAAATTGCATAGTGCTGTGGTGTAGATATAAGTTAGTGGGTATAGGTTCAAATAAGGCAATTTCAACCTATTTGTTTTACACGTTTTAACTGTCAAAGGTATATGATCAACTTAGACATAATTTGCTCAAGATTTATCTTTTATTTGCTTTTTTAGGCATTTCATTAAAATAGGTAGATGATAGTGAGTGTTACGACACTCTGTTTCTCACTTTCTAGTGTTTACGTTTTTTTACCAAACAGCAGCGTAGGAAGACCGAAACAAGATTCGAGGCACTCCCTAGTATTTTAAATTACGAATTTGAGTCTTCTTAAAGTCTGAGCTTAGTTTCTCAGCACAATGCTGAGAAATTAAGCTCAGACTTTTTTTAATTACTGTAATTTTTCTCAATGTGTCACAAACTTACTTGTCACAGTCAGACTCGATCCCTCTATGCCAACACAGAGTTATTTGTTGATCCTAAAAAGATAAAAAATATCATATTTCTACGTATAAAATTTCATTGGACAGTGTTTCGTACTGAACTCTCGTACAAAAGCGTGGAGATTAATTGGCTAGTGTATCCAAGCGTATTTTAAATTTTGTTACGATCACATTTTTTAACAAGATTTAAAATATTTTTATGCTAATATGTATGAACATTAAAGATTTTAAATGTAATATATATATATATATATATATATATATATATATATATATATATATATATATATATATATATATATATATATATATATATATATATAAGGAACAGAGGAACAAACAACGCGCAAACGCGCAACAACAAACGCGAGGAACAGAGTGTCTTAACACTCAGTTCCCTCTGCCTACTCTGCTATAAGCGAGAAATAGCGTGAAGGTATATTTGTAACGTTTATTTTGCTTGACTCGAACTTGAACTAGACAACTGTTAGTACTAACAATGCCGCCATATAACATAAGCCCAATCATAAATTTACAAAAAGAAACACAATCGTTAAGTATACCATATTTGTCGAACATAAGCTTCCATTTTGATAACCTTTTAAAAGCTTAGTAATAATGATAAAAGCGAAAATAAATATTATTTTTATAAACAATATTGTTATTAAGTCTAACCGTGAAAGTAAAATTTTACTCGTGAATTTCTATCGAGAACGTGAATAAATTATAACCGTTTAACTTATTTGCTTCACAACGTCGATTCTTCTGGAAATTATGTAACTCCATTTCGACGATATAATACACTTTGTGCTTCGAAAATAATAATAAATGTTTACAGAAGCCAATAATTATCTGTTACGTTCTATTTTTTATTCACCTGGCATTTTAATATATTAGCGTCTTTTACGTTTATTTGTTTTTCATTATAAACCTCTATATATATATATATATATATATATATATATATATATATATATATATATATATATATATATATATATATATATATATATATATATATATATATATCTATATATATATATATATATATATATATATATATACATATATATATATATATATATATATATATATATATATATATATATATATATATATATATATATATATATATATATATGGCGGAATTCAATGCCGCCCTCCTTCCTGCCAATTCTCATCGATTAGGAGTCAAACTCACAATCACAACTTTTACAGTCAGACGCTCTGCCACTGCGCCCCGACGTCAGAAGGATAGAAATACTTCCGCAAATATGATTTGAACCTGCTTACGTTGCCCCCTTGCAACTAAACAACTACTACTAAAGGAAATTCAATAAAAACTCATTAACGGCGATAACTTTAAAGACTTGTAATAAAATATTGTTCGAAATAAACGAAATAGTTATAATCGCTATAACCCATTCCAATGAAACCAATAAACTGACGATTTCATAGGAATCAAATGCACAAATATTCAATCAGTTAAATAAAATCAATTTATCGCCCTTCCCTAATAGAATTGCATTTCCGTAAAGCCCGAGGAATGTATGCTGTACATGTCGATAGACAATCCACGCCCACGATCAATGAGGACATTAGATGTGAACTAGATATATATATAACCAGTGTTTTACATAGCCTATTGTAAGTAACAGCCACGCCATTACATATAAGGTATTTTTTTTATATATATATGTTTAATTTTCATTATTATTATTAGTTTCACGCTTTATACCTAGCGAGGTAGTCAGAGATAACGCTACGGTCCCTACATACCTCTTTTGCCTCATATAATGACTAAATTGGATTAGGTTGTATGTAGGAAGTATAAACGTAAGCACGTAACTTATAAAATATACAGAAAAAAAAACAGACTTTATAACATGCCATTTACTTATAACACGAAATAGTGATTGTTAATTTATTGCTAAATTCTAATGTTTTATTCCTATATAGCTATAGGTTTTGAATATATATATATATATATATATATATATATATATATATATATATATATTATATATATATATATATATATATATATATATATATATATATATATATATATATATATATATATATATATATATATATATAATATATATATATATATATATATATATATATACTTATATATATATACATATATTTATTTTAAATAAAATTGAAGTTATAGATGGCTTAGCTGCAAACAGGCTATGTATAGAGATGACAGTGATATACTACTCGTACGTTCCGTACATCGGTGTACCCTGTAAGGGATATTTCAGGCTCTAATGAACAGGATGTAGGCGACGTTGAAATGAATTTCCATAACTTTAAATACTAATATTCTAATTATAATCTATAAATTTAAAATTACTCATGTTTTTTTCATATACCTTTGTTCAATTTGAACCAGTGATAAATATTCTTGTTTAGAAAGTATCGTGATCTAAATTCACATATCTCTACTTTTACAAAACAAAGACAATATGGTAAAGAACAAAGCGCGTTGTTGTTGCGCGTTTGCGCGTTGTTTGTTCCTCTGTTCCTTATATATATATATATATATATATATATATATATATATATATATATATATATATATATATATAATATATATATATATATATATATATATATATATATATATATATATATATATATATATATATATATATATATATATATATATATATATATATATATATATATATATATATATATATATATATATATATATATATATATATATATATATATATATAATATATATATATATATAATATATATATATATATATATATATATATATATATATATATATATATATATATATATATATATATATTATATATATATATATATATATATAATATATATATATATATATATATATATATATATATATATATATATATATATATATATATATATATTCGTTGCAGCGTAGCGATACAGCGTCTCGCTGTATACGCTCGCTCTGGTAACAAAACAAAGCGCGGCGTTAAGTTCTGTCACTCAACACGCAATGTCTTGGAGGTGGACTTAAATTTGAATTTGATTTATGTAAAAAAGGCAAAATTATTCAACTAAGTATTTCAATTGAAAACGTAAAGCCAAAGGCACAGGGATGATGAATGGCCTTCAAAAGGAAATAGTTTGAAAACTAGAAAACTAGTCACAGCTTCAAATGAGTTTTATGTTAATTCAGTTTGGCAGAGGTCATTCCCGACTCGCTCGCATAGAACCCTTCGTATTAATATAACTTAGTCATTTATAAAGTTGGGAAGTCGATTATAGAAATTATATTAATTTAATTTATGTATGTATGTATGAGATTTTTTTGTGATATTTGCCCAATAAATTATTTTAGAAACCGTTCATAACAATATATATATATATATATATATATATATATATATATATATATTATATATATATATATATATATATATATATATATATATATATATATATATATATATATATATATATATATATATATATATATATATATATATATATATATATATATATATATTTTTTATTGTTTTTTTAATATTAATTACGAGTGAACTTTAATCGATCTTTTTTAGCTTTGGAAATCCATAAAATGTAAGTCATATCTGGTTTTCCCTTCTCTCTCGTGATTTTCTAGTTGGCCGAGTGCCATAATCGAGAATATCTTTATATATTACAGTTCCAGGTACCGTATTAGTGACTTGATCACGTTCTCGTCTCTATTTTATATGAAATAGAGGTGTGATACTCTACCAAAAAAAAATCACATCAACAAAAGAAAATTTATCATTTAAAACATTTCCCGTCCAAATCTTCGCAGTTTCCGAAGAGTTATCAGGCAACTGTCATCGATCTTTAATTGAAGACGAAGACCCAATTAGTTGTGTTTGATTGTGAGCCATCCTCGATCGTAATCAAATATAGCTTATTGCTACTCGACAAGATATTATAATTTTATTATGTAATTAGCAAATATTGTTGCGGCCATTGTGACGGTCGTGGGTTCGCTTCACGTTTGGTTCAAACTACTACTGTTTGAATTACCTTGCTATAGGATTTATTTAACACCGTGGTAAAATTTGGGGAGTATTTGATCTAATGATCAAAAAATCTACACTAAGGATAGAAAATATACTTAAAGAAAAAAACATATAAAATTTTGAACAAAAATTTAAGAATTTCAACGCAGCGTGAGTAAGATCGCATTGCTAAGTGGCCAGAGCGCATGGACGGTTTCCATGAGGCGCGGGTTAAAATTCTGCTGCGTTCAAAATTTGTTTGAAAATGTTTTTTTTTGAGTATTTTTTACGTGATGTCTCTAAAGAGGTGGAAAACGAAGCAGGCTACTGAATTCTATTTGCCTATATGGAAAAGGAATTGCTGTTCAATTACTATATTGTGAAACATATAGTTCAATACGTACATAAATAAGTAAGCCATAGATTGTTTGATGTAAATGCACCGTTCAAGGCTTTTGCCACCTCGTTAGGTATAGTGCGACCTTGAGATACGATCATTCTATGCGTACTAAAAATTAGTCTATAAAAATCGATATCTTCAAATATATTAAATAAAACTTTATTGAAATCAGAAATTAAAGAAAGTTATAATATCGTATAGCAATAAAGTTAAATACATTAAATAGGTTAATCATAGTTAATATATTGAATAGGTTATTTTTTTTCAAATACACATTTATTCTGGAGGCCGTTTGTACAGCATCTGTCTGAGACAAAACATTTAAAAAAACATTCAAAAGTTAAGTACTTAAGTTAAGTTAGTACTTAAGTAGGGCGGATAGTAGACGATTGTGTGTTTTAACACTAGGTTCCCTGTGAATGCGGAATGTGGCGTGAAGCTATTTATTTAGCAATTTATTCTGAACCAAACATTCGAGCCAAGGGTCCACAGGGTCCACCAAATCAACGACGCGTTATATTACTAATAACCAAGTCGCCAATAAGTCGTAATAACGGTCCCTGGTCAACCCTCTCATATACCTTATTATGCTTCAATAAATTTGTCGATACTTGTGTCTATTGTTTTTGGTATTATACGTGATTATATAATACATAGATGTTTAATTTATCTGTGGCTTGAACGTAGAATAAAGAATTTGACAGTTTATTTGATTTTACTTATTCTTAGGGTTCTGTACCTTAAGAGGACAAAAATGGGGCCCTGTCTGTCGGATAGTCGCGGATTTAGTACAAAATGAGATTTCAGTCGAAAAATGAGTTTCTTGATACTATTTCCTCTCAGGTATAGATATATTTTACTACTAAACAAAATACTCTACTGCAAATGATAAAATATTTATACATTAAGATACTGCGTTCCCCGCTTTCCACCATTCGAGATATTACATGTTGAGTGGCGGGACTCAACGCCGCGCTTTGCCTTGTTACCAGAGACCTTGTTACGGGAATAAAACCCCCAACCGCAGCTTTCAAAGTCAAACGCTGTGCTACTGCGGCCTCAATTTTTTTAATGATCTAATTTATTTATATCGATCGTCTTTTTAATGTAAGTGAGTGTGCTAAAATATCTGTGTTAAACAGTTACCTCATACCTTTTACCCTCATATAAATATTGTTATTTTGCTTTCGAAAATAAATAAAAGTATGTGATCTTTACTTAACATTGATAAAATTATTAAATAAAATAAAATAAAATTAAAATTATTAAATTATCATGAAAAAAAAATAAAATTAAAAAAAAATAAAATAAATAAATAAAATTACTAAATTATCATGAAAAGTGCTTACAATCATGAAGTAGGAAGAAATTAAGGCGAATGAAAAGTTAATTTACTTTAATGAATTTTATATTTCATTAGAGAAATGACTGGAAGTAGTTTCTAATTTAATCATAATGATTTCTTTACAGCTTTCGTGTCTCAAAAGAAGCGGTGTCGAGTTCTGTCAACATATCTCATGCAATGTCCTGAAAGGCCATATATATATATATATATATATATATATATATATATATATATATATATATATATATATATATATATATATATATATATATATATATATATATATATATATATATATATATATATATATATATATATATATATATATATATATATATATATATATATATATATATATATATATATATATATATATATATATATATATATATATATATATATATATATATATATATATATATATATATATATATATATATATATATATATATATATATATATATATATATATATATATATATATATATATATATATATATATATATATATATATATATATATATATATATATATATATATATATTTATTTTTTTTTTAATTTTAACTATCCTCGAGTTTTGCATCCCTCGAATGGTGGACAGTGGAGAATGGAGTGTCTTAAAACTATTCAAATTCATATAACTTTATTCAAAATACATGTTTATCTCAGACCTGAGAATAGCCGGCGCAAGAAACTCAGCGTGACTTTTTTTATATAGTCATTTACAATTACACAATTATTCATTTTTGACAATGATAAGCTTGAGATAGACTGGAGCGAGCGTTTCATTTCCAAGGTGTGTTATCATTTACAAAATCATTAATTAGGTACACAAACGTCTTTTCACAATTTTTTTTTAAATTGTGATATAGAACATTGTCGGACGGATAGATAGATTGAGACTTTCACTTCTTTTTTTAGATTTAGAATATTTTAGATAGATTTTCACGTCCCACCCAGCCACATGCGGAATACAACGTGAAGCTAGGAAATGCTTATTAACGAAACATCATTACATCTGATGGGGCCCACACTCTAGATATTCTTATATTATGAGTTTTAATATACAATTTCATAGAAGATGTAATCAAATAAAAGAAAATAAATAGACATCAAAATAATACAATAATTGTAACAAGTGTAAATCAGTGGCGTCGTTGGATCGTATCATACCAATATATATATATATATATATATATATATATATATATATATATATATATATATATATATATATATATATATATATATATATATATATATATATATATATATATATATATGTATATATATATATATCTTATTTTTCCTTCAGGTATAGAGAAAGATAAGTAACTGTATATCATATATATCACAATACAAGCAACCAATATAAAATACAGTACCCATCTTACCCACATGTATACGTCAATATTTTATGTTAGAATAAAAAACGCACTATAACATCTCCATCGAAGCTCCATTGAGGTGTAATATCGAGGTATAACTTCAGTTTATATTAGCAGATATGAAATTTCTATTGCAAGCTCATAATAATACCTGCTTCATTAATATTCAGTGGAAAATTTCGCAATAATATTTCCTTAATAGTTTATTAGAAATTTCTAACTTTTGAGCTAGAGGCTATGAGTTATTTTCATTTCGACGCTCTGGTAAGTAAGACATAGTGTGGCGTTGAGTTCCGTCATTCAACAAGCAATGTTGACAAAATTTGCCACTAAGTTCCCGCTGCCTGTCTTGCTTTTTACTATTTTAGCTTAAAAAGCTTAGCGTAAAAATTAAATTATTACCTACATTTATTTATTTATATGCTCGTTTAGGTTCTATTTTTTTTAACGTGGGTCTGAAGGCATTATAGTTGAAGTTTTGTAAGTCTCTCGAATGTTGGGCGGAGTGTATTGACACTCAAGTTGGACAAGTATTTTTCGCATGTCAGTTTATACGCTCTCTGTGTATAAACTGACATGCGAAAAATACTTGCTTTCTAAATATAAAACCGCATTCATAATTTTTCACTTTATTCTATATTTAAGAATTATGAATTGACACTCAAAATTAATATAAAAATTTAATGTTTACTAGACCACTGGTGCCATTCATGACAAATAGAAGAAACATATCGATTAAATTAAAAGAAAACATGACCTATTTGTTTTTTTATATGTTAAATTTGGCCTTTTTTTAGCCTTCTATGCTATTTATTATCAAATATGGATTATTTTTTCAAATATTTATGGCTTGTCTAACACAGATAACATCCAAATTGTACTGTCTACTCGTCGTGTAGATTCAGTGTACGTTACACAAAGGTTGACATCTTGGCAATTTCCGTTGCGCTCCTTTCGTAATCATAGACTTTATAGCCGATTTAGATATCACGACAATATGCTTGTATCATAAATATTATTAAAATACGTCGCGACGTATATAACATATTATTTATACGGGGATTCTTGAAAGTGGAAAGTGGAATGATATTACACTATTTTCTCTCTAAGCAACAAGAAAAGTAAAGAAAAAGAAGATAAAGCTGGATATAGTTTTTATTTTACGACTTCCATTCATAATTTAAAAAAAAAAAAATAAAACGTAACAAAACCCAAAAAAATTATTGTATTGAAACGAGAGAGAAATAAAACAACCCTGTTCTCTCTTACTATCCTAGAAAAATAGATAGCAAATAATTACTTATAGAAAAATACTAAAAAAGACATAAAAATTTTAACGCAGCGGGATTCGAACCCGCGCCTCATGGAAACCGTTCAAGCGCTCTGACTGACTGACTAAGCCATGGCTCCATGAGGCCCGGCTTTAAAAATCATCAAAATAAATAAGTACTGCTTATCATATAAATATAAATGTGCATGTACTAAGCACATTTATTTGAACCAATACTATTCACAATTTTCAATGGACTTGGTTACCTTTGTACTTTAAAACAGACACACGGCGCCATCGCGAGTGATATTGCGAAACTTTGCCAATTCAATATTTCGCAGCAATGAATTGGAAAAATAGAAAGTTAGAATAAGGTGTGTTTGGACTTGTCGATTTACAATACTTTTGTAGCACAAGAGAATAACATGATGTAACAATTTGTTTCAAGGCACAGAAGCAAATTCGCCTAATAATCGATCGGATCGAATAAAAAAAGATTCGTTGAGATTTACTTTTCTTTTTTTTTTTTCGAAATGACTTTATGGTCTTGACCGAAAATGGTCTTGACAGACAAATGTGTCGCATTTATTTATATAACTAGCTTTTTAACAACTAATATTTATTCCTTTCGTTTCTACAGTAAATAGGATATATTAACATTGTAAATTTAAGCGTTTTTTTTATTATCAATTCTCAACTCAATTTACCTAAAGTATGCAAGAAAGTGAACTTCATGACATATCAGGCTATCATTAACTTTCATAGATTTTTGTTTCTTTCATGCAATACGTAGGTATTGTCTAGTGTTGAGACACTCCGTTTTCTCTTTTTTCGACATATGTCCTGACTAACTGACTGTAAGTCTGTGAGTGAGGACTTCGTCATTGGCTTATAAAAATAAATAAGATGGAATTTAATCACCCTATAATATATAAATGTCCATTTTAGCAGAGAAATAAGTCGAGAACGTTCCATGTCTGGCAACCATTCATAATCTGCTGGGAATATAAGGCCTTTTTTTGGACATTCTTTGTACAAAATGTTTTGAATAGCTATATTAATTACAACATCTTATTTTACCCATCCTACCTCGAATATCTTGTGAGGACAAGAGTTGGTGATAAGCTCCTGTAATTTATTTTATTTTCTTAGCATATATATATATATATATATATATATATATATATATATATATATATATATATATATATATATATATATGTATATATATATATATATATATATATATATATATATATATATATATATATATATATATATATATATATATATATATATATATATATATATATATATATATATATATATATATATATATATATATATATATATATATATATATATATATATATATATATATATATATATATATATATATATATATATATATATATATATATATATATATATATATATATATATATATCTTCTTCTTCTTCTTGGCATTAGTCCCGGCTTTTGCCAGGGTCTGCCTTCCGACTGAGCCTACTCCACTTTGCACGGTCTTTAACATCCTCAGTGGATAATTTATTGGCTCTCATGTCTTGTGTCACGACATCCAGCCATCGCTTCCTTGGGGTCCGGGTGGTCTAACTCCAGGGACAGACATGTCAAGGCACTTCCTTCCGACATAGTTCTCAGATCGGCGCATAACATGGCCATACCATCTCAGGCGACGCTCTTGGAGCTTATCTACTACGTCACGGACCCCAAGACTACCTCGAATGAATGTGTTGCGTATGCGGTCGGACCGCGTCACGCCACACATCCATCTCAGCATCTTCATCTCCGTGACGTGAAGCTCCTGAGTGTGCCGAGATAATGTTGGCCAACATTCGCTGCCGTATATAAGAAGAGGTCGGATAATGCTCTTGTATATCAGTCCCTTGAGCTTGGGCGGTATTCTGCTATCGCAGACCACACCAGTGACCTCCCGCCATTTGGCCCAGGCAGCGTTTATACGGGCATGGATGTCGTGGTCGATGCCTCCAGACTCATGCATAACGGCTCCAAGGTACCTGAACTTCTCCGACTTAACGGCTGGCTCAGGCCCGATATGGATGGTGCTCGAGTCCGGGCTCCCACAAGCCATGTACTCGGTCTTCGACACATTCAGTTTGAGACCACCGTTTTCAAGCGCACCCTTCCAGGCGTTCACTTTACGCTCCAGCATCAGTCGGTTCTCATCGATGAGTACTATGTCATCGGCATACATCATCAGCCACGGAGGCTGGCATTGGATGTCAGCCGAGACAGTATCCAGCACTACATTGAATAAGAACGGGCTAAGAGCTGAGCCCTGGTGAACCCCTACTGTAATCGGGAAGGGCTTGGTGTCGCCAACAGCGGTCCTAACCACTGAAGCGGAGTCGTTGTACATATCTCTGATAACCTCAGTATAGGCTTCAGGGATCCCCTTGGATCGCAATGCCCACCAGATACACTGACGTGGCACACAGTCAAAGGCCTTCTGCAGGTCCAAAAAGGCCACATGCAGAGCTCTCCTTTTTTCCCTGTAAGCCTCCATCAAAGTTCTGAGGGCAAAAATGGCATCCATAGTGCCTGATCCTGGTTGAAACCCATACTGAGACTCAGAGACAGTACATTCTTGGCGGAGCCTGAGGCCGATCATGCGCTCGAAGAGCTTCATGGTGTGGCTCATAATCTTAATGCCCTTATAACTACCGCAATCTTGAACACTGCCCCTTCCTTTGTAAATAGGGATAATAAAGCTCTGCCGCCACTGATGTGGCATCTTTCCAGTATTCAAGATACGGTTAAACAGGTCAGTAAGTATAAGCACACCAAGAGAGCCCAACGATTTCCACGCCTCGATTGGGATGTCGTCAGGTCCTACCGCTTTTCCGTTCTTCATACGTCGAAGACAATTACGAGTTTCGTCACGGGTTATTGGAGCAACAAGTCCGAGGTTAGGAGATAATTCAGGAGGAAGACTACAAGACTGCTGAGTGTTCAGCAGCTTCTTAAAGTAGCTTCTCCATCTCTCCTTCACAGAGGCATGACTACAAAGCAACGTGCCCCGAGAATCTCTGACGCAAAGACATTTTGTAATATCCTGTGTCGCTTTATCTCGAGCACGAGCCAGTTTGTATATGAGCTTCTGCCCCTCCACAGTTTCAAGTTTATCGTACAATGGCGACAAACTTTCTCTGCGGGCTCTGGCTACAGCTCTTTTCCTGGCCCGTTTCGCTGCAATGTACTCCAGTCTGTCTTCAGGAGAGTTGGAATGCTGCCACTCTTTAAACGCAGCCTTCTTTTCCTGAATCACCCCCTGCACCTGGTTATTCCACCACCATGTCTCCCTGTCGATGACACGCCCACCCTTAGTAACACCAAGAACTCGCTTGCCCGCCGCAATGATTGCTGAATGAGCTCGATCCCATGCAGTCTGAGCGGTCTCGGTGTTAGTCAGTAGATTCTGACTCTCCACCTCCGCCCAGAAGTCGGTCTGCATCGGCCCATTCAACAACCACCACTTAAGTCTAGGCTTGCGTTTCTCGGCTACTTTCTTTTTCGGGGTAACATTATAGTCCATGACAAGGAGGCGATGTTGGGCCGTCAGGCTTTCGCCGGGAATGACCTTACAGTTGGTCACCCTGCCTGTATGACACCGTCTAGTCAGCAAATAATCAATTTGAGTTGAGTGGGACCCGTTCTTATACGTTATAAGGTGCTGAGGTTTCTTCTGGAAGAAAGTGTTCACGATGGCCAGATCAGACGCAATGCAGGTTCTTAGAATATTTTCTCCCTCTGCATTGCGAAGACCATATCCAAAACCCCCGTGAACACGTTCATACACCTCAGCGACCCTATCTACGTGACCGTTCAAGTCCCCCCCAACTAAGATTGCTTCGGTAGACGGTATAGCGAGAAGGACCTCTTCACACTGCTCCCAGAAAGTCTCCTTTTCAGCCGCGCTACAACCCGCCTGGGGAGCATAAGCACTGATTAAGTTTGTGATTACGCCCTCGATCAGTACCTTTACCCGCATCAAGCGGTCGCAGCGACGGTCAACTTCAAGAAGCCCATTCTGAAGCTCTTCAGAAAGCGCTACCGCTACACCGTTTTTGCCCGTAGGTGACCCAGTGTATATAAGGCGGTAACCCTGCCCGATGTTACGAGACTTATTGCCCTTCCAGCGAGTTTCCTGAATGAAAGCACACTGGACCCGACGTCTCATGAATACATCTGCGAGTTCTCTGCATCGTCCGGTTAGAGAGCCAATATTCCATGTTGCAAAGCGGAGTTTCCGTCTGGGTACTGACGTCGTTAGCCGTGCCCGTACTTGACACGGTAGCCCTTGCCTACTTATCGCAGGTGTAGGGCGATGTGCCTGCGCGTCGTTTAACGGCGACGCCCTAGCCATACCCAGCTTTTTTTTAAATCGTTCCATACTAGTGGCGAAGTGGTTTTTAGTGGAGCGATTGCCATCTGACCTCCAAACCCATTACTGGGAGAAACCAAGAAAGGAAAGGGAATAAAAGGCAGAAAGACTTGGAGTATAGGGGAGGGACACCACTTACATGGATTGGATAGGGTTATGAAAGTGGTGGCTCGAGGCCCCGGGGTCGCGTACCCGTATGCCGAAAAACCAAATATCGGACAGATAATTGGCTAGACACCCTCTGAGGTATATATATATATATATATATATATATATATATATATATATATATATATATATATATATATATATATATTTATATATATATATATATATATATATATATATATATATATATATATATATATATATATATATATATATATATATATATATATATATATATATATATATATATATATATATATATATATACAAGTTAAAAACAAATTATCAAGATTAACAACAAAAAAAATCCACCAATTTTATGCCCAAACAAAACTCTACCATCACAATTGTCCTGAATTTCTTTTGTTCATGAAAACTGGTGATTTATCATTCCTTACAAATGAACTAAAGATTCTCCAAAAGAGGTCGTTTCAATTTGCACGGTCCCTTAAAACATTAGAATTTATGGTGTCAATATTAGAAGCAATTGCTGCCAGAAAAAAGTTCTTCGTACGTAATATAAAGTAATCATGGAAATTAAAAATGAAATTACTCGATAGTCCAGTTCTGTGTTAATTAAGGCCGTTGATTTTAGAGATCAATTAAAATTTTACGTGTTTTCTCATATATTTGTAAGGTACGTTGAGAGATGATTATTTGGAGGCCACCGTAGTTGAGCGGTATAGCAATTGACGCGACCCGAGGATTGTGGGTTCGATCCCCACTTGAGGGAATAAATTATATTCATTTCACTTATGTATTAAAATAAAGCGCAGCGTTAAGACCCACCATCCAACCGCAATATCTCAAACATTGGAAAGTGGGGCACAGAGTGTCATGACACTAGATTACCTTTACCTTACCTGCTTTGTAATATGTATGCAGCGTACAGTTATAAAAGTAACAAAATAATATTTAGTTTCATATTTCCTTTAACAAATTCTAAACAAAGTCCTTATCCTGAATTTTGGCTAAATATAACTATAACATTAAAAGCCTACAACAAAAGTTTAGAGCATTTTTTATACATTTTATATTATATATTTACAAGTATAATTTGTTATTTGATGTATGTATATAATAATCGATTTACAAGAAAATGTGGAACTATATATATTTATTACTGTTCTAGAAATAATTTCTCAAGGCCAAATCATTACTTTTTACATTAAAGTTAAAAAAATACAAAAATTGTTATATATTTGATTGACTATCAAAAATATAACTTTTTTTTAAATTACCCTCGATCTCTTAATGACTCCGATGATTAGCATTCCAGTCACGTTCATTGTTAAATAATGAAATAATTTGTCAGTAACCGTTCTAGTAAACAGTATATTAAGTATGATTATTTCGACAATAAAGCTATTTAAATATAATTTGGATTTATTGGGTGTGCCTCTAAGCTAAGAAGTTAAATTGAGGCCTTAGCTTGGCTCACGAAGTTTTCACGCAATTTGTATACATAAAGGTCGTGTACTGTTTATTTTTATCTGGAAATTAAATAAGTTAGAGGTTAAAGGAATATTTGTTGTTAAAAAAATCTGTATCAACATCAACGATCCGCCAGTTTCCCTGAATAAATATATATGTAATTGACTATTATTAATAATGTTATTTCTTTTGTTTCAGATATGACTAAAGAGTGCTTTCTTTACTAAAGAAAAATTAACCAATAAATAGTTTATGATGTTGGAATAAGAGTAAAGACAAAATGTTACACCGAACATCTTCTTCACGAAGGCGCAGAGCGTCTAGGAGTGCTGCTACTTCACCTCAAACAAGATCTCCGAGGCCATCAGCGCAGTCTTCACGGAGAGCATCGCTCGCGACTACAGAAACAGATGAAGAGCTCGAACCTCCACCACAAAGAAGTCCAAGGGCAAGCTTAGCTCCAGATGCAGCATTAGATTTATATCACCGAAGTCCCCGTCATTCTCTAGTCCCTGAAACTAGATCAGCCAGAAATTCTATTACACCTGAAACACCAATAGTTAGGAATACTTTGGCGCCTTCCAGAAACAACTTAGCTGTGGATCAAGCATATGGATCAAGATTAAGTCTCAATCCTCAAGATTTCAATAGGAGTCCTAGAAATAGTATAACTCCTGACATGGCAGCTAGAAGCCCAAGAAGAAGCCTAGTTCCAGAAGGAACTTCTTGGAATCAACCAAGAAATTCCTTAGTTCCAGATATTGGTAGAAGCCCGCGGCATTCAGTCGCAAACATACAAATTGACCCTGCTAGGAGTCAAAAAGAATTAGGCCCAAGTCCAAGAACCAGCCCAAGAGGAAGCGTAGCACCTGAGATCTTAAAGAAAGAATTTCCAGAATTTAATAAGAGTCCGAGGGGATCATTGATACCAGAGTCACAAAGAAGCCCAAGGGGCAGTATAGCTCCATCTGAGAGGAGTGCTCGTGGAAGCCTTGTTACAGGAGAGGTAGATGCTGCAAGAATAAGCCCTAGAGGCAGTCTCACTCTTACCTTTCAAGAACCACTTGTTTCTAGAGAGAGGCGGCTAAGTGAAGATAGTCAAAATGCTGGTAAGTTCAAAATTGTTTATTTATTTCTAGAAGGAACGTACATATCTCATTACGTAAGTCATTCTGTCCTCCAAATTCTATACATTTTAAAAATATTAGAAATTGTTTAGTGGAAGCGTATACTTCTGTTTTGTTATTAAAAACCTACAAGCACCATGTACAGACACATTCTTATATACCTGGGCACATGAAGAAATTACTAAATATACTTACTGTCTATGATCAAAGCTACCTGCTTGGAACTGATAAAATATTTTAATTACATTTTTTTCCTTTTCATAAGTACGCACAATTTTTAACGCAGGTAACAGAGGTCGCGTATCTCCGTATAGAGCGTCGCTTGGTGGTCGCCAGAGTGGCGGACTATCTGACACCGGATCTAGAAGAGCTTCCAGTTCTGTTAGCCAAGTAAGCTTTTTAATTGATATATTTGACTATTTACAAATAGCCCTAGTTTTTATAATTAACAGTTATTTTTCTCATATTTTTATCATTATCAGGTATCAGGTGACGAACAACGACGATTATGTGGAGAACATGCAAAATACAACGATCGAACTGGCTTGGGTCTCGGTGTTGGACTCACCACATATGGATCAGTAGCGTATCAACTGAAAGACGCTAATATGGAGGCATCAGGCACTGTTGATTTTGTATGCCGAGCTGCGAAAATCATGAATAGGACCAGTAAGTTTATTTTTATAAGAACATTTTGTTACCATTTTGTGAGAGCAAGTGATGCATGACCAAGCAAGAACACTGAGCTTTATACAGGGCACCTCACATATAGAGGGAACCTGATGTTAAGACAATCAGCCCTCCTCCTTTTTGAAATTTTGTGTGTTAAGTGATGGAACTCAAAATCGAATGGAAGTGATTGCGTTTATTTCACTCTCACACTTTATTTGTCCCGCATATACCAGGGTAGGCAGAGAGAACGAGCCTGTTTGGTCTATGCTGTCCGCTTGGTTCCGAGAGGAGGACGACGACGACATATCGAGAGGAGGAACTCAACACCACGCTTTGTCTTACCAGAGTGGAAAAATAAAAAAAAAAATTTTTCCCAAGAGTAGTCCTTCTCGAACCTACGATTATCGCATTTAAAGTCAAGCGTACTACTCTGCTACGACGACCTCTATAAATGACCTATTTATAGAGCTTTTGCATATTACTCCTAAGCACACAGGCATAAAAATACATTTATATACGCTTCCTGTATTGATAATTAATATATTCATAGCATCTAACGTACAAAGCAGCGAATAATTGATAAAAGTGTGACGTTAGCGATATTTACTTATTGGCCAGAGAACATTGACGTTACGTAATGGATGTTTTAGTTATTTCGTATTCCAAGGAAAAAAGTCACTGAAATATATGTATGTATAAGAATTTGATTTGAGGCGATGGTGACTTATTGGAAACATTAAATTTGTTGCTTATGCATTGGATGCCTCACTCGAGAGAAGTGACAAAACACTGAGTTAAGTTCCGTTACTCAACACGAAATGTCTCGAATTCAGATGTTAAGTGAAGAACAAAGTGTCTTGACCCTAGCAATAGGGCGGGAAAATATAATAGAAAAAATAAATATATATAATGTACGACTATATAAACTATTCACGTATCTCTCTACTATACAATGTAGGAGGCAATAGCCTAGTACATACATTGCTAATTGAGCAGCGAGAATGTACCCATTAAATAGGCTGTATAATATATATATATATATATATATATATATATATATATATATATATATATATATATATATATATATATATATATATATATATATATATATATATATATATATATATGTTACTATTGTATAACTCATAAGATTATTTCCAAAGATATATATATATAGAGAACCAGTCATTTTGTCTTGATCCACGCTGGGCGTCAACAGTTGATTATTTACTACAGTAATATAAATGGAAGAAGACAGTTGAGAGACCGTTTTAATTTCCTCTACACCTTCAGTGCTTTTGAAACACTTTGAAGCTCGAGTAGTTCCGAACATTAATTGCCTCACTTTGTCTAAACCTTAATTTAACTTATCGCGGATATTCTATATTAGAAAAGAAAATTTTGTTTCACTTCAGTTTCTTTATATGCTAGGGTTTTGTTAACGGCTTTAGTTTTTTTTGGTAGAGGGCTAGCTCTAAGCAAACAGTGTATATTAGAATTCTTCCTAGATATATGTCTTTATCGTAAATCATTTTATTTATTAGTGAAAGCTGCATTAAAATCCGATACGTAGTTTGAGAAGTTTTGGAAAATCTTTGTTTTATAATATGTATAGAACTTTTATATGTTTTCCTTACGTATTTTTTCTATTCTAAATGTGGATTAACACTTTAAAAATTATTAAAATAATCGACAAAGATATTTAAAATCAATCACATTTCAAAATTGATGCATGAAACAAAAATAAAAATAAATTGAGATATGCTAGAGCTGGTAGTATTATTTAAAAGTGTATTTAGGCGCTTGTCAAGGTTCGGCAAGCATCCACAAATACAACCGTGTAGACGGGGTGACCGTGTAGAATAGAGCTTGTAAGCGCTTGTAAGCACCCTGACTATACAACATGTTTACACGTTTGCTCGTATTTAGTCTCGCTCACTTTTTTGCTACGTTCTTCGCTCTTAATGATATTTTTTATAATGTATATAAATATCAATCAAGTCAAGTAAAATAAAGACTTGGAGCTTGTGGAGGCTAGTAACCACTTACAGCTCAATCTACTTAGTTTGCTGACAAATAATTAAGATGACAACAAAAAAACGTCTTAAATTAGCTGAACGTTAAAGTGATAGCCCTTATTAATTAACTTTTCTTTAAAGATCACAAGTCGTCGTCCTAAAAACCTAACCGTTTATTTAATGGCAGCCGTGGTGAAGTGGGGCATTACTTGACCCCCATTCAGAGAATACAAATTATTGTTATTCTAATGTTTATGAAAGTTTAAACCTAGCTTTAGGTTTCAAAGCTCAATTCATTCATCTCTTCTCTACACACTACGACACTGGGTGGAAAAGGATGTTCTCTCTCTACGGTCTCTCCTATCATGTTTCGGAGAGATATTAAAAAATAAAAGCTTTTTCAAATAAATGTTTCTTTACAGTTGTAATGACCGTGTTCCTGGCCTGCCTCTCTACTTTACCTGTCATCATGCTAATCATGGGTATGTATTAACTTTGTATTTATTATACGGCTTATTTTTATCATTTACCTATCTAAGTTGATTAAAATTATCGAATAAGAGAATAAAGCAGCCTATAGTTTCACTGTAAGATAAGATAAGATAAGAATGTACAGAAAATTATCACTAGCTATTGATATAGGGTGTATGTATAAGGGTTTTTGTTTAATTATGTATTTAAATAATGAAATAAAAAAAAATAACAGAAGTGATAATTATTTCACCAGACTAAACCATCACCAGGTTTACCAAATTCAATAGAATATTTATATTTATATTTCACATTTTGAACCAAAAAAAAACATCAAATTGTACAGAATGCCTTTAAAGAAACTTAAAGTACCAATTTTCTTACCTCCTTCTTGCCCGTATTTTGAAGTCTTATATAAAATTTTAATCTGAAATTACAGGATTATCTGAGTTCTTTAATGTTTAAAAGTCTAGAGGTCATCACAGGATGTTCGTCAGTAAACGACATGGTATGGGTTCGAGTGCCATTTAGGGAAATTATTTATTATTATCTCCGTACTCTAGTAAGCCAGAGTGCAGCATTTAGTCCCACAGTCAGCACGCAATGTCTCAAATTCTTCCAGCCAACAGAGTGTCTCGACACTACGCTCTATTTGTTGAAAAAATATAAAAAACCAGTCTCCAATATTTATCAAATTAAAATAACAATATTCTTATATACTCGTATTATGTAAATGAAGATAAAATATATTTAAGTCGAAATTTCGTTTTACAAGAATTATTTATTGAACCGTTCGCTTATCTATTTAAAGTGAATTTATTAAAATATCTGCCGCTACAATACCGTTGTTCAGATATAATATTCAGCCATGTTAAATAGAAATTTTAATTTGATCATTTATCATAACATTTGTAGACTTGCGTTAGATGGATTATTATTTTGTTACTAAAGAAGTTATCAAAAAGGCCTTTTTTATGTACACAATTATTTTTAGACATATGAATTGATCGAATCTCTGTGGATAATAATAACTAGTAATAGATAATAACTAATTATCTTTTTTTTTACTTTTCACGTTCCACTCCCTTTATAAATGCATGAATTTGATATATTTAGGTATAGCAATATCCGTTCATCAAACAAGTACGATATCTTAATAATTATTTATTTATTTATTTATTCTTTATTGTACATGAAAAAAAATATATGCATAACAGGCGGGCTTAATGGTAAAGAGTTTATTCTCCTGGCCAACCCTGCAGCCAGCTAGGTTCTGTGGGAAATAGCAGGAGGTGTACAAAAAAAATGAATACTATAATATATACATAATACTATACTACTTACACACATACACGTAATAATTAAAGCTTAACAATTAAATAAACAATTATATTCGGAATTGAAAGCTAAAACCATTATGTCCACGCACTGTCCAAGTACTATTTTTCTGTATTCAGCATATATCTAGGTAGTCAGAGGGAAATTAGTGTTAAGATACTCTGTACCTGCTGTCAGCCTTTCGAGATATTGCATATTGTGTGGCGGAAATCAACGCCGCGTTTTAAATTGTTACCAGGGCGAGGTAAATGGAAATTATTTATTATTTCCAGTTGGGAATCGAACCCATAGCAGTTGTGTTAACAGTCAGACGCCACGACGGCCTCAATGACGTCATGATGTTATATATAATATAATATGTTTTCTTTATTGATATCTCCCAAATTAACTGAAACTACAACTAAAAAATGAAGATAAAAAAAATAAAGTAGCAAGTCTGCGTTATCCTTAAACAAAATCAAGTAAGCTCTGACTCCCTGAGACGAAACATTTAAAGCGATTCGTCTCGATTCTTCGAGATAATGAAATTCAATCTGACATTATCTTAGCTGTTGAAAAATCGTTGTAATCAAAAATTCGATTCTATTGTAGGGGTTAGGGATCCTTCTGAGGTTATTTGTTCTTCTGAGGACAGCGTTAGAGTTTTATTACGATGGTTAAGGGTTCAAACTTGGAGAATGATTTTTTTTGAAAGGCAATGCGCAGCGTTGGGCTCCACAACCAATGTTTTAAAAATTGTGCTTAAACTCGGGAACAGGGTTCCCTCTGCCAACCCTGCTATATGCGGAACACAGTGTGAAGGTTTTATTTTTCTTTCTATTATATTCTGTGATTCACATTTCATGAAATTGTTGAAATATATGAAATTGCGTGACTATTATTACTACTGGTTCAAAAGAATTCTCTACCAATTTTAAATACATTTTATTTGTTCAGCATTTATTTGTGATGTTTTGTGGGCCGAAGTTAGGGCCAAATTATTTAAATTTACACCGAGCGCTACTTTAAGCGATTAAATAGCTGTTGAGGGCTCATTTGTGGTAAACTTAGGTCGTGTCTGACTTATATCAATAATTGAGAGTTCTAGTTCAATTCACGAGATAATTTGAATTAAAGTTGATATTTGAACGTACAACTGTCAAGAGTTAATAGACAAGTTCCTAGTACCTCTTAGCTCCACAAAAATACAGACAAAAATAATTTGCAATGCACAATAATATATTGTTTTTCAATATCATTCGTCATCGTCATTATCAACCTGTCATCGTCTACTGCTGCACCTCACACATACACCACTAGTCATCTCCCTCTAGCCGGAGTTCTATTCTTGCAGAGGCGTGATCTTTACTCTATAACGCATTTACGTACCTATCCAACTACCCTACAACCAGCTCATATTAAAAAATCACAAACAGCTTGTCTCAAAATCGACTTTATTCACAATTTATACCTGTGAAACTTTACTTAAAGAGCGATATTTCAAAAATAAATGCTGCAAATGGGATAATTGTGACTACGAAGTACATGAAGACAAACGTGTATATTGTTTTTGTATAAAATAGTTACATCTATCAGCTTTAAAAAGAAAAGGATGAATAAATATATAAAACCTTACACATTTAATGAAAAAAAATACAAATAAATTGTATTTTGTCGACGTATAGTAGTAATATTACTTTTCATATTGAATTGTACTTATAATATTATTTGTATGTGTTCTTATATATGTTATCAAATTTTCCATTTATTTGATAACGAATTGCGTAACTGACTTTTCACGAACTTAAAAAAAGCTGGACTGGACTGGAAAACACCACTAACCACTGGCTAATTTGAATAACTGTTCCAAAACTCCTTTAAGACCAATTATTGAGCTTTCCCCCGGCAATCGCTTCATAAGCTCGGATAAACTGTCTAGACATCGTATTACCAGTTATTATAACAAATTAAATTTTAAGATAAAATTGATCATAAGATCACAATATTATTATAAATAATGATAATATATTAAACCATGCTATTTTAAAGCATTATTGTTAGCTATTTTGTTTTTACCTAAGCTTTTAACTCGTGGTCAAATAGAAATAAATAAGGGTGATCTATGACATGTGACAGGTATACGTGGTGGTGGTCGTACAGGTGTGTTGGGTGCTCTGGTTTCTGAGTGGGTATTGGTGGGCGGTCAAGCAGTCCAAACCAAAGCAGTAGTTTCTGAAACTAGTTACTTTATATTATAAGATATAGATAGATGATAGAAATAATATTTTTTCTAGCGCTTAATAATCTTTCAAAGTGTGATTTATGATGAATCGATTGACGAAAGTATCAGCAACTTCGATTGATCCGTTTGGCCTCTGTTCTACCAGTTAGACCGATGAACACATTACCCTCCTTAGTATCCCTCAGTCGCGTAATTACATAAGTTATGTAAGTAAATATTTTAGCATTGTTTTTGCGTTTTTATACCCAAAAAAATTAAGCTTAAAATATTAAGTAAAATTTATAAATAAAATATTAAGAAGAACGTGCGGATCGAAATCTCTTATCACTGGATTTCCTATGCCTACTTGTCTATGTGAATCTAAATAAAATTAGATTATTCCAATTACTTCCCACAGGTGTTCAGTACATTCGAGACTGCCCAGCAGAACCAAGAATACCGGTTTACATGGTGGTGGGTGGTGCAGCTGGCGGTGCTGGCATCTGCTGGCTGCTCTGGGCTCAACTCGCTAGTAGAAGCTCCAACTCAAATGCTAGTGTGCCAGAACGAGTCCTGGCTTATACGCTGACGATATTTCTTATGGGATGGTGAGTCAAACAATTTGACTTCTAATTCAAATATTATTTGAAGATTTTATTCATGGATATATATATATATATATATATATATATATATATATATATATATATATATATATATATATATATATATATATATATATATATATATATATATATATATATATATATATATATATATATATATATATATATATATATATATATATATATATATATATATATATATATATATATATATATATATATATATATATCAATACTTTTAGAAAACTAATAATACTTTTAACGTAGCGCGATTAATATTTTGAAACCAGCCAAGAGCCGTAAATATTTTTTTTTTCTAAGCGTGGAATAATACTTTAAAACAACTAAATCTATATCAATATACATAAATTTAAGATGATATTAAAATTTATCGACGAGAAAATGTGATTTAGTGAGCGTTTGGACAGTTTCCAAGAGATGTGGGTCTCGCAATATTAACATTTTTGTACGTATTCTAAAAACAATTGTAGGATAATATCTCAAAAAGCTACAACTGTTGGAAAACGTATGAGTTTTCTAATATACCTTCATCTGCATGAATGCGTTGAAAAAGTAATGAAAAATTGTTTCAAGTTCATCTCCACAAAATACGCAAAATTGTAAATAAAATTATTTTTTTAATAACTTTGTAAACAAGTTTGAAATTTTCAGTGCGTCAAAGTAACATTAAAGTGGCCATTTTAATTGAATTTATTAAAAAGTTTATAAGGAAAATATTTAGAATGAAGTCCAAGAGAATGCTTTTGTTTTAAGCTACTTAAAGTATTCCTAATTTTTTTGGAAGACTTTAAATTAAGTTTTTCTTATATGTTTTCTTTCATATTATTTTTTTTCTTATATGTTTTTTTTAAATGTGACAACTTAGCATAATTCATATTGTCGATATTTATGTTGTAAAAGAACTCAATCCAAGATATTCAGTCAGTAATCAAAATAGAACAAGTCAAATGCTTAAAAAGCATAATATTATTTCATTACCCGATATAATATAAATATTTGTAATACATGTAAAATATATATTATAAATATTTTGAATTTGTATACGCTGTATTCAATGAATGTGAATACATTCACATGTGACAACAGAATTTAATTTATAAGGTAGTTACGTAGGCTGTAGTTGGAGGGTGAAATGATACAAATATTGTTTTATAAATAATTTAATTCTACATTTAAAATAAAACGTATCCTAACTAATCCTAACCAAGCCTTATGGATTCGCAACTCATCTGTATATATAATATTTTTTCCATCTGTGACATCGACCGCTATATAACAAGGTATTAACCAAAACCAAATAATGTTAATCTATTTATTTGTTTGCATTTTAAAATATTATTAACAGACAAATCCTTAAGTATTTTAATTATGACGAGGAAAAAGAATCACTTTATCACTTGCCTCCTAGTCTACATTGGATTATATGGCGGTTTATATTTTGTATAGTCTATTTTTGTCAGAGATCCTCCTGACGCTAATTGGAACATTTCCCTCGAGCTCTCGTCGTAGCGCCTTTGTAGGGGAATTATTTTGCTGAAACATTGTTAGTATTGCTTTATCATTAATTATATATTTAATAATATTTATGACAGAGAAGACGGGAGGAAATATGTGATTGTAGAACTGAATATAATTTTATTTTCACGCTTCATATGTAGATTCTATGTATGACTTGATTCAGTTCAAGTTTAATCAGAAACTACAAGTGCTAATCTCAAATTCTGCGTGGGGGTTCTTCTTAAAACGTAGGTTCTATCTAAGATGGGATTTCACGAAATTCAACCCCTATAGATGTGTTTTTGGGTTTGATAGTACACGTGAAACAGATACTAGTACAACAAATAGAAAATACAAGTAATTCAATTTATTATAGACGATATATAGATATTTTTATCACAATATCTAGCGTATACGTAAGTAGTTTCAATAGTTATTTTTAAATCATGATAAGCGTCTTAAATAATTGTTATTGCTATACGCCCTCAACACGTATATTAGAAACATAAAAATAATGTAATGCTATAAAACGTTTATGAATTAAAGAAAAATGATATATAACACATAATTGAAAAAATCTATTTTTGATATTAGTGCTCAAAGTTCCATTATAAATATTAAGAAAATAGTGACAGCGTTTCAAACGTTTTCAAACTTATTAACCCTATAAAAAATTTATTACAACGCAAACAAGCTGGGTTCATATTACACAATTAAATGGATAATCCACAAGAGAAATTGATGTGGCAGTGGGCTGGTCAGTGGTCACATCTGTCGTAGAACCGATGGACGATGGACCGAACGAGTTCTCGAATGGAGATCACGCCTCGGCAAGCGTAGCTTTGGACGTTCTCCGGTCGGATGGACCGATGATATAAAAAAGGCGGCTGGTGGTGACTCATGGCGTACCCCGGGGGAGGCCTACGTCCAGCAGTGGACTGTTATAGGCTGATAGCGTAATGTAAAGTAACACAAGAAAAAATAAAAAAAAACTTTAATAATTTTTTTTTTATTGAGTATTTTACGGAATAATAACGGTATTTAGAGAGAAAGCCTTTTTAAAAATGTTTTAAGGACGGTCAAATTTTGGGGTAAAAATTGTAGAAGTACCTACCTAAATTCTTCTATTGACATAATCGCTGTATATATTGGCTCTCTCCGTCTGCTTCACAAGATGTGGGGATAACGTGAAAACGAAAAAATATTTTTGTAACATACCGCCTACCTTTTTGTTCTAATACAAGCACAATTCAAATATCGAAAGGTTACCTAGGACTTAGAAAATATTGATCTAAGACGATGTATGTAGCTTATTATTATTTGTATTTCAAATTATACAAACTTTTAATATTTTTTTCTCTACTAACTTACTAACGATACGGCATTTTTTTCTGAAAGCAATTATTGAGTTTAAAAGTGATATTGTGAGTTCAATTCTCATTCACAGGAATTATTTTCTTCCATTTCCTCGCTCTAGTATCAAAAAAGCGGTGCCTTGATTTTCATCGCTTAGCACGCAATGGATAAAAAAATTGAAAATTGAGTAGAAATTGGGTAACAGAGTGTCTAAACACTAGGTCCCCTCTGCCTACCCTGTTAAATGCGGGATACACCGTGAAGCTATTAAAACTATTTCAAATATTAACAACAATATATTTGAAAATATAAACTAAGAAGTTGAGCCTATCGTGTTCTGTTACTACATATACTATAGACATTTACCTCATTTTATTGAAGTTAACGCAATAACAATAGATGAGTAAACTACGCTATTAAAGTTAATCCGACAGTCGAAAGCGATGAAATCAGTCACCGAAGATATATGAGCGGCAGGTGGTTGCTGCCACGGTAATTAACTGGGAGCGATCCGGTTACGTTTCAAAGCTTACATTAAATTAAACTATAATTTATAAATTTAATTATTTTAAATAAATTAGTACATGACATACATGCAATTAATTCATTTAAAACAGCTTAATACTAACATACCGACCTATATTATTATTTTCTTTATATATATATATATATATATATATATATATATATATATATATATATATATATATATATATATATATATATATATATATATATATATATATATATATATATATATATATATATATATATATATATATATATATATATATATATATATATATACGAAATTATAAGCTATATTTGATTCGACACCATCGTAGCGTAGAAAGACAGCATCTGACTCTAAAGGCTATGGTCATGGATTCGATTCCCACTCACTAGATGCCTCAACCTCCGACAGAAAGTCGTGTTAAGACACTAAGTTTTTCCTAACTACTCAGCTATATACATAGTAATAACGAGAAATGTAGATGGTTTAACTTAATAAAAATAAAAAGGCGTTAGTATTTAATACAAATTGATAAATTGCCGCCAACCATTCCGTATCTATTTAATAATAATTTTGGAGTCAAATTACAATATTATAATTCAAAATTAGATTAAATAAAAGTGTCGAATTCGACATAAAAGCTCTATTTTAATGAAACTAGAGAATAACTTAATTTATCTGACTGACAGTACAATCAAGTGCTAGAATCGAACTAACGACCGTATCCAAAGTCAATGCAATTCTCCAAATAAGCTCCGTTTTTTTATGTCAAATAAATTTATCATCGGCTTACTAAATTTATTGCCTCCACCTTGAGAGGCAAGTATTTAAATATATACAACTATTTATAAGAGACCAATAAACTGACTGACTGAAACAAGCATTCCGTGAACCATCGATTATAATACTAAAATACACCACGATTGCATCAAAAGTAATCTTTCAATCTCTTTGAAATTATAATTATAATTGTTAGACACTTATAATTGTTAGACACTTAGACAATGTTATTCAAAAATTAAATTACAAAATAGAATACAGGAAAATCGTCTATAAGGCGTGGGTAAGTGCAATGTGGGCGGCGAGTGGCCGCAATGGCCGAAAATTGTTTGCTAGTAAAGTAGACGCTAAGCTTAACTAAATAGGTGGGAAGGCGGAAGGCTCATTGTGAATGAATTAATATAAATATTCGATACTATTTGTAGCTAGCTACAACGTTTACGTAGGTTTTGAAATGTACTTTTTGTATATCATTTGTTACTGGTTCCTTATACTTTGAAACTAATCCACATGACAAATTTCATCTTTTTACGCTGCAAAGTGCATCAGTGTCAGTCTAAGTGTTGTCAGTCAGTCACTCAGTAAGGGCATCGGTTTTATATGTACAGTATTGATAGCGAAGTGTCTTCGCAAATCTCCTATAGTATAGAGGATAGGCGAACATTTTAATGGAAGTAATGTAGTTATTGTGATAGAGATAGTTATCTGATTGAGAGACCAAATGTCAGTTCGTAGGATAAGTGGATGGTCGATGTGTACAACGTATAGTTGAAGTTAGGACGGTATTTTAGTAATATTTTTTATTAAATTAATTTGTTTTTAACAGTTTCTAGTGTACTTATATTGATTCATTGTTATTATTTTAATTTCATATTTAAACAAAATTATCGACAATATATGAATTTAAATATTACTTTATATACTCCTAAGAATTGATTTTGAACTTGAACTATTCACTAAGTTGTTATACACTTGATATAAATCTACAAAGATCATCTCAATATAACTTTTAGATTTGTAGACAGACTTACTTATATTTAACTTCTCACACGTGCTTGAAATCCAACAATATAACGGCCTTATTTCACTCACTAGGCACTCACTTTTAGTAATAAGCCCCTATCAGTACATTTTTATTTTTAAACAAATATAGAGTTTATTATGTTTTATTTCAATGTGCTTGTTATGTTATGTTATAACATACATATATGTCAGTCAAAATTACAATTTAATTAGAAGTCTGTTGAGTAAATTAAGCTCAGAAACGATTTTTAAATTTGTTGACTAAGTGAAATTCAGCAACTTCGTTTTATATCTAGTTTAAAATTTTAAAATTAATACAGAAATATTTTATTATATATTTATTTTTTTTTTTTTTCATTTTCTATGGAAAACAAATAACTATTTTTAAATTAACATTTGTGAAGCAAAACGTTTTTTAATTATTCTAAAATATTTATTTAAAAACATTATATTTTTATTGTTAGCATAATGTACAAGTAATGTTGACTCATAAATATTCAACTTCAAATATTTTTCATGGTTCCATACTTCAAAAGGAAAATGGAACGTTTAGGATCACTTTGTTCTTGCAACACAGAAGAAAATTTAACTTCAGCTTCAATGAAATCAAAAGAATTTGTATGAATTTCGCCACGTAATCAAAACCTACAACTTTTCGTTGACATGGCTTTATGATATTTGGCAAGTTACAGTTTAATTGAATAAAACATTTATAATTTGTATGTACACCATAGAAAAAATCAATGAATATTACGTCTGTTCTTTATACATTTTTTTGGCATACAGCCGCAAATTTTTTTATGTCAACTTTTATATGTTGTACTTACTATCCGGTGACTGACAATTATGAGATTAGTACGACACCCTCTGTGTACGAGATCAACTCGTACTTGACCAATACTTTTAGCTTAATTTAATTTATTTTGAAGTATTATATAATTTAAAATACAATATTAGCATTGAGGCCATTGTGACGCAGTGAGACAGCGTCTGCCTTTAAATGTGATGATTGGATTTATTCACCTGAGGTGAATAAATTATGTTTAAAACATTAGTAGCGATTCTGTTCCTATGAAATAAATAAGTATGGTTTGACCACCAAAATTTGGTTTCAAATTGATTTTATCACTGTACAGTAATGGGTAGCTTGAAAATTTAAGTAATATATCAACAAATATAGAACATTTTCAATAATAAATTAGACTTAAACCCAGACATACCAGTGTACGTTAGATAAATAAAATTATTAGATACATTAAAATAGCCATATCTTTCACAGGTTTGCAAGCGGCAATTATTGGACGCTTGGTATAATGTGGCCAGACTACGCACCAACTTTATTTGAGCCAAACCAATGGTGTCATAGAACCCTCTACGTGTTTGCTTTGACTCAACTCGGCGTTGTATGGGGAGTCATAGCGTTGGTGATTCTATTGCTGCTGGCTCTTGTGATATGCCAGGTAAGAACTTTTTGGTCTTTGACATTTGAAATAGTAAAGATAAATATATGTACTTAATATTTTGGGTCTATATTGATAAGTTCTGAAACTCCGAATCTGAATATATAATAGGCACAAATTTTAATTTAATTACATAATATATTAGATATTCGAGGTATTTGATTTCCTTTTAAAACAATTACATGTAAGGAATAATTTGTCTTTAGGTGTTCGGCTGCGGTTGGCTCGGACCGCCAAGGTATAAGTAGCAACGGCGCAGTGTCGTGCTCGAGCTGTGGCACAGAAACATCAACAACACTATGGATGTCGCCGGAGCGCTGTTACCATTCACCCAAGTTGTCCGACCAGAACTGACCATCCACGTTCAGGAAGTACTCACGCAAGCCGAAAGGGAAACAGATTCAAAACTTAAGATCCCAGAAATAAATGAACCAGAGAAATGTGAGGATGATCTGAAAAGCCCAAAAGGTGACACTAACGGTGGTAACGGCAACCCAGCCTGATGGTTGTTGGTCGTGCTGCCTCGCGGCAAGAAGCACGTACACTTCGAGACAAATGATAAAATATATTACTTCTAATAGACTCTTGTCGTGCTTTGGTACGTGCTCAAGTGTATCGTGTGATACGATAGGATCTTATAGCATGGACTTAGCCAGGATTTAGGGCAAGCGACGTATAACGCTAACTTAGTAGAATTTCTAGTCATTTATAGGTGTGTATTAGGGTGTTATGGAACAATCCAACCTTGACATAAAGTTATGGTTCAATCGGCTTAGTTTAGGCAATTCTGAGCATATGCCAGCAAATTACGGATTGGGTCGCAGCGGTGCCACCTTGCTACGTCTATATATAGCTGCTCTGTAAGGTATTCTGCTTTGTAAGGTATTTATTTTGCTATAAGGCAACAACGAATATTTACTAGAATTTTATGTACTCGTGTAAATAATTTGATTATGTCTAAGTGTGTATGTTCGTGGCCAATTTAATGTGTAATGTAATAGATTACATATCGAACAATGCATATGAGTAGATGTAAAGCATTAAATGTAATCAATTATAAGTAATTGTATTATTCAAAATATTGTATTTGTAATTTGATTTGAATTTGAGGCTTGAGATAATATGATTTAGTGACTGACTTATTAGTGTCTTTTTGGAACATTGTGGTCATTAATTCAATTGACACTTACGATACGCTGGTATTTATAACACTTTTGTCTAAATAGAGGAAATTGTGGCTTCATTTTGCCATCGATACTTACAGAAAAGTAGAAAACGGAGTAATTTTCCACCAAGCACCTATCTACGCATCAGAGCCCGAGAGAGTCGCCACAAAGCGTTCTAACGAAGGCATATACATATAATTCGTGATTAGTGTTGTAATAACTTTTGAATAAACTTTCAGTAAAAATGTGAGTTTTATAACGAAATATAAAATGGAATAAACTTGATCCTTCTTGGGATTTTATTAAAAATTCAACACCTAATTATCTCGAGTCTCCAATGAGAATAAATCAAAGTAACTGCATGGAACTGGCTTTAATAGAATCGTGAATAAACATGATATTTTTATATAATTAAGTAAAAAAAAAAATTGGTAATATTTTGATGTGCTTTTGTAAATTTTTGCCATTTGTTTGTTAAAGCCCTAACTTTTTCTTTAATAACATATGATAGTACAGGTTCAAATCCCATTTAAGATAATTTTTATAATATTTTGATATACCAACCATTACTCGTGTATTTTAGAGGCAATATTTTAATTCAATTAAGAAATAATACGCTGTATCCAGTAAGTTCGTTTGACAGTATCTCGTTTCGACATTTAGACAAAATCTCGTTTTATCCCGTTCCCGTAGGAAATATCCCGAAAAATCAAGGCTTAGTTTGCCCCTACTAACTAATACTACTTACAGCTGTGTATTGTCTGCCAGTCTGTCGCTACGCAACATAAGATTTCATATATATATATATACATATACATATATATATATATATATATATATATATATATATATATATATATATATATATATATATATATATCTATATATATATATACATATATATATATATATATATATATATATATATATATATATATATATATATATATATATATATATATATATATATATATATATATATATATATATATATATATATATATATATATATATATATATATATATATATATATATATATATAAAGTGGCCGTTTAAATATTTTTATATTCCTTGAAACCCATGGTGAATTTTACTTTTTCGTCAAAATGAAAAAAAAATCTCTATTTCTATTTCTATATTCTAATGATCCAAACTACAAGGATCCTCTTTTTTAAATTATTTTATTCCGTCCGGTTACATTCCTGTGTATGACATAACATGAAAAGAATTACATTTCTCGTCCTTCAAATTTTCTACAATTATATTGCTGTCTTTGACTACATTGTATTAATAATAGAGTCTAAGTATTGATATGAAAATTTTGAAAACTTGTTCGACTTGTACTTTTGATGTTTATTTACTATTTAGCTACACGCTTCATTCCGTATATAGAATAACAGGCTGAGAAAGTATAGTGCTAAAACTCTCCGTTCAACGTTCACCTTGCGATTTCGAGATATTGCACATTATGTGGCATCGCGCTAGAAAATAAATTATTTTAACTTCTCCAAAGTTAAAATAATTTATTTTTCTGAACGAAAATCACACCCGCAACTATCGCGTTAAAAGTCAAACGTTTTCCTATATTTTTTATTTAAACTAATAACTATTCATTTTTTATTTAAACTAATAATATTGAAACGTAAAATTAAAAAAAAAAACATTTTTTTCAAAAAAATATCTTCGATCATACCTATCCAAAAATAGAATGGTAATGAATCATAACAACGTATGCGCGGCATCGTTAAATATGTTTAACTACGGCCCACTTCGTTTTCATTTTTTCAGCCTTAAATCTCATTTAAATAAATATCCAAATATTTATTATCTGGATTTGTTCTAACAAAAAATCACACGCTGAGTGTTTTATTTAGCTTCACGCGTGGGGTAGTCACAGAGTGCTTAACACTTACTGTCCTGCATTTCCATCCCCTTTCGCCTCGTCCACTACCACTGACCTTTTATAAATACTTCTTAGTATAAAAAAATATTATTCATAGAGCTTTTTCCTATCCTATAAATAAGCTTTTTCAACTCGTCCTTAAATAGACCAATTTACTGGCTTTTTTACACTTGTACCAATAATGTACCAACTTGATTGAATTTATTGTATTTGTATGTAGAAATGATATGTATGAAGGCAATGCTGTAGAATTGATATATTAGGACGTAAAGCTAAAGCTCTATAGTGAAACTACTTTGAAGCTTTCTGAAACACTGGTTCAAAAATAACTTAAAAACTTTATTTTCGATATTTTCTATGACAGTCATAAATTGATTATGAATAACTTTTTTATTATGTCGTTTTTGTTTTCGATTACATATTACATAGATATTCAAACATATATTTTACATTATAAATATCGATATGATAAGCTTTCAACATAAGATAAGAGAATCTAGTTAATGAAGTAGTTTCATTATCGGGACTTAATTATGAAATTTTATGAAATAAATTTAATATAAAATGCTATTTTAAATAGTTTTATAATATGGTGAAAAAAATGTTTTCTAAGGAATTCTTAGAAATAATAATATTGTGTCTATATTTTTAGAAGAAATAGTGAAAACAACTTAGAGTATTGAAAGAACGTCAAAACAATTTTCCCTTCAATATATATATATATATATAAATATATATATATATATATATATATATATATATATATATATATATATATATATATATATATATATATATATATATATATATATATATATATATATATATATATATATATATATACATATATATATATATATATATATATATATATATATATATATATATATATATATATATATATATATATATATATATATATATATATATATATATATATATATATATATATATATGCTAGTACTTCGCTCTCGTCTTCGCGTGCTTCGAAATCTTATTACTAATTAACTTGTACCTTGTACCTCATATAAGCCACAAAATTGTTTATGGTTTTTCGGCTTTTGTTTATATAAAGGCTATGTCTAAGGCGACACTTGACGCTTATATGAGAAGATGCAATACTTATCGGTTTGAATCTAACATTTTGCACCGCATATAAGAAGACCTAGTAATAACACTTATTTCTTATATTATACTTAATAAATTAAGGACATTTAATAAATGTAACAGAAGTCCAGACAATATTTAAAAAATCTGTTTGTGAGCTTGGCATGATAATCTCAGGTACGATTTAACCGAATCAAATGCAATTCTTTTTATGATAATGGCAATTTGTATTATGGTAAGCTTTCTTTAATATTTAAAGTTTGTTTTATTTCAATTGGTTAATATATAAAAAAGTTATGCCAATTTTAAGTATTTTGTAAAACGCAACTACAACGCTACAAAATAAGTGTTTTATTGAATTGGCTGAATCTTTAAATTTACTGTACCACATAAACAAAGTTGAAAATTTCCTCTCACTTCTCTGTTCTGTTAAGACATAGTGCGGACATTAGTTTCCGCCACTTATATGATGAAATGTGGAAATCAGTCCCACAGATACGTAAAGATAGAGTTGAGTCATATTCGAACTCATAGCTATCTAGCATAAAGAAACAAATTTCCGCAATTCCAAAGCTACAAGGGTGTTACCAACTTAATGTGATGACCTCGTACTTTTAGTATCAGCGTAATATTATATTCACGCAAAGATATAGTATAAATGTTTACGAACTTAACCTCCAAGCCGACCTCCATAAAATATGAATGCCTTTAGCAAATTAATGTGTTTTTTAAGATACTATTCCGAATACAATTACCAAATTGAATAGGTGTATTTTGTATTTATTTCATTGTACGTTTTTTTGCTTCATGCCATATCCCCATATATTTTTCATTGATTTTTCCCACGAGCTGTTAACAAATTCAATTGTTTTTATATTCCCATTCAGGCAAAATGACGTGTGACGTTAAGTATCGCTTTTTTGGTACATCTACATTTTTTCAAATTCAGATGGAAAGCGAAGAGCGAAATATCTTGACACTAGCTTCTTGCAACCAATCCTACTACGTGCAGGATAAAGCGATAAAGGCGAAAAAATTTAAATATTAAGGTTTTCGATCTTACAAAATATTCAATGTTTTTAAATAGTTCAAAGATGGAGAACTATATGATCTGATGAGTAACTTCTTTCTTCTTACTATTACTCTAAAGAAGATTATCACAGAAATTTTCCTCAAATGGAAATCATTATTTTTACCAATCCAAGCCACTGCAACGAAAAGCCCGAATAATAAAAAAACTTTGTTCTGTATTCAAAATTTACTAAGAATCTCTAATAAATAAGCTTTGGCTGTATTATAAAATTCAGCACATTATATATGTCAAGAAATTATAATTTAATGCGACAACAGCTCGACTTTATATTCTAAAGGAGAACTCTTCGGAGCGTGTTTTTATGCTTACAAATATAACAATCTAAAACTAAGTTACGATGGTAAAACTTATGAAGTATATAATAACACCGTTATAGCCTGTTTAAAAAATATTTTAGAAATAAACGCGGTGTCTGTGGGTTCACATCCCGGAACATTAAAAAATTCGTAAACAATGTTACTATTAAATTTAAAAATAAAAAATATATGGAAGCGTAATTTCACTATAGTGACTATTGTAGATTAAAGGACGTAAAGCCGTCTAAAAACAGAAAAAGAAAACAGTTTATTTCTAGTACTAAAAAGGCAATTCTGGTAGAAACGTTTTGAATGTGGTGAGGTAGAGAGGGATTCAGACGTATGAACCTCCTCCCACTGGAACGCCATGGGCACAGTAAATCATTTTTTTACTATCAGAATATGCTATTTAATTATAGTCTTTCACAAAATCAGAAGATATACAACATTTTATGTTAGGTCACTTTTATTTTATCTCTACAAGAGTGTTCTTAATGTATACTTTATTATTTTATTTTTGCCAGCTTGTAAACATAAATATTGCTACTGTATTAGATGTCATATATCTTTTGTATTATAAATAGAGTATTTTATATAGGAATATTATATGATAATTTTTATAAATTATTTACAATTAAGTATAAAATTTATGTATAGACATATATGAACGAGTAATATATATATTATGGGCCAAATAGGTCATTTAAATATAAAAGTAGAGGCACAATTCAATTCTAGCTATGCTAGTAATTTAAATGTAATTTAGTGCCTAACGTATCGTGTACCTAAGTATAATCACTCAGAAAAAATATTTATAGAACATTTAAGATATTTAGAAAGGATGACCTTCAAAAAGATCTACACAAATGATTTATAATCGTTGTAGGAATTAATACTACGAATTTTTTTTAATTAATTAATTTAATTAATTTTTACTTTCAAAATATTTTTTTTTTTTGGAATCAACTACACACAATGATATTAAATCTCATATTATCAAGACATCCCTACTTCTTTACAAGGGCCATATGAAAAATATTTAAACTATTCAATAAAAAATCTCTACATTGGTGTTCACATATAACATAGAAATTAGATTGAAATATAGATTAAATATAATAAATATGTTTATGAAATATCGATTAATGTGTAACGATTATTCGATTATTTATAATATAATTAATTGTAAAACAATTTCATGTATACATAGAGTATGTAACGCACTATTATGTTGTAAATGATTGAATTGAATTATGTATATCAATAAATAAATGTTTTTGATATATTTTATTTTATTTCTACATATTTTTAGCATATGATTAAATTAAAAATCATAATATTTTTTAATAAAATAGTATTCTCTTGCCAAATGATAAAGACGCAGTTAGATAAAGAACGTATGGCTTAGTGGTCAGAGCGCTTGCTTACTATGAGGCGCGAGTTCAAATTCAGCGTTCAATTTTGTATGTTTTCTTTAATTCATAAAAATGGCTTATAATTAGTTAGAGCTTACATATTCTAATGTATTGCAGGCATAATACATTTAAATGTATAGTAATCGCGTAAACATAAGTTATTATGGTTTTATTTCAGCTAGTAGCCAGAGCCAGAGAGAACCTAGTGTTAAGACACTACTTTCTCCACTTTCAATCGAAGTTAACAACATTGCATGCTGGCGGAATTCAACGTCACACTTAGTGCTACTAGAGTTAGAAAATAAAAACAATTCATTCTACCTTATAGGAATCGAACCCATAACCGTTTGCATTCAAATGCTGTCCTTCTGCACCACAATGAACTTATTAATTTTAGCTAGATAGATATATTATGGAGTAGACACCTTATTATAAGTATCTTCGCCATCCTGTCCGATCCACTTTCTGCCTATTCTAAATAAATTGCAAGCTCGATAGCAAAACAGATCTGAACTAGGTCAGACCACACCACACTGACTGAGCACTTAAATTATATAAAAACGATAAAATTCACAAAAAAAAGCTTTATATTACAATTACCATAATTCCAACTTGCAGGCAGAGATAACTTAGTGTCAAAATACTCCGTTCTCCACTTTCTGTCCAAATTCGAGACATTGCGTGTTGAGTGGCGGAACTCAACGCCACATTTTGACTTGTATGAGCGGAAAAATATATATAGCATGAACATAATTTTTTTTTATTTTTTATTTATAGCTTCTATGACTATATAATTACTTCCCTAAAATTATTTCCTTCCAAAAATAGGAATCGGTATATAATATTTTTGATGATTCCAGTAGAAATTAAAGTATGTCTAAAATTAACCTCCAAGTGCTTGGGATAATAGCGATTGCGGTACGTATAGTGTCTGACCCTCGTCAGTTTGACTAATTATTACATTCGGCTCCATTATGATGTCATATCGTATTAGATCTTATATATTATGACGTGTGAGGCAATTAATTTTAGTAACACCAATGTGGCACGGTTGAGGCCGATCTGATGATAGCAGGTTCAAATCTCAGTCGGAGGAGGAAATTTTTAGGCTTTTTAAATGTATTATTCCATTAAGGAAAGAAAAACATTGTCAGTAATGGTGAAAATAATTGAACTTGTCGGATCTTGAATGTGCGCCTCTTGGCAACCGACCAAATAAGAGTTAAATATTTTAATACATTTATGATACTGCTACGTTCAATTTATATACATTTTCTATAAGTATAAAAGCCTTTTACATATTTATAGTCTATATATAGTCTCATATTTTATCTAGTATTCTATATATTAGATGTGTTGTGTCGAATCAATGTTTATGTTGGAATGTAATAAAAACATAATAGCTTCACGCTTAACTCCGCTCCTCACTTCCAGCTAATTTTCGAGACATTGTCTTGTTCCTCGTGCGAGGTGATGCCTTTCTCTTAGAAGGAATCAAACCCACGACCGTTGCGCCGCGATACCTTGAGTAAGGAATAGTGTTTTATTTTAAATTCTCTCTGCGTTGATTATAAAGTTTGCCCGCATAGAGAAGAATATACAGACAATGACAAGTGTCACTTTTTACACAAATCAAAATCAATATGTTCTCTATTATATTAGACGATTCAAAGCACTTTGGAAACGTCAATTTACATTGGATTACATGTCAGTAGTGTCAGTCTGTCAGGAAGCTACCACAGAAGAGACTCCTTTGAACAAATAAAATCTCTTATTTATTTCAGAAAAACAATATATGTACGTAGGTAGGTATATTATAAAGCTTCACGTGTAGTTCAATAATGAATTCGAAAAAGTGAACGTGTTCGTTGTCAAGAGTATTCGATTTCAAAGGGAAACCATTCATGTGTATATTATAGATTTTCAGCGTAAAAATATATATTTTTTCATCTCTGGTATTATGTATGACAGAGGTATAGAGAAACTACCTGTCCTGAACCTATGTACTAGAAACTTTTCTTATTCACATTTGTGTTAATTGTGAATTCTATTTATTTGATAATAAAAATATTATATTATATAATATATTAAAGTCATCATAGAGGCATAGAGGGATATCATCTGTCAATAGGTTGTGTTACAATTATTTCCTTAAGTTATATAAGTTAATCTCTAAGACGAGATGAACGACGAAATGTTGTGTGAAATTTTTTTTGTAATAACTGAAAAATTTCCTATTGTCTGGAAGCACCGTGCTACTGAAACAGTAATAAATTGTATAAAAATGGTATACGAGGAAAATGTTCTCATTTGCACTGATATTTGCTAACAATTCTACAAATGAGATCACATACATCGACTATCCATACCTATAATCCTACACGTGGTTGTAGTACCGAAATGGTTTATCGCTATACCAGTCTCCTTACTTTCTTTTTTTTTGTATCCAAAATAAGCGGAAATTTCAAAGAAATATAACAAAATATATTATTGATCCATCTCTGAAGGGTAGGCTCTCATCAGAACCCACTGTTTACTCATCTATAGGCACCAACAAACGTGATTGATGGATCTCTCTACAGGCAACCCTTATAGCTGTGTAATGATGAATAACAGCGGTGTTATATGACACCTGAGATTTATTACTGTTTATCATATAAGCTTAATGTGGTTGGGAACGAAGAAGCATCCTCAGCTTAGAATAACTACGAGACATTACAATCGATAGAAGGAAGTGAATATTTCTTCTTGATTTCCTTCCAGGAAGAGAATAAGTAAGGTGCGTCACTCAATATTGAGATCTCGATAAGGTACGTGGCCAAAGAAATTCTACGAATATTATTAATGCGAAAGTTTTAAGTATGGATATTTGTTCCGATTTTAGGCAAACTACTGAACGGATTAGGATGAAACTTTGGAGTAATACAGTTTATGATAAATTATCACAATTTACTTAATAGTGTTGTTCAGGCGGGTGAATATTATCGACCAAATTCAAATAAATTTAAAGTTCGAAATGCTTTCAGTCTGTTGCACATTTTCTTTAAGCATAGATATATATATTTCATTTATAAAAAATCTGATCTTGTTTGCTTAAATGCACTAATCTCTGGAGCTGCTGATTGAATAATTAATTTATTTCAGATAGTCCATTTATGGGGGAAAGCTATAGGCTATTCCGCCCGTCCATAGAGGAAAGCCTATATATAAATCACGTTAATAGTTTCAACTGCATTTGTGGTTAAAGATACTTAGGCTTTTCAAAGTCATACATATTTATTAGTTATTTACATTTGACATTGCGGGCGAAACAACATGCAAAAGCTTCCCAAAAAAGCACTGATTATACATTTCATTATTCACCACTAATAAAGGCTCTTCAATCTTTTCACTAAAGCTTCAATTAGACGATCTTCTAACCTTCCTCTTAATATTAGGTTGTAGAAGTATTTTTACTAGAGACTTAGTTGGAGCAGGAGCAAGAACACACGTTATTCATATATTTTTTTGACTCTTTTAGGGAAATTTAATTGTTATGTTATCAATTTAATTAAGTGTAATTGTATAAAATTATATTTGGATAAATATTATAATCTATAACATTTGTATTTGTACTATAACTATACTACATACAACATACTGATCGTTAACTAGATCATTTTTATTATAACGCCATTATAACTCGGTTTCTCTGTCAACCGGCAGAGAAAAAATAATATTAAAACACTCCGTTCCCTACTCTCCGCTCTAATTTTCGAGATAAAATGTGTAAAGTGGCTGATCTCAATCACATCGTAAATCTCTAGACAAAATACAAATAGACGATATTTCATCCAAAGCCACAATTGTAGTTTGCGCTCAGAATTATAAAGGATTTGTTGGGATATTCCAAGATTATCTATAGCTGAGTCGTGGGTGTAAATATTGGTTTAGGCCTTATGGCTATAGACATGATAGCTATATTTCAATACGTTAGCGAATTTGATAGTTATATATACATAAAAGCTTTTATATTTTTATTTAAAAGTGCAGTTTGTTGCACTGAAACCTATCGGAAAAGCAAACCATGGATTTCTTATACGTAGATTTAAAACAAGTATATCTTAGAGCAGATTATGTACTGATACTCTTGAGATATGAGAGCTTACAACTAACAATAAAGAATAAAATTGCCTGAAAAGATATTATCGTATCGTATAGAAGAATTGTGTGATATGAAACGCTAGAGATCCTTTCAACTATAAATATATATTATTAGTAGACGGATAATAGAAACGGATTTAATGCCACGAGTGGGAATCAAATCCATAATCATCGCAGTTATAGTCGAACGCTGCAGCTACGACATAATGACCTCTATTGATGGACGGATGGTTTTTAAATATAGATTATAAATATAGTCACTGGACTTAAGGAAGAACCAAACTACGAAAAAGTAGTCAAAAAAGCCAAATTAATGCTACTTTACACTTTATGGAGAGACATTTCATAATTTGTGCAGAACATAAAAAGTATTTATTATTATATAAATATGTAATCTATTTAATAATATATGGTTATTTGCCGATAGCTGCAATATAGCAATGGAATGATAGTTAATTATCATTTTATATACATTAAATTTGAAAAAATAAAAACATATATTAATAGAAGTCGCTAGGCAACACAAGGACAAACAGATGACAGTGTTAACTACATAGCGTAGGGGAGATGGGGGTATTAAGGTAATGAGACCTTTTTAGTAACAATTTAAGCTTACTGTTTACTTGACTAAGTTTTAATATTATATGAACAATTATAATATAGCCTAGAGCAAAGGAAAAATTTATAATAGAAACAAAACCTTGGTTTTTGTGTGATTTTTAACCTTAGATTTAACATTTAATTTTGATTGTTGATGCAGGTTCTATTGCCAGGTATGACGGAGTAATGTATACATGGAAAAATATTTAAAGAAAACATATAAAAAATTAAATGCAGCGGGATTTGAACCCGCGCCTCACGGACACTGTCCGTATTCTGAGCATATCTCTGTAGGGAGATTTTTACAAATTTCCGCTACCCAAAGTAATTGCAAAGAATCTTGATTTGGCAAGAGAATGCTACTTTTAGGCGTGGGTTCAAATTCCGCTGCGTTCAAAATCTTACGTTTTCTTTGAGTACTTTTTTATCTTTTGAAAATAATAAAAATAATGTATACATTTCTTTTTAATTTCTTCTACTATTGTTTCTTATTATTTCTACTTTCCTGAGCTAAATTCACTGAAGTATAATTTACGTTTGTTCTTTTTTGTGCCAACATTAATACCAGGGAAACTTCCACTTGGCATTGTAGTAAATTTAAGGATGCAGTCTCATGAAGCCCTCAAGAGTCAGTCATCATGCAGCTATTTGGGCGAGGTCTATGCGGGTCTTCTGCACCTATATGTTCCCTGCCGACATCAAATCTTGAAGAGTACTCTTCGACACGGTGATCTTAAGCGGCGGGCGTGGGAGAGGCACGACATTGGGAGGCGTGGGTCATAGTGAGACCACTGTACCCTCATCCTCAGTGAAATTCACCTTTGTAATCCATAAGTTTCTCACGTCTAGTCTGGTTATATATATATATATATATATATATATATATATATATATATATATATATATATATATATATATATATATATATATATATATATATATATATATATATATATATATGTATATATATATATATATATATATATATATATATATATATATATATATATATATATATATATATATATATATATATATATATATATATATATATATATATATATATATATATATATATATATATATATATATATATATATATATATATATATATATATATATATATATATAAATATAACGATTCAATTCTGTACATAAAATATTGATTGGGTCGGTTATCTCACTCAAATCACTCAGCAGAATTTTTGTCTGTCTTTCTGTCTTTCTATCTGTTTATTTGGCCTCCATTCAGGTAAAAACTACTGGACAGAAATGAATGAATTTTTGTATTGTAATAGCTTACAGCCCAACTCACATAAATTTCAGTTTTTATCCCGGTATTCCATGCTATTCTCGGAAAATAAACGAAAAGGTAATAAATTTGAATTACTTAAATTACTAAAGAGAAGTGAGTTAGATTTGGCATGCTAATAGTTCATAGCCTTACACAATATATATAGGATACTTTTTATCCTGATACAATGCAAACGTCGAATAAAAAATAAAAACAGAGACGGGTAAATAACGTCGATTACTTACAAGTAAAGGTAGTTTTATTCCATTCTCACTTAGTAACAGTGGCAAATGGCTTTTCTTTTCAAATTTAAACATAAAAGGAATTGAAATTATTTTCACAGTCTAGCTAAATGTCACAGTAATAGTTACAAATCAATTGATTTATAGCTATTATAGTGACATCTAACGATCAGAAGGTAATTTAGTAGTAGTATTTGATATAATGCCATCTATTGGTAGGTAACTAAAAATCATTTTCGAAAACCAATATTATGTGCTTAAAAATCTATAGTAATATTTTATAATATCTGTCAACAGATGTCGTTATTCATTGAAATAAAATTTCAGCATTAACCTAGCAGGATCTCTTTATTTATATTAATGTCGATATATCTTAAATACATCTACGGACCATAGATGAAATTAACCTAGAATTAAAGCATAGAAAACTCAATGATTTCATAAAATATTTAAAAATGTATTAATGGGTCTGGGTTATATAGCGTTAAGCTATCCTTATAGTTATCCTTTTAGTAGAAGCTGAAAAACTACGCAGTGAATTTTTTGTCCGTATGTTTGTTTATTTATTCGAGAATCACGTAAAAGTTATTGGCCAAAAAAAATTAAAATTACATTATAATTATAAAATCACTATCAATTAATGCAAAATTAAAGTATGCATAATACCTAAAGTAAATGTAAAGTAAATGCATAATGACATAAAAGTAAATGCATAATGACAAAATATAAAATAGTTGTCGTCCTGGCATTCAATGAGGTTTCCGCAGAAAAACTAGACATATTTTAATTACTTCGATTACTACCAAGTGAAGCTAAATTATATATAATAGATTTTGGCGAATAAATTACTTAAGTTTTTTGTAATATGAGCATTATTTAAGTTCAAATAACATTTTTTTCGTATAATATTTTACTTCAATCATTGGCGATGTTTGAAACAGAAGATAGTAGTATATTTGTCAGGACTAGAATATAGAACGCGAAGAACGCCGTGTACTTAAAAATAAAAAAAAAAACCAGTTTACTTCTTATCCATAAAAAAAATAGTGTTGGCAGGATTTGGATTATAAATTTCAAGTGTGGGAAGTGGATATTGTGTTTTTTACGCTACGATAGAAAAGCTAGAACACAATCTGCTTACAGACTATATGTTGATTACATATACGTTTACGTTATAATATATACATGCAAGAAACATATAGGTACATTAATCACGATTTTTAACAATAGACAAGAGTGATTCAAAAAAGACGACGAGAAAATCGCAGTATTGCATTGTGACGTAGGTATAAAATTTTAGAACTAATGTGATCTAGCTAACTTAAGCGGGCGAAGCCGCGAGCGGGTCGCTAGTAATACTCATAGTAATATAATCCTATTATACATTACACTGTCTCTTATTACTAGCGCTAGGGCGGGCAGTTTTTCCTAACGGGGCAGTGTCTCCAACAGTGACGAAGGTTTTAGTTCTTACCAAATAGGCGAAAATGGAAAAGTATTTACAAATAATATATATATTTTAAGCCATATGCATTATTAGTAGTATTTTAATGTGCAAATATGTTTTGAAAATCACTTTACAATAGTCCGTAATAACAGGTATCGAAAGATAGTCTAAATTTTATTTTAATGCGAATTGCGGCGAATGCATAATTCGCCGATATAGTGAACAACAGGCTTATTCGTGTGTTAATTTTATCTTACAAGGTTAGAGGATATCTTTGTCGGCATGTGAGGAGGTCAAGAGTTCGCGACCCTCACGTAGCAAGCTGTAAACATGTATTTGTAATGTTATTGTAGAGGGAAACTATTTTTTCTATAGTTTATCATGCATTATAGAGTACTAGCGACCCGTCCACGGCTGCGCCCGCTTGAATACTGTTTAATATTTATTTAATAGTAAAGTGAATTGCTTTTATCTATCTTTAATTGTAGCCCATATGTTATTCTGATCAAATACAAAAGTCTTACTGCAAAATGCCGTCTAAATTCGGTTAGTTGTTTTTGAGTGAAATCAGAACTTATTCTCACATTTATAATATTAGTTGGATATATAAAATACAAAGGTAAATATATCCCGTTTATCCTATTTCCGTGGGATAAAAGTAGCCTATGTGTTATTTTAAACCATAAGCTACCCCTGTTCCAAATTTTATACCGATCCCTTCAGCCGTTTTGACGTGATTGAGTAACAAACACTACATACACATATACACTCAAACTCACTCATAAACTTTCATATTTATAATATTAGTAAGCTGGAAGGAAGGAATTTTTGTGTAAGAGAATTTTTATTGATATATGGATGTTTGGAAATTGCGGATATAGTTTCAAATCTCATATACATATTGCCTATGTTTTAAACAATATTACCTCAATACAATGTCATAGAGTATTTCCATTTTTCATTTTTTAGTTAAACAGATTTTCTGTTTATATAGATTTCACATTGTGGTTCCGATCCTAACTCGACATATTGATTGTATGTCAACAATATTATCTATCAACTTCGGTTGGGCTTGGTTAGTTAAATTTACCAACAAATAGCGTTAATTTACGCCACTTGTTAGCAACTTCTCAAATTCTAGCTGGAAGTGGAAAAGCAGAGTGTTTTTGTCTATCCTGTTACACAAAAAAACTTAAAAAAAGTGTATTAAGCTTTGTTACCAATTAAGAAATGTAAGATTTAAGTTATAAATAAGAGTGATTTGTCACTACCTTCCCTGTCTTCTTATCTGCCGGAAGTATACACCTACGTTGAAAGTAAAACAACATTTGAATTTAAATGAGGCGTTAGCGAGCTGCCCGTGCAATTAGTTATCTGGAACGGATGATAGCGTGCTAAGCCTATGCGTTGGTTAATAGGTCCTTTTGCTATCAGAAATAGTAGAATTTGATAATAATAATAAATAAAAATATATACTATATTGTACATAAAAAGAAAAATAAAAAAAATGCGGCGTTATCGCTATAAGCGATCTCCGCCAGGCAACCTTTAGGTGTAGGGGTATTTAAATACATACACATACAGGACATACACACACTCATACCTAAATAAATACATAATAAAGTATAGACACATATATATATATATATATATATATATATATATATATATACATAGTATGATATTATAAAAATTATAAATATAAAAATATTTTTTAAAGATGTTAATTTAACAGATTGTAATTTTTTCACATACTAATTACCAGCTATATATTATATGAGTACAACGTCTGACTTTAAGTGAAATCGTTGTTGGTTCAATTCCCAGCCAAGAGAGTCAGTTCCTTAGTATGAAAAGGAAAGGAAGGAGAGGAAAATGCCTGCCTAGGTAGGCCCTGCATCCATATATGCAGGATATATCATGAAGTTATTTTTTTTCTTTTTATCACAATGCTATTTAAATGAAATATTTGAACCCGTTACCACTGCAACTTTGTAGTTAAAACTAAATACGAAATTTATATCAACTTTAAGATATACGAAATCTAATAAAAGGTAAATAAACGTCAGATAAAAAATTCTATTGAAGACAAGGGTTTACGATGTATGTGTGCACAATGTACATAATATATTATGTAAGTGCTTTTCTTAGACATGATTGTTTTACGTACAAATAATTTATTGTAAGAATGTGTGTATAAAATCCTTTTAAAGATAAAAAATATTCTTCTCCTGTTAGTGTCTAATTTCTCTCTTTTCTCTTTAGCAGATTGTTAAGACAATACAAAACACACTTGGTCATTTCATCTATTATCTAAATTTGGTTAGATAGTGAGGGAAGCTCGTGGAGTGGAGGCGAGCTTTAATCCTTTTTAAAGAAGCCCCTTTATACGTACATCTGGGTCGCTAGTACTGGGCACTGTTCTGAACTCCTCTTTACACGGTGAACTTATGGAATGCTAAGCTAGCTTACTTATTCACTTTACATTGTTATTATTATTATATAATTATAGATTACTAAATTATTATAATTATACAAAGCTAACGAGTTTGATTAGGCTATATAACTTGATGTCAATCATATGGCCTCATACGTTATTGCCATTAGATCTGAGAGCGAAATCGCAGACAAAAGTTAGTTTAAATATATTCTATATAGCAATAAGACTTTCTATTCCATTAGATAAAAAGTGTAATGCTGCACTGTGTTAAATTATTAATATACTGGAAATAGTAGTTCGAATGAGATTTGTAAAATCTTGAAAATTTTCTCATTTTTCTTTTGTTATTTCTTTATTAAATCTATATTTAATTTTGAAAATTTGTGTAATTTACTCTACGCAAATATTATGTAATTGTGGCGTATTGGAACAACGTCAGACAAAATTGTAGCGTTAAGCTCTTCACATCGAATCAGAATGACTCACATTCAGGCGAAGTGTGGAGAATGGAATATTTTACCACTAGACTTCTATGGCTGACTGGCTTTATGAGGGACGACGCGTGAAGCTATAAGAAAATATATTTTACCTATCCTTAGGATGATGGATACTTCTAGCATGTCATATCTGCAAATGTCATATAACAACGAGTTCTCTTACTTTTGTTTGTTTATTTAAAGGCAAACTTTAAATAAATTTTGCTACAAACAAAATGTATTACAAACGGAAAGCCTAATCACGAGTGTTTGGAAGTTTATTTATCCTAAACAAAGATAACTTGGATCCATTGGCCATTCATTTATAAACTCGACGGGGTTTTACTAAATTTACATAATAAGAGTAATTGTTAATGAACAGCGGTATGAGATAAAATAATACAGTGTGACGTCTAAAGGATAGAATTAGAATAATTGGGGACATGACTTCGATACTCCGATTGTAGGTTCAAATCCTACATTACAAATTATCGACTATAATATGTTTGTAGATTTAAATTTATTAAAGAAAAATATTTTATTGCGGATACAAAATATTTTTTTGTCCGCTTATTAGTAAATTGTACGATATTTACATACGGGCGGGCTCACGTAATAATCCACAATCATCGACTTTGCAGTCAAATGCTATCCACATGTCCTGTCCTTGCGTTACAGTAGACTCAAATGTAATAATGTATCAACATATATAAATACATATATTGTAATTTTTGTCATATATATTATATATGGAATAATATAAAAAAATGTCAGTATAAAAGCAGTCATCTATACAGCTGTGTGTAGTACTACAGAAATCACAAGCATTTGTATGTCCACAAACAATATATCACACTTTTGCAAACAGAGTGTGTGTCGCACAGTAATTCGATATATAGGGTTAGGAGCGAATACTTAGATTGTTGCACGAACTGGAAATGTTAAATGAGACTTTTAATTAATAAGCTTTTAGATAATTTACGTGAATTTGCTTTACTAAGCGCTGCCCTTTATTTAATTAATATCTAAACACTAAGTTATATTTAAAATATATATTTAAGTAACATAGTATATTTATAAATACTAAATTTTGGAAATATTTAAACAAAATTCTAATGATAGTAAAATATAATTTCAATTTGGCATTATCTATGTCATTTCCAGACAATTCCTTCATGCAAGGAAGCCTCTTCGTGCCAGTGTCCTTGACCTTTGATGGATGGAAAACCGATAAGGACCCGCGCCAAAGGGATAGGTTGATGAAAATGGGAAAATAAATCTAAAACTACTTGTTTTTTATGTATCATTTCATAAAAATGATACATATGTATGTGTAAAAATGGTATATTTGCCTTTTTTATGTTTATTTGTATAGTTAATAAAAAATTAAGTTACTGAGTACTTGACCATACAAATAAAAGCTGGAACTGCTGGCCGTAGGTTTCTTAGGCTTTTTCTTTCATCATCATCATATCAGCCGGGCGATATCAACTGCTGGAGAAAGGCCTCTCTCATTGAGCGCTATAAAGACCGGTTGCGTGCCGCCCTCATCTATCAGACTCCGGCGACATTCACCAGTTCGTCGGTCCACCTCGTTGTGGGCCTGCCTACGCTACATCTCCCGTCTTGTGGTTGCCACTCCAGAAGCTTTCTGCCTCTCGGCCATTGGTTCTGCGAGCTATGTGCCCTGCCCATAGCCACTTAAGTTTCGAAGCTTAGTGTGAAATAACACTAATAAAAGCTAATCAAAAAATTTTAGATTGTCTGTTTATATTCCATACAAATGAACAACAACTGATGAACAACGATGAACTTGAATACATACGCTTCATATACCAGATTCTACAGTACTCTATATAAAATCTACAATAACAGCTTATTATATAATTCATTAACTTTGATCGATTTTTGGTTACGAATTTAATTTCCGATCATAAGATTGTGGCATTATCTCATTAATTTCATTTTCATTGATTTCATCGTGGGCTTACATTTCACTTGGATTGGTATTTTCAAATAGATTGAATTTATAACTATACTTATCTGGATTGACAAAGCGTAGCGTTAAGATCAGTTCTGATACAAAAAAAAGTTACGCTGCAAAATCAGCTGTGACGTAACTCAACACCGTATTCCGATATAATAGACCTGAAAAACACGTATATTATAACAACAAGATTAAAAAAAACATTGTTACTTCTAGTTCTACAATGAAAGATGAAATAAGTAATGTGACAATATTATATATATATTTGTAAATTTAATATCAATTAACGTAAATTGCTGATTGTGAGTGTGACTGTAACGTACGTGTAACAGGTGTTGAATATGAAAATAAAAAGATTCATTTATCACGTACCATCCGGTTGACAGAAATAACAGATGTTAGTAAATGATATGACGTCCTAAATAAAATATGATTTTTTATATTTTATATTTTTTCTTACTTTCCCCCTATTGTAGAGTAATTTAGACACGCTGCACGCTGCAGCTTCACGCTGTATCCCGGTGAATAATCCCGGCAGAAGGTGCATTGTGCTATAACACTGTGCCCTCCACTTTCTGCCCAATTTTCGAGACATTGCGTGTTGACAGACGGAACTCAACACCACGCTTTTAGTTGTTTAATTTCTTTATGTGGTGACAGAACCCACTACCGTTGCGTATACAGTCTTAATAATAAGTTCCATCTGCCTATCCTGCTATATGCGGGATATAGCGTGAAGGTATACACTATAAATAGAGAACAAAATAATTTGTCACTAAACACTGCTTTCATTTTAAATAAAAAAAATTCAAGGAAACAATAAATATATTGTGAAAAATTTCTAAGATTTTCACACGATTCTATATAAAGAACTGTTATTGGAAGCAACATTTACTCTCGAACGCTTCCACTATATCCACTTTTGTCATATAAACTTCCACATGGATAACAAAAAGCTTCAAAATATAACGTAATATACATATATACATATATACATTTATCTGCCTTTATCGAAATACTTCGGGCGTAAATTTTACTGACTCCTTGACACAAGTAGGTTAATTTGGAATGTACGGGTTATTTGATCTAACTTATAGAATTATGTTACAATATTCAAAAACTCATATATATAATACACGGATAAGCGATAGACAATTTAATTTTTACATTTATAACAGAATTCAACATTAGAAGAAAGTTATACTTATTGTTTCCGCCCGGGAAATGTCGAGGCGAGAATTTTCGAGAAAATTGCCTTTAGTCGATACTGGAAAAACAAACCTGAATATCTCGATAAATTGCAAAATATATAATTAATATATATAACCTATAACATAAAATTTTCTTCGCACTGGCATAGGGACAATTGCGGCGTTGAGTTCCGCCACTCGACGCGCATTGCCTCGAATAGCGGAAAGTGGGGACCAGAGTGTCACTAGGTGTCTTCAACCCACGGTTCCCTCTGCCTACCCTGCTATGTGCGGGATACAGCGTGAAGCTAAATAAATAAATAAATAAAAAAGGTACGGTGCCTAAGTGTACCGAATGTATATATGTAGTGTTATAATGTATAACAAAAATAAATGAAAAAGAAACTCAAGAAACAATAGTATTCTGCCATTGTCAAACATAGTTTTAGTAGATAACCTCATTGGCTAGATTACAGAAAGACTAGCATTGCATAGATTCAACGTGCTAGTGACGTGTCATCGTGAAGTGACGTGCCTCGTCGTGTTGTGAAGAGAGGTGTTAAGAGCAGTGCCTAGGACTTGCGTTTGAGGGGCTCCACTCTCTTTACCTAACCAAATTCGAAATTCGTCTACTATTGCCGCCTTCGATGTAACGTCTAGAAACGAATTGATGATAGTTCTAGACAGGCTAAAATCGTTTAGATAACTGTAAAGAGGTTTCGCTGTTATACCTCTCGCGCCTACTCCAACCTTTTTTTTGCTGGGTAATGCTTTTAGGCAAGGACAACTGTGCCCCATAGACTCATGGTACTGTGGGACCCATCGAACCCGACACTACCCACTAAAACCCAGCGTAAACCCTCTCCACCTATATGAGATGCTGCAAGATCGCTTGCGTATGCCACTACAGCACCTCGGTGGGCTTCTACTTTAACCTAAACTAACTGTAAACCCACTTACATAATATATTATGTACATTGTGCACACATACATGAGGGCAGAACCGTAGGAACCTACACTTCGTTGCTCGCTCTCCGCTTTTCTAAGCATTTCGTGTTGAGTGATAAAACTTAACGCTGCGCTTGTTGCGTTGTTATCAGAGCGAAGAAAATGAAAATAATTCATTCTCCCCGAATGGGAATCGAACCCACAAACCGTTGCACTTACAGGCAGAGGCTATGCCTTTGTGCCACGACGGTCCTCAGACTCAAACTTAAGATTTTCAATTTGTTATAACTATTTTATTTAGTTGAATAGTTAATTACTTAATGCAATTTATGGCAGTTAAAAATAAATATATTTTTTAAATAACGCCGGGTTTCGTAGAAATTTAAAATATCTCGAAATACTCGAGAAACTCGAGCATTCTAGGTCGGGAATTCACTTGGCTCGAGAAACAAAAAAGGTTGAGATATCAGAAATACTAGACTCATATTTTTATGATTTTTATAATGTTAATACACACCGAGGGTAAAAAATACTTAAAAAACTTAAATAAAAACGGTTTACAGGAGGCGCGGGTTCAACTCCCGCTGCGTTCAAATTTTTTATATGTTTTCTTTTATTATACTAGACTCACAATAGAAACAAGAAAATGAACATGACTCAAATTCCCCAAGTAGAGACCAAATCTACAATGGTCTTGTCTTAACAGTGAGCCGCTGGTCCACTGGTCCACGATAGCCTCCTTGACATGTGTTAAATACAAAATATTTGTATACATATATATATATATATATATATATATATATATATTTGAACATATTGTTTTATAACTTACCTCTAACTGCCTGATAATAAGAAGTGAAGAGCTTTCTTTTCCAATTAAAGTGAATGACACGGGAATAATCCACCGCGTCGTTTTAATTATGGACGGTGAATTACTGCGATCTCGTTATTCTTGGGTCAGACCGGAGTAACGGCCACTATGTGATATTTATGTATATATTTAATTTGTTTTTTTGCTATACCGCCCAAATCTTTCTTGTTTAGAAAATCTACAATTTATATAGTGATTCAAATTTATATTATGATGTATTTATGTACGAAAAAAGCGAAGAGTGAAAAATATAGGGCCTCATAATTTAGTTATATTAGCTTTCTAGTAAATTCTGTAATTGTATAATATAATAACGTAATATACAGTGGCGTTAAGTTCCGCCACTCAAAAGAATACAATAACGGAGTGTCTTAACACCTTATTTGCCTACCATGCTATAAGCAGGATAAAGCTTGTGCTTTGTGCTAAAAAAATGTTTATGTAAGTGTCTTAAGTTAATTTTTTTTTATATATTCGATATATATTCAAGTTATTAAGCCATTTGAACGTTATTTTAAAAGTCATTTTCAGATAGAACGTTAGCAAGAATGCTAACAATGGCCGTTTTCTATTCAAAATCCTCTATTCTTGAAGAGAAGAAATGGTGCTTTTGTCAACGAACAAGTATTACGATTTTAAGAAAGTTCCGAGATTCCTTTGAATACTTAAAATAAGTTTAACTCCATTCCATTCTAGCAGTCATTTTCATTTTGACAATAGTTTTTATATTGTTTGTGGTAAGTAATTTTCGTTTTCACATATATTATATTTTATTTTTTCGCTATATATGCATAGATATTCTAGTGTTTAGACAATTCCTTCTGCACTTTCTGCTCGTTTTATAGGCATGGCTTTTTTGTAAAGATACTGTATCCCGCCTTAGTGATGTAAAAATCAAATCCATTCGTTGTAGATGTTATTATAGGCATAATTTTAATAAATATTATACCTACATACGAGTATATACCGTACGTGACAGGTTAATAGGTTCGCTAATTGCTTACACCCTTTAAAATTGCTCACCATTTAAAATACACTCTTGACATAATTAGAATTATGATCTAATTTTGTAAATGCTAAAGTTCATTTTAAACGTTGTTTTTTGTAAGAAGTGATTCTTATGAAGGCCTCTGGGGACGAAATCGTAATATATTTATAGCGTACAGGTCGCAACTTTATTTGCGTTCAGTTTACCTCTATTGACATACTCTTTCTATTTAACACCCATAGCTAATGAAGAGCTAGGCAAAAAGAACCTGTGTCTTGCCACAATGACACTCGACTCTCTATTTTCTCCGCTTTCCAGTTGGATTGGAAACTTTGCGTGTTCTTATCGAAGCAGCGAAATAAAAGCGATTTAATTTTTTTTTTAGTCGAAATTGAACGCGAAACTATCGCAAAGACAGTCAAACGTTGTCACACGTGGTCAATTAAAACTGCTCCTCATACTGAAAAAGTCAGTCTACTTGGTTTATTATGGTAGATAATTTTTTCCATTCTACAGATACTTTAATTTTTATATGTCAATATAAAATGCCTATCACAATTTTTTTTACTAGGCAGCATTTTAATTTTTCATGTGAACTACGAGTATTATGGCTCTAAATTACATCAGTTATATAGATAGTTAGATACTGCTCAGGTTCAAAATGTATACAAAATAAAATTAATACAAATTCCTATAAGAGTTTTGAAGGTATGCGTGTACAAACAGACAGATTAAAATTTATTTTATTATAATACTAGAGACCCGTCCACGGCATTCCGAATGATCGATGTACTTGAATTACTTACTTATCTAATTCATGTAGTTTAGGATAAAAATAATAAATGTGTACATATAGAAACTTAAAACTTAATTCAAATTGGGAATCGAATCCGCACCCATCACGCCATACAGCCACTGAAATTATCACGATGCCATGAATGCGCGCAATTTTTTTAAACATTTCTAAAACTTTGACACGTTCTGACGAGGGTTAACTCGAACACAATCTTGTGGGTCCCAGGCGAGTTCTTGTGAAACAAAGAGGATCGTTGATTATATATCCTGTCATATCACCATATACTGTCATATAGATGTATATATTATATATTATATTTAACATATAAATTTTCATAGAAATATGAAACTTGAAAGATGCTACATTTTGAATTTAAGTTAACAAATAAATGAAATTATTTAAGAATGTCTATGTCACAGCCCATATGATAAAATATATTTAAAAAAGTGGAAAAGAAAGTCCCAGTGGTTCTCCTCAGGTCTGAGCCATTAATTTTAGTGAACCGATGATAAATTAAGCCTTAGTACCTTCTTATTTTGAATAAAAATATTTGACTTTGACTTTGAAATATGTGAAACTAAAATTTTGCCTTGTCTAAGAACTACCTAAGTCATACCTCATCCTTTAATATGACACAGTTATACAGTTTCAAAATGAAGCTTATCAACTAAAGTATAAAAGTTCATTCGAACCATGTAAAGCTTCGTTATAATTATTTACAATAATTGCGCCCCACACTGTCGTTATCAGTACCTTGTAATTGTATGTGTTGGCCCAACATTACTTCTATAGGCTTTTTAGATATACGATCTATACATTAAGCTTTGTCATGAGCTTTCTGTTACATTGTTTTATAATTCATTTTGGATTGCTACCTATGTAATAGTTTGAACATGACTGAAAATTTTTAATCGCGAATACTAAAGCAAGGACTTAAAGTAATATAAAATACAAATAGTTCTGCATTTAGGATTAAAGATAAAATATAAATATGTATATTCCATAAAATTTCATAGAAATCTGCCTAGCTGTTTAGGAGGTATAGGGTGACAAACTCACGTAGAGAAAAATTATATAATATTAGGTTTATTATTACTTTCATGTATAAGAGAGTTTAGATTTAAGAAAGATTAGAGTAAAATATAACTTAGAGGCAGCGTCTATTTTTTCAGGGATAAGTATAAAAAAATACATTTGGTTTTCGATTAAATATAGTTATGTTTATATAAGCTTATATAGTCGCATAAAATCCTGACTTTATTATTTCTATACAAAGGATTACGCTGACGTCAATTTTATATCCTCTTTCGCTGGTCCTCTTCAGATGACACTTGAATTTCGCTAACAGATACCTCTCAATGGTCACTCGATTTAAGAGTTTTGTTATAGGTCACATCCCTTGTACATATCGTACGCTTAATATAATAATGAAAAAAATATACAAAAACATACATATGTATATATAGCAAGGTAAATATAGAGATACTAGAGTTATAACACTCTGTAATACGCGTTTTCGTCCAAAGTTTTGTCAGAGTGTACAGTACCTGCCCAGAGTGGGAATCGAACCTATATCCAATATTTACACGTTCCAAAATTATATATATTATATTACTGTATTATTATTGAATATTGAATTCCACTATAAAATATTTGTGTAATGCAATATTCTGAAGCAATCTCCGTACAAAAATACCTCTACATGATAGGAATCCTTAAGATACGAAATTTTCGATTTCCTGTTTGTGAAGGAAGTCGTGAATCGCGACAGGATGCAAAGAAATTATTTTTGCTAAGTTATGTCTGATTTATTTGTGTGTCTCATGGAGGAAGCTGTACCATAACATCGTTTGGTTGGTATAAACCACGTGGAGTCCCATTTTGCCCGTTTCCCGTAAGAATTTAGTCTCAAGAAGGCCTCAATTCCAAGTAAATTAAAATGACATACATTTTAGTACACATATTTAGTATTTAATTAAGCCTATTTTCGTTCACTCAGTTAATAAATGGAACACGGTCTAAGGGTTTGTCATCAAAAGTTATAGTCATTTATATAGATGCAGGCGCTAGAAAAGGTCTATAACGAGTCGTAAAGAGTAATTGCTCGGACGTTACTCTTGATACGTAGGCGAGTTATGTGCTAACATTTATGTGTTTGACGATATATATGAGAAATTGTTTGCTCCTTAGGCACAGTAGGGTTGGCTGCTGCAGTGGGTTGGTTGGCAGTATAAAATTAAGTTTGAACAAATATATATATATTTAAAAATAATGTATATATAGAAGTATATAAAGTATATTTATTAAAAAGTAGTAATAATAATGTAATAAATAAAAAGAAGTTATTATGGTCGAAGGTTACAACTATAAGACAAATTAAGTAACACTTATTCATAATATTATGAATTATAAATTAAAAATAATCATACACAGGTAAATAAAACGAAATACACTTTTTTTGAAATTTACACAGGTGAAATAAAACATTCATATACTTTATTTTATATGGATACTTTTAAATGTTTAAGAGGGAATTTTGTCGTATATAAGCTCCAAAAGACCAAATCGAAAGCAATAGTGCTAAAGTACTTCAGTGTCCAAGTGCTAGCTTTTAAGTTTAAAAGTGAAAATAAAGTGATTTAATGTTAAAAGGCTCCTAATTGTTCTGCGCTTAGAAGTGAAGTTTTGCTTTCAACTTATCAATAGTATGATATATTATCAATGGTAGTTTCATTTAGTGAATAAAAGTCGATTAATAATATTTTTTTCTTTGTTTATTTAATTAATTTATTAGTTATGGTAGCCACGCGCCAAGAGGTCAGAGGTAATTTTTTTACTGTTAGTTTAAAACATTTGCTTTCACAACAAAACTATACCAGATATATTTTCCAATGAAATATAATTTCATTTTATAAGTTCAATGAATAAATTATCAAATAATATATCTTGAAAGATAAAAGAAAAACTGATGATGCTATTAAATAGCCTATTTACTTTTTATAAAGACTGTGGCGTAAAAATTGACTTGGTGACTAAAACGGTGCGACGCGAGCTTCAACTAATTGCCAGGAAGTAGGTCAGAGCTTTTAAGCTTATTTAAAAAGCTAACATAGTTCCGATATGGAGTTACGACTCGCCCTGGTTACGGTAATTTTCTAAAAGTTATTTTTTAGTTTCACACATTTTCCACATATTTGTTGTAGGATAGGAAAAGAAAACGTGTAGTGGTAAAACACTCTGTTTATTATTTTTCGGTTTCATTCTGAGACATAATATATTGAATGGTGGAGAGAAAAGCTATGTTTTGCCATTGACAGTACGAGAAAACGGCAATAATTTAAAATACAAACGACACTAGTGGGAACGAACTCATAACAATCAGGTTTGAAGTCCGCTATTACAAATAATAGAACCCAGGTAACTTGAAATAAGACTGATTATACTTTGTCAATAGAAGCTTCAATGTTTTTTTTTAAATTTCACTATATCAGAGAATGTAGAGAGAACGTAAAGCCTGTTCTCTGCTCTCTGCTTTCTGCCACAGTATCCCAAGTGGGGTCCAAATCCATAACCACCACCTTCACAGACATTTCTATGAAAAATAGGTATTTAGTAAATGCTTCAAGGTGTCTATTCTAAATATGTATGAACATAGTATACAAGACTACAATACCGACTCAGCGTGAACTATTTCATTATCTTAGCGAGCCGCAATCAGTCTTAGCTCCCCACAGCGACGCTCGCGCTGTTAGATTAACATTTTCGATTCAATTTAAATTTTGTAAAGTTGTTTTATGTACTTGTACTTTAGCGTTTCACTAGGTTGGTAGAACTGGAGTGATTTATTACTCTGCTCGCTGCTTTCAGTTTGTGTTTTTGTTTATATGTATTTTGTGTATTCCTGTGACTGGGTATCGAATTTAATATGAAAAATCCGAGGGTTCCGTACAAATTTAATAAATGTGGGTCAGCAACTTACATAACTTAAATGCAAATATAAGCATTATCGCTCATACCTTTAAATTGCGTTGACTTAGAAATATATTTTAAGATATTTTTTATATTTATTATTTTAAGATTCTATCTATCAATTTGATATTAATGTGAGAATTTTGTGAAAATTATCTTGACAGACGGACAGACAGACAACAAATTATACTTATATACCTATATTTTATTTTTATATATATATAGAGAGAGAGAGAGAGAGAGAGACTAGTGGTAGCATTAACTTATAAATTAATGTTTCAGACACATCGTGCGTTTGTTGGCGGAATCCAACATCGCGAATCTTCAATTTTCCATTTAGCAAATTTCCAATGTTCTATCTAACACAAATCTATGAAAAAGAAAAACCTTAAAAAATAGCAGTCGCCATCTAAAGCACCTAAATTAAATCTACTGTACAAAATGACTTGCTTAACGATCTACGCTAATATTAAGGATATATTTTCGTTACAATTTCAGTAATACTGATTTTTTCATGAGTTTTGAAAACACGAGATAAGATACACCAATCTTAATTTTATTATCATGTTTTAACTAGCTATTTTTTGATAGCTTTAATTTGAAAGTTTCTTTTTACAATTTTTCAAGATCTAAGTATATTATACTAACTTAACGTGTTCTTGGAAAACATCTTAAAGACTGACTAACAGATGGACAGCAATGTGCCATTTTTTTCACTGAGATACGAAACCATAAAAAGAATTATTCCTTGAGCTTTCCTTCTCAACCGAACTTGTGTGTGCTAACTTTCTATATGACTGATAATAGTGACGTTTTATGTTAATAGGTTATTCTAAAATGCTTTTAAAAGCTTATACTTTAAATAGAATAAATTTTTCCTATCAAATCATTGAACTGATTGAACTCAAGAATATTGTATTTAGTAACAACGTCTTATTAATAATTAGAGCAAAGTCCTCAAAGTTGTGTGTTTAAATATAAATGAAGCATAACGAGTTTACTAAGTTCCATCTACTTGTTTCAATTAATTTATTTAATAGCAAATTATTGGGAATATTAAGATAATTAAGGAATATTGATTTTTTTGGAAACATATTTGTTATGTTTTAAATGTAACTAACACACAGATGAAGATAAGAACCTCTTGAACCCACACTTCAGAAGACAAAATACAGTCAGATTAAAATAGTCCAGGGCACTACACGCGGCAACTGAGATATCTAAGGCGTTAGTTTGATATACTATTCATGTATAGTAGTAGCTGACAGATAGTAGCCACATTCTAATAAAAACTACAATCTAATAAAAATATTTTGTTTTTTTTCCCAAGTGGGAATTGAATCCACAACTAGAGAAAGACATGTTTCAGTCATATTCCATTTCGCCACTAGAGCTTCATATCTCTTCGGAACATCGTGTAAGTTTTGTAATAAATTAAAATGTATATTAAAGCTCAAAACTCCGTACGAGTGAAGTAGAGAGTAATAAAAGTACACCGACGCTTTAAAAGCGAGTTGCTTTGCCCTGCGAGGTCGTTCTAACTTGGCTAGTTAAGTAAATGAACGTTTTAGCAAACTATCCAATTAAGTAAGCTAAAGAAGTTAAGAATATATGTAATATTTATATTTATATTACCTTATTTATATATCTGTCTTTATATTTGTACAAATATAAATATCATTTTTATTTAGTAAGCTCAGGAAGTTCGTCCATTTTTTGAAGAAGGCTATATGTTATACTAGTGACCCGCTCGCCGTTTCGCCCACTTAAGTTAGCTAGATCGGGTTCGTTCTAAAATTGTATACATACGTCACAATGCAATTCTTCTATTTTATCATCGTCTTTTTTGAATCACTCTTGTCACTCTTTAGTAATTTAAATAATTTAAATTTATTTCTTTTTCATTTATTTTCCGGGAAGAGTATGGAACACTAGAATAAAAACTAAAATTTATGTGTTGCGTATGCGGTCAGCCCGAGTAACGCCACACATCCACCTCAGCATCTTCATTTCCGTTACGTGAAGCTCCTGAGTGTGCCGAAATAATGCTGGCCAACATTCGCTGCCGTATAGAAGAACTGGTCGGATCATGCTCTTGTATATCAGCCCCTTGAGTTTGGGCGGTATTCTGCGATCGCAGACCACACCAGTGACCTCCCGCCATTTGGCCCGAGCAGCGCTAACCCGGGCGTGGACATCGTAGTCGATGCCTCCGGACTCGTGCATAATGGATCCAAGGTACCTGAACTTCTCCGACTTAACGGCCGCAAGCTATGTACTCGGTCTTTGACACATTCAGTTTAAGACCACCGTTCTCAAGCGCACCCTTCCAGGCATTCACTTTACGCTCCAGCATCAGTCGGTTCTCGTCAATGAGTACTATGTCATCGGCATACATGATCAGCCATGGAGGCTGGTCCTGGATGTGAGCCGTGACAGTATCTAGCACTACATTAAACAAAAGTGGACTAAGAGCTGAGCCTTGGTGAACCCCTACTGTAATTGGGAAGGGTTTGGTATCGCCAACAGCGGTCCTAACTGTAGAAACAGAGTCGTTGTACATGTCTCTGACAATACCAACATAGGATTCAGGGATCCCTTTGGATCGCAGTGCCCACCAGATACACTGACGTGGCACACAGTCAAAGGCCTTCTGCAGGTCTAAGAATGCCACATGCAGAGCTCTCCTCTTTTCCCTGTGTGCCTCCATCAAAATTCTGAGGGCAAAAATGGCGTCCGTAGTGCCTGATCCTGGCTGAAATCCATATTGACACTCAGAGACAGTACATTCTCGGCGGAGCCTGAGGGCTCGATCACGCCCTCGAAGAGCTTCATGGTGTGACTCATAATCTTAATGCCCCTATAACTACCGCGATCTTGAACACTGCCCCCCTTCCTTTGTAAATAGAGGTAATAAAACTGTGCCGCCATTGATGTGGTATCGTCCCAGTGTTCAAAATGCGGTTAAAAAGATCAGTAAGCATGAGCACACCACGAGAGCCCAACGATTTCCACGCTTCGATCGGAATGTCGTCAGGTCCCTCCGCCTTGCCGTTCTTCATTCGTCGAAGACAATTCCGAGTTTCATCAAGGGTTATTGGAGCAATAAGTCCCAGTTTATTAGGTGGTTCAGATGAAATACTACCCGGGTGCTGAGTATTCAGCAGCTCCAAGAAGTAACTTCTCCACCTCTCCTTCACAGAAGCAAAGCAGCTTGCCCTGGGAATCTCTGACGCAAAGACATTTTGTGATATCTTGCGTCGCTTTATCCCGAGCACGTGCCAATTTGTAGATGAGCTTCTGCCCCTCCACAGTTTCAAGTTTATCATATAGAGGTAATAAACTTTCACTGCGGGCTCTGGCTACAGCTCTTTTGCTGGCACGTTTGGCTGCTATGTACTCCAGTCTGTCTTCAGGAGAGTTGGAACGCTGCCACTCCTTAAATGCAGTCTTCTTATCATGAATCACCTCTTGTACCTTGTCATTCCACCACCATGTCTCCCTGACCATAATACGTCCTCCCTTAGAAATGCCAAGAACATGTTTACCAATAATTGCTGACTGATCTCGATCCCAAGCATCCTGAGCAGTTTCGGTGTTAGTTGTTAAATTTTGACTGTTAACCTCTGCCAGAAAGTCGGTTTGCATCGGTCCATTCAGCAACCACCACTTGATCTTAGACTTACGCGTCTCGGCTAATTTCTTTATCGGGGTAACGACATAATCCATGACAAGAAGACGATGTTGGGCCGTGAGGCTTTCACCAGGAATGACTTTACAGTTAGTTACCTTGCCAACATGACACCGCCTGGTCAATAGGTAATCTATTTGGGTTGAATGGAGTCCACTCGCATACGTAATAAGATGCTGCGGACTCTTTTGGAAGAACGTATTCACGATGGCCAGATCAGATGCAATACAGGTTCTTAGGATATTTTCGCCCTCTATATTGCGGCGACCGTGACCAAAACCACCGTGGACACGTTCATACGTATCCGCAGCCTTACCCACGTGACCGTTAAGGTCTCCCCCAACTATGATCACCTCGGTAGATGGTGTAGCGAGTAGAACGTCTTCATATTGCTCCCAGAATGAATCCTTTTCGGCCCCGCTACAACCAGCCTGGGGAGCGTAAGCACTGATTAAGTTGGCGGTAGCCCCCTCAACCAGTACCTTCACCCGCATCAGGCGGTCACTGCATCGGTCAACTTCGAGGAGACCATTCCGTAGCTCTTCAGATAAAACTACTGCTACACCAGTTTTACCGGAAGGAGACCCAGTGTATATGAGCTGGTAACCCTGTCCGATGATACGGGACTTATTGCCCTTCCAGCGGGTTTTCTAAAGGAAAGCACACTGGACCCGACGCCTCATGAGTACATCTGTTAGTTCCCTGCATCGTCCGGTTAGAGAGCCAATATTCCACGTTGCAAAGCGGAATTTCCTTCTGGGTACTTTCTTCTTTAGCCGTGTCCGTACTTGACACGGTAGCCCTTGCCCATTTAACACGTTTTGATGTACAAGTGTACCTGATATCAGAGCTTGAACACTAAGAATGCATCATGTGTCAACAAAGCTCTTACTTATATGGCTATTCCATCATCTGGGGAAGCTGCAAATAAAAACTTCACGACAGATTTATTGCTACGTATATATTTTGGTTACAAAATTATAATAAATTTTACATATATATTTACTTATAAAATCAATAGTAAAATCACTTTGTCTTAACATAACGCAGTTAAAATATTTAAGCACGTAGCCCCCGTAAATAAAAATCCATTTAGAAAGATTATTTCGTCGCTTTCTCTGACAATTTGCATAATTCTTAAATTGACAAGGGGAAGTTCATCGCATTTGATTTTACTTTGAGATGGACATCGCCTACAAATAAAAAAATAAAAAATATTTTATCGTTAAGACGAGCCTGGTTGGACACAATAATTGTGGATTCAAAACTCATTTTGAGTGACTGTATCCAGAATACATAGTAAATAGAGAAAGCCTAGTGTCAAAACACTCTGTACTATGTTTTCCACCGGCGACTATAGAATTGTGTAGCAAATGCTATATTTGTGAGTTCCATTTTCCCCTGAAATTGGGGAAAATATGTAAAAATATTAACAATTATTTCGTTTCCCTCTTGAGTTGTTAAAGTGATAGAATGCTGCTACAAAGTGAAGAACGGAAAGTATTAATAAAAAAATGCCTACTATGCCTATGCCTACCATTCAGCTTGTGAAGAGTGCGTAAAAGGATCTGCCACTTTCAGGCCACTCAATAAACATACTTTTCTTGTGACAACTGGACAACAGTGATCTGTTGGTGAGAAAATTAAGAATGCATGCCTCGCTATATGATTAATATGATAAAATATAATTTGCAATACATGTCACTTAAAGCAAAGTGGTTAAAATTTGAGTGTTACATTGTTAAATCAAATAAAAATGAATTAAATGAATTGAACTCCATCACTCAACCCGCAGTGTCTCAAAATCTTATCGAAATATGGGGTACGGAGTGTCTCAATATTACGTTTCCTTTGGCTATTCGGTTAACTGCGGGAAAAAATGCAAATCGAACCCAAATTTATCCAATTTACAGCCAACTACAGTTTCACAGCGCCTCAATCATGAAATATATTTTAGAGTAACTTTAATAACTGGAATATTTTAGGTTCACAGATGTGGCTATAAAATATATAACTTAGCATAGTGTACCCAAAGGTACAGATTTTCCAAACGTACAGATTTTCTTCTAAATCAAGAATGATATGAATTTAAATAAAAATAATATGCTTAACAGCACTGTTGGGTCAAAATGAAACTGAAGAGAGAAATATACTGAACAAGCTGTAACCCGCAACTGTGCTTGGGTGAAAACCCCTTTTTTTTGATCCTGTTCGTTTTTCAGCAAATACTAGACTAGACTTAAGAGAAGACTCATAATTTTAACCTACTCTTTCTCCTCTTTGAAGGACTACCAAGAGTTCTTTCAGAGAGTCAATTCCGGTATTGGTGTAGTCGACGTGTATTAAGGTCTTGGCTTTAGCGCAAGAATCGCTCAACTGATGAATCTACTGATTGCATCGACTTTGGCGTCATTGTACCAAAGCTAAAGCGATACACTGTTATTATTGGCACTCTTGATTGTTTTAGTCAGAATAATGACTACATAATAATCCCTGACATTTGTTGATAGTGAGGATGCAATCCAGAAGATATATGCATGCATTTTAAGAGCTCTTGGTGGATGCTCATCTCAAGGGCGGGGCTGATATCAGAAGAGGTAGAGCCTGTGTAGTGGCACATCATAAGTATAGTTTTACATATATGCTAGATATAAATATCATTCAACTCAAAGAAGGAATGCAAGTTCATAGCTTTGGAATACAACAGTCGTTTCATTAAGTCACATCGTTACACCTGTCTATGTAGAGTTACTGGTTTATGTCCGCGATTAAAGTGAACATTTTGGCCTCTGTTAGTTTAGCCGCCTTTATGATACGCCTTTATGATTCATGAAGAGCTCATCAACTATCATTCTTATATCTTTGGACACTAGTTTAAGCTAAAGAATTTCCATGTTTTATTTTTAATGAATAAGTAAATTTTATTACAAAAATGCCATATGGCAGTGAAACAGTATGTATGGCTGTATACAAATGTATTTGTATAAATACAATATAATATATTGCACAAAATAATAAATATAAATATCAACTAGCAACGTTTCCTCGAAATTTGATTTAACTTCATTTATTGTACGATTTATATAGAATAATTCACTGGCATACTCAGCTTTGTACTGTAGTACTGAAATGGAGTCAACTTATTTCATCACATTATTCAACATAAACTTTGGCTGATTTATTCCGCTTTTCTTATAAAGCTCGAAGCTTGTTGAAACTTTTAAATGGTTGGTTTCCATTGTTAAGACTTTTTTTTTATTATCACACTTTTTGCAAGTTGTGACGGTAGTTTTAATTTCAAATTTCCTTCCATAAATAATATTAAAAATAAAAATATTTGGCGTCGAGTCATGAAGTTGCGAAACTCAACAGCGCTTTGTCTTGCCAAAATAAGACTCGAAAATGGGATTCAAACTCACAACCAAATCTAAAAGAAATTAACTGATTTCAAAATCATATGAAACTATAACAAACCAACAAACAAGCTATAACAAATACTTAAAGAAAACATATAAAAAATTGATTTCTCCTATCCTTAGTGTGGATTAACAATTAAAAAAAATCATAAATATATATAAAATTTACTGTGTCTTATATATTTAAAATGTGTGAGAGAGTTTTATTATGTTAACTAGTGTACACATATTATGATGGCCCTTACAACTACTTCTACTACTAATCTTATATAAAACAGTAATTTAAATTCCATGTAACTTCATTAAGCCAAAGTACGCTATATATATAAAACCTATATGAGTCACCTCTAAAATATGAACTATCTATATTCAAATACATTCGTAGGAGTAATCGTGTAAAAAAACATACAACATGTTATGATGACTTAAGTACTTCCTATATGAATCCGATTAAAAATTAAGCTTATTGATTATTTTTAACATCAATATGCCTGCCCATATACATGTTAACATGAGCAAATCAGATTTAGAAGTTGAAGAATTGTACCTTCCATCATCACCTTAGGTGAATAGTCTAATATAACACTACATAGCTTCTATACGTTCCTATAATATATCTAGCATTATCCTCATAATTCCTCAATGCTAGAGAGTTATGTTTATTTTCATCATCAGCTCAATAACATAATCAGTTGAGGTCTACAAGAAACAAACATATGTTTGTTTATCATCAGAGCCAGATCTATAATTCGTATTCGGTTAAAGAGAAAAAGAAAAATTTAAAAATAAAAATAAAAAATTCAATTAGCTTCACGCTGTATCCCGCACATGGCAGAGTAGGCAGAGGGAGCCGTAGGAACCTATACAGACACTTCGTTGACTAAAAGACAAGACACTACTTTCCGCCTTTCGAGGCATTGCATGTTGGCGGAACTCAACGCCGCACTTTGCCTTCTTATCAAAGCGAATAAAATGAAAATCATTCATTCTCCCCGAGTGGGAATCAAACCCACAAAACGTCACGTTTACAGGTAGTATGCCCACTTATTTAGTTAATTATTCTCATATTTAATCAATGAGAATGTTTTCTTCCGTAAACCAAAAGCTCACTGATCCTAAGTAGATTTGACATGGGCCCATAAAGCGGTATCTACAGACCCTTATACAACGGTGTACCAATTGGCTGCGGTTATAGCATAATGAAGACTCAAGACGGGGACTTATTACATGCTTTTGAGATTTGAAAGCTTTAAGCTTTATATATAAGTTTAATAGGTAATGGTGGAAAATAATTTGAAGCGTTGATAATAATTGGTTACTTTTGGTGTCTATTTTGATTAATAATATATAGATAGTAATGTTGATGTAAGATTTCTACTTGTATTTATCATTATTAATATTATAATTAAATCAAATCAAAAATACATTATTATTCATTTCGTTCATTTGATTATTATTATTATAATAATATTCAAATGAACGAAACTACTTCAACAGTTTTAAAGTGTTATTCTACACTAAGGACGGAAAAATATTTTTAAAAAGTGTATAAAAGTTTGCAAGCAGCGGGATTTGACCAACGCCATATTTAAGCCGTTTACGGCTGCTTAATAGGATTTTATTCCAGAAGCCAAAAATAAAAGTTCCTATGCTAGTATCAATTATAAAAAAAAAAAATTGAATATTACTGTTGGGGACAGTATCCTCTTAATATGGTCTTATATATATATATATATATATATATATATATATATATATATATATATATATATATATATATATATATATATATATATATATATATATATATATATATATATATATATATATATATATATATGTGTGTAAAGATAAACGTATAAGAAAGTAGTATCCATCAGGTACAAAAGTAGCAAAATATATTTAAGTTAACGGCACTTTAATGTAGAAGCCTTGTTCCATGGAATAATGAACGTCATTTACGTAATCGACTTTGGAACTCTAAAAGTCCACTTTAGAGAAATTATGCTTATTGTCCTTTTATTTTGTGTTGATAAAAATATTTAATGGACTATTTAGTATACAATTTTTTGTTGCGCGCAAAAAAAAAATTAAGCAAAATAAACTTAGGCCTGGTTTAGTCATTCACTCTTATATCTATAAAAATATTAATAGATATCATGTTTAGGTATCTGAGTAGATACTACTAATTTCCGCCCTAATTCGAAATATCTATAAATATATATATATATATATATATATATATATATATATATATATATATATATATATATATATATATATATATATATATATATATATATATATATATATATATATATATATATATATATATATACAAATTTCAGTTAGTAAAAACAATACCCCCCACAAAACAAGACCCCTTATTCTTTATATATCTCTCATACTTGATTCATATTTCAAATAGTTCACTTCCACTTGGACTTATGGCTTACTTACTTACTTATGAGGACTTGTGATGATTTCCTAACTAATATTAGTTAATTATACCTGCCAAACTCATAATTGCTATTTAAACTTTAATTTTCATCAAACTTAAATCTGACTTAAGACGCTTGAATACGAAACTGTTCTTAGTACTTATAAAGGTCAGTTATTATTATAAAGGTCAGTATGTGATACCATCAAAAGTTTACTTGTACGTTTTTAACATTTTAAAATATGGAAAAAATATACTTAAAAAATAGAGGTCATCGTGGGACAAGTGTGACAGCGTCTGGACACTATGGACGCGATGATTGCGAGCGGATTTGCGGTTTTCTTCATTTAGAGTCGCGACATTCTCTCTGCCTATCTTACTATACTTTGCGGGAGAAAATGTGAAGTTAAAGAAAAAAAACTTTAAACAGGTGTTATTATATTCTATTGGGATAAATTTTAATATATACGATATGTCCCCATATATTTAATAGTATTCGTAATCAAATATATATAGATACATATATGCGTATAATTTACAATCACTTCTATTTCTTAACCCTTAACAATAATAATTTATACTTTCACACTGGCACAACAGCCGACACTATATTCTATCATTAACCAAAACAATATTGAATTAGAAAATAATAAATAGTATCGAAAACGTATCATCCAGTTGGAATAATTTAAATCTCCGCTTTCCACAGAATGAAAGTGAAGTCAATACAAGAAAACTTCGCCGTTTATTTTACGAGTATGACTTTGAGACATTAGACAGACGAATTTACATAGACAATTAAGAAACTTTCATTGAAGTGGCTGGGAATATTGTTATGTTAGTAGTGTACAATTAAAGTATGCAATATTAAAATTACAATAAGTTTATGATAAACCTTACTTATTTTTACTTACTTACTTATTTTTATGATAAGCCCAGCCTGCGCCTAAATTTATTTTTACTTACTTACTTATTTTTATGATAAGCCTGCGCCATGAGGTGCGGGTTCTAATCCCGCTGCGTAAAAATTGTTATATATTTTATATGAGTATTTTTAATAAGTTGCCTAGTTTTGCTTGTTAAGTTGCTCCTTAAATTTTTAACATGATTATAATTAAGTAATCATGATAAATGTTAGAGAGCAGTAGTGGCGTTGTACATTCGAGGACGAGGATTTAAAGAGTATGTATTTAATTTATAAATAAATTCATTTTGAATATTATTTAGGCTTATTTAGAAAATTTCGATACACGCGTAAAAGAGAAAGTGATATATTTCGGTAATTTTCGAATTTCGACAAGTGGCAGATCGGCAACGTTTAGTAGTTTTTTTGTAGTACGAAATCGTTACGTCATAATTATTGAATAATGCGCCTAAACGCCTAGCAAAGCTAAAACGGAGAATATGATAGTGGACAAAGCCGGAAAGTTACCAAAGACCATCTGAAACATTTCTGGCAGTGATATTGTTGACTACTATATGTATAGCTATGTAGTGACAGAAGCTATGTTTCTGATATAAAAAGGAGAATTGGGATGGCAAAAGACGCTATGACTCATCTAAACAACATATGAAAAAAAAGAGGAATTGGTATCAAAACCAAAACCAGATTGATGCGAGCTCTTGTATTTCCTATCTTCCTATATGGAGTAGAGATGTGGACTATCTTGGCACGAGGAAGACACAAAATTGATGTATTCGTAATGTGGTGCGGACGTATGTAGTACCCTGGACTGCGATACGCACCAATGCATCAATCCTGACAAAGCTACAAATAAAAACACACTTGTCTACCATATACCAATTGGTATACCATTGGTATACCATTTTATCATATTTCGGTCACACAATGCGAAGAAGTAATGAGAACCTAGAAATGCTTATCGCAATCCTGACGCTGACCACGATCCTTAGACATGATGGACTGACTAAACCTCACGCGTTATACAGAGCGTATAGAATACGTGAAATGAAATAAATAATAGTGCGTTTAAACTATTGACTATTTTGTTTTGGATACAAGCTTGAAATATTATGCACCATCCGGAATATATTATCCGTTTGTATATGCCACTTGTCCATTTGTCAGTTATCATGTATGAAATTAACGAACTTACAGACTAAATAAATTTTTAAAACTATGAAAAAGCTCCGACCTACTATGCTCAATGCCTCAATTAAGCATCACTTTAAATTTTACAACGAGCACTATTAAAACATTTTTACTATTCGACCCAATTTACAGAAAAGCTAAACCTGTGTAATTTTTGTTGTCGAGTATTTAATTTATATATATATATATATATATATATATATATATATATATATATATATATATATATATATATATATATATATATATATATATATATATATATATATATATATATATATATATATATATATATATATATATATATATATATATATATATATATATATATATATATATATATATATATATATATATTTTTGTTTGTTTAACGCGTTAAGATCAAGAACCAGTTCAATCGGCTCAATTGTATGTAATCCACTTGGCTGGGCATTTATTAATAATATATTAATTTTTTTTTTAAAAGACGAACTTCATTTCTTTTTATTTGAAAAAGTGTTTAATAACCCAAGCAGTTGTTAATGTCAGAAACAATCTAACAAAAATCTCCCAAGTTCACGTTGTTCATATTTGATTCACTTTCCACATGCCTTTGGGGATCCCGTATATATTATATATGTCAATATTCTTTTTTTCTTTTTGTATGTTGTTTAAGAATATCATATTTGTGTGGTAATTTTTGTATTTTGCTTAGGTGCGTCCAACGTATTACAGTAAATAAATATAATTAAATCCAACTATTAATATTTTTAAATTCATTACAGGAGGAACAAAACAGATCTAGACTCTATCATTAATATATATTACTAAACCTAACGCACTTCTTCAGCCAAATGAAATAATTAATTAGATACTCTTATATTTAAGATTATTTCCATTCAAAGCGTAAAGTATACGTTGCCAACGAAATACATAAATTTATATATTATGTATGCCTATTTTAGACAAAATCGTATGTGATCCATCATAATGTTATCTGTTTAACATATTATATTCTAATCCTTTTTTTATCGTAAGGAAACCCTTTTACGCGTACATCGCCCGAATAGGCACTTGAAACGAGTAAAATAGAACTTCGTGAGGTTCTAGTGGGATCATGGACTATCAAGAATGAGCCGTCCATGATCCCACTAGAACCTCACGTTGCTTTTCCTCGACCACCACTGGCAGAGAGTACGGAACCCTAGAATGGAAGGCTGGACGAAATGCATTGAAATGTCCTTCAGCCAGTAGATGGATTCGCCAGCTAGGACACAAACACTTTTATTCCGGTAACCTGCTCTTCTTCGTCTAGTACAAACGATGCCAATTCTCCAGATGCCAAGCCTCGACGCTGATTATATGTTGACGCCAGAGTAATTGCATCTAGATGCCATAACAGGATTTCAGCCAGCAGGCATGCCACCTCACAAGGTGCCCCATATTACCATGATTGCCATCGACCTCTGTGCCTGCTGCAGCAGGGTAACGTTATGCTGGTTAAATGCGCCCGCCCTTATGGGGGCACCGTACCGGGAGTACGAGGGGACCTTACCACCACGGTGTAGTGCTCAGTGACTTTGGGATTATGTTCTAATCTATATCAACATTATAACGCTAATAATTTGTTTGGTGGTACGCGCTAATCTAAAAGTTACTGGTTTGATTTGAAATAATTTTGGACAAAACCTGCGGTCAGAGTTACCTAGAACATATACACAGTTTTTAGTTATTTTCATTTGACCACGACTATTAAATTATTGTGGGTTTATGTTAATGAATCACTGTAGAATGAATTATTTGTATTCCCTCGCTGAGATAAGACAATGTACGGCGTTGAGTTCCGCCACTCAACACGCCATATCTTGAATTGAAACGAAAAACAAAGAAAATAATGCTTTGACACTGAGTAGTGTAAAACAATATATGTGATAAAGTGTTAAGTGAAAATGAAAAAAAATAATAATTTTTGTAGTAAAAATCTAACCCCCCAACTAACAGAATAGACAAATACTTCCAAGCTTCATTACGAGAGCATATTAAATAATTACTATAAATCTATTACAACTCCCTAGCCCGGGTAGTGGAATATGATAACTATGTTAGCTTCGCCTTTGAACTTTAGTAAGCTCAATACGCGATATATAGAGAAAATCTTATTGAAGTATAACGTAATATAACATGAAAGACCAAAGATGTAAGGTCTTATAAAAACAACTGTCGAGGTTCTCGCTGGTTACTATTGTCGTTTTAATGATGACAAAAATTTACTTATGAATCGGTGACATTTTTTTATTAATATCACAAATTAACTTATTTAATTAAATGATAATAATTTTAGTTTGTACATATTTTATATAGAGTAAGGAGTAAGGGGTAAAGTTATTGTCTTGAATATTCTCAGAAAAACCCTGGAGACAAATCTAGTTCTTAAAGCACAGTCTTCTCTGTTCTTCGGTTGGTTCTGATCAAACAATATAGCTCAAATAGACGTTGAAGACGAATAGTTTATGTTATTAATTGAAACCTGAAAGTTCCGCGTTAAATTCCGCAACTTAGAAACAATACCTCAATCATCAATGTATCTTTAACGGATGTGTGTTTGCAACCCAATTACCCCTAAATGGCTGTATCGATTTGAATAAAACTTTGAAGGTATATTTGAATAATTTTAATATTTTTAAGTAATTCACACCCAGAAAAGACAGTGTTTTTAAAAAACGTATAAGAAATCCGACCGTCTGTCACGTACATATGTCACGCTATTAGTGACAATTCTATTCTGGGCAGGACACGTCTACCCATTAGTAGCAAACATTATTCAATAATTATTATCATCTGTTCACATCATAACATAGGGCATTATTATATTAAGGCTTTGAAACTAATTGATACGTAAATGGATATTAACAATCAAGGTTATACCTGTTATCAGCTTAGTAATTGTGGAGCGAGTCCTAAATTAAATTAGTGACGTAAGTTGGGCCACCGTGGCGTTGGGCTATCGTCGTGGGTTCTATTCTTGCCTGGGGTAATGATTATAACATGCTATTGTATGCTTGCTCCTTGCTTTATAACGGTTAGTGGGATGGATAGAGGGAACCTAGTATTAAAACACTTCGTCCTTCACTTTCCGCCAAATATTCAAGACTTTGCTTTCTATTGGCGAAAATTTACAGAAGGATTTTTTTTAACTATGAATGTATTTCTACTTTACAATTTATATTGAACATGAACAATAATTATATTAATTGATTTTATTGTGCTCCAATTAGCATACTGTACTTATCTCGACATTAAATGGGGCTTTTAGAGACCTTTAATTATAATGTCTACTTCACAGTTATTTATTAATTGGTCAGGCTATTGTTGCGTAGTACTTGCAGAATTATATAGTTTTAGGTTAAGTTCAAATTTAAATAAATATAATATATAGTTAGGAATCTCCACCTACCCTCCACTGACGTGAATGACAACATTACAAAACCAGGATGCTTAGTAGCGGACTGCTCATTATTCTTTTAGATTTCGACAGTACGTCGTGGTCGTTGTGATTTGTACTATTTAAATAATTGTGACAATTGCTGGATAATTATTCATGTAAGTACGTTTTTGAGTTATATCGGTCATTCCTTTCATTTAGTACTAATTTATGTAAAAGTTTGATTACATAAATGTAAATAGTTGCTGGATTGTTATTCTTTTTAACAAACCTGCATCTGGTATTAAAGACATCGCACACCTGTAATGACTAGGTGAAGAAAGCTTAAGGCATAGGCATATTATTTATTTCTTAGGGGATACTTAGATATATATATATATATATATATATATATATATATATATATATATATATATATATATATATATATATATGCAGCTCAGAGAGCTATATAGTAGCCTTTAGTAATGCTATATTGAAAATAGGCGTATAAGTTCTAATTAATGGATTTAACCACAAAAATATTAAAAATAATTGATTTTACTCGAGAATCAAAATTAAGACTTTACAATCTGCATTCCTAAAAGTTATCCATTACATGAACTAAACTTTAAGTTCATAGTAACTTCCACTTCACTAAACGAATTGAAACCTTATACGCGAAGGAAATTCAAGCTTACCTACTTCAAAGATTGAGTGGAATTTTCAACACAATTTCGAGAAGTTTTCTTCTTAATTTAATTGTTATTATATTCATAGCTTTACTATGGTTTTTTATCATAGTACGCCAAAGTGAAAATATGAATAGTTGTCAAGTATACGTCATACTTGCGCTCCGAGAGTTCTATACCAATTTCATTAATATATGTAAGTCAACGGTAAATACAGCCTTTAAAAGTTGACTAAATTCAATTTGTGGTATTGTGCCTGCTGTCACTCTGTTACATACAGTTTTCTGCAGCTTATAATGATGGTCAAAGTGGACGACAAAAGGCGCGCTGGACGAAGAAAAAAGTCGTGGTTGTGTAACATCAGGGAATTGACCGGTATCAAATCCATGGAACAATTATTTCGCCTAGCATTGGACAGAGAAAAGCTTAGGAAGCTAGCGGCCGACCTTCAGGATTGAAGAGGCACACAAAAAGGAGAATCACTCTGCTTGAAATGAACTATACTTATAGCTTTACAATATTTTTTTTTGTTATATGAATTTCCAATTTTCGGAACTTTTCCTCGTAAGCTCTAACTTGTTGCCAAACTTAATTCTATCTCAACGGGAAATAACCTATGGGTTTTGAATACACTGCTAATTTCAAATGAAAAGAAAATGTGGTAAATACTAAACATAAGCACTCGTAACTTTTGATTGTGTTGACTTTGACTTGACTTTTGAATTTTTTCTATGCTCCTTGTTCCTGTAATTTGGATATTTCACATTAATTTCAAACAAATGATCCTGACATACAGACAGACTACAAAGTGATTCTTCCTTTTGAGATATTTGTAATAAAATATAACAATTCAGTCATAACAAAGTAAATGACAGCTACAATTTCGTTACATTTTCAAACATTATGAAATTAGAAACACCAAAAATAGATGACAACTAAACATTTTCACTTAATTTTATAATTTGTTTTTTACATTTTCATTTGTTTTCTTTTGATATAATAAAATGTAATAAATATTATTGTGTTCGGAGACATTAAGTGCCGGAAACGGATGGATACCAATTTTTCTAAGAAATCCTGTGCTACCTCACAATCGTACAAATTGATAATATAGTATTGAAGTATAATATTGAATAACCGGCTTATAAATATAAAGTCCATAATTTAATATAAGCATATTGTAGATTTAAGAATAATTGTAAATTATTTTACATTTTTGACTACCGTCGTGGCTCAGAGGCGTAGCGTCTGCCTGTACACGCGACGTTTGACGTTTGGGTTCGATGCCCACTCGGGGAGAATAAATTATTTAATTTTTTTCGCTCTGGCAACAAGGCGCGGCGTTGAGTTCCGCCACTCAAGAAGCAATGTTTCAAAAGGCGGAAAGTGGGGAACGAAGTTCCTTAACACAATCTACCTACCTACCTACCCTGCAATGTGCGGAATACGGCGTGAAGGTGAAATAAAATGAGATTATACATAATATTTTTTTGTAGTTGCTTTTTAGTTGCCGTATAAAGCAGACATAACGTAGGATTTAAGAATTTGGTTTTCGTTTTCTACGGGGATGACAGAGGAAAATGAAGATTAAAAAGATCTTTCTCCATTCTTCTTTTATTTTTGTGTATAATTTCGTATGTGGTAGTGGTGAACACCAACCGCCCTTTCTAGAAAAAAAAATTGATACCAAGTTTTAAACCAAACTCGAATTTCTAACAAAATATGTGGCAATAATTTATCCAATGCAACATTTAACCAGCGTATAAAGTACTCAGCAAAATTACAGGTAGTTTGGCAACTCGTCGCGGTGAATGATAAATTGGTGGAAGTTGGCTAACTTTGTTCTCTTGAGAGCGGAATTTCTATGCATCTACCAGATAAGATTTTGTTAGCAAATGTTTGACATCCATCAAAATATAATTTATCAATAGTTCCCTTGTAACTTGTTGTAAAACTAGATTTTAATTCAAAGTAAAAAAATGAATATTTTTATTCAAAATAAGGACATACATACATTTTTTTAATGTTAAATAATTTACCGACTGTTATCAGCGGGACATTTCCTTTTTTTTTCCAATTGTACAATTATTCATTCGTGACAATGATACGTTTGAAATAGACTCGAGCGAGCATTTTATAAAATCATTAATTAGCTACTTATATACATACATACATAGCTTTACGCTTTATCAAATCCTGCACCTCGTTCACCTCGTCCCTGTCATTAACCTCTTCATACATGACCTCCGCGGGGTTCTCATGTTCTTTACGTGACTTCCTTCCAGTATCTTCGACACTGTGTTGTTTTTGTGTTAACTGAGGTCCTCTCTCACCCCTCTCACTTACTTTAGTAATTTAATATTAATTAGTGAATAATTTTAAACGCATCAACTAAATTATGATATAGAACAATATTCACACTGTTTCACAAAATGAAATTACTAGATCACCAACTGTCCCGATCTTAGGCAGCTCGAATACCTCCATGCGCTTGGCTAAGTGTCCGTGCTTCTCTCTAGCGCGGTTCCTTCGTCCGTCGGTTCATAATCGATCCCATTTGATATAACAGTGCATAAAAACGTATAATATTAAATTAAGTAAATTAACACTAAAATATTTATAAAGTTTACTACTATAGTAATTTAACAATTATTTACTACAGTTGTAATAGTAATGAATTTACTTAATCTTTAATAGCGTTCTCGGCAAATTACTTGAAGAAAGTTGCTCAATGGCATTCGGTAGGATTGGTTAAGTTACACAATCTAGTTCACATTCGAGCCTGAATTGATTTAACAGTAATTTATAGCTCATATAATTTTGCTAATTAAATTATAATTTTTATTTAATTCCATATTAAGCTCACAAGTTGACAGAGCTTTTTTTTATATATTTAAAAGTCATCGTGGTGTAGTGAAAAAGAGTAACTGTAAGCACGTAAGGTGTGGTTTCGATGCCCTTTTGGAGGAATAAATTATTTTCATTATTGCTCTAGGGAGACGAATTCCCTATAATATGTAAAATTTGAGTGGAAAATGGAAGAGTGTCTTGACAAGAGGTTCTCAGTACCTAACCTACTATATACGGAGATCAGCAGCAGCAAAGAGAAGAGATAATTAAGTACGGTGGCAGCGTAGGATCCAAAAAAACCAAATCTTTAAAATATTTTATTAAAAATTACAATTAACTAAACTAAAATGGTGAATACTTGCTCGATGTGAGAAAACAAGAGTGAATAATTATTTTAATATTAAAACTAACATGAACTAAAACCATGGATGAAAAATGACACTACGTTTTACATTTCTTGCTGTTACAATTCTTAGATTTGATGGAATGCAGTAAACAAGTTACGCGAAATCTGGCTAAGCGATTCCCGGGCAGTGTGGGAACGTCACAAGATCATAAATATAGTTATATCTGAATTAAGTCGCTTTAAACGAGTTCAAAGTAACAAGAAGCTTAAAGTCCCTCCACACAAGAGGCAGTGTCTTCACGATAAGTGAAAAACAGTATACTTAAAAATACGTTACATACTATTTTTGTGAGCCTCACCGAGTCTATTCGTTGAAATTCGTTGAAATCTATCTTACTAACCTGTGTTCACAAGGTGTATATGAGAATAATTTAAATAAAATCATTTATTATTAACTTCTGTTAGAAGACTCGTGGAAAAATGGGGTAACCGTAGATATCTACAATTGTCATGTCTTGTTAATTGTAAGTGACGGTGCTTAATGCAAGAGAGATAGTCTGAAGTATTATTATTACGTTATTTATGTAATTTAATTTAATTATCTAGAACATCTGTACTAATAATTTCGAAATATACAGTAATTCCAAGTCAAAAATCAAGGAGTTGAATTCGCATACCAAGGGTTCCGTACAATTCTCGTAACTAAAAAAATATCGGCCTAGAAATTTTATATTAATTCCAACTTGAAACCTTCACGCGAGAGACTTGAAACTTGAAACCTTCACGCGAGAGACTTGAAACTTGAAACCTTCACGCGAGGGACATGAAACTTGAAATTTTCACTTGAGAAAAATTGTCTTGACAAGTACACAGATAAATGGCAGAACAACAAAACGACTCCACAATTTCCTCTCTAGACAGTATTTACCCAAATAAGATTTCTAATATTACATTAATTTGTGTATCAAAGATCCTCCAAGAAGTCGACTATATATAAATTATTCATATTACAAATTCATTATTTCATATTTTATTTTCTTAGCGTCGTTGTTTTGTTTGCGCAATTATTTTACGTTTACATTTAATTATCGTCGTACGCCACACCGCAGTATGTATGGTATTTCGCACAAATTAACATAGAAAGTTATTTCTTTAGGTGACTTATTTATACCGCTGGAATGGAAATTTGTGTCCCGCGACATCATTAGAATATTTCTGTACAGGTATTATATTTAATAATAATAATAATAGATGATCTTATATAATATATAAAATAGGAATTATTGAACAGCTTCACGCATTAACCCGCATATAGCAGGATAGACAGAGGGCACTAGTATGGTTCCGTCCGTCAATCTCTGCATTTTCGAGATATTGCGTGTTGGCGGAACTGAACGCCGCTTTTGAGGAAATGTGCAAAAAAAAAATAGCTTCTTTAAAATGTTTCTTTGGTCTTGATATACGCTCTTTATACGTAGATGCGCATATTGACATTTCACATAGTATCGCCCTCTGGCATTACTTATACACGTTGACATTATTGTATTGACACTGACATTCACTTTTAACCCCTGAAATAAAAGTAGTTAATTTAAATTAGATTTTCTTTATTCAAATTGTATTATTGCCTTGTATATGTAGTATATGTTAATATTTTAATGGGTTCCTTTTTTGGACTAGAACGATAGTTTTTTTCAGTTTCAGTCATTTCGTATATAGAAAGGTAAGAAGTGATACAAGTATCAGTTTTTTTATTTTTCGAGATATTTCGTGTTGAGTGGATATGACAATTATTCATTCTCGCTATTTGGAATCAAACCCGCGACCGTTCTCAGTCCCACTACTACGTGAAAACTCATACAAATTAAGCATACCTTATTTTCAAAAGTTTTAAATGAAATTTCTAGATTGTTCCATACTTAAGTGTGCATATAACACTTGAAATATTATTAATATAAGTTAGGAAATGACAGTACATATTAGCAAAAGTCCCATATGTATTTGAAAGTGTCGCAATAAGAATTTATAGCTTAATTAACGGTAGCACTCGCAATGATTTAAAGAGACTCCACTCAACTATAACTATTGTGTTTTGTATTGATTATTTCTACGATTTAAATAATTACAGAATCAATGGAAATTCTTAGTATGATAAATTATAATATATATTTCTTAGGTTCACGCTACATTCCGCATATACCCAGGTAGGCTGAGATAACCTAGTGTTAAGACATTCCGTTCCCCGCTTTCCAGCTTTCAAAGCTTTGCGTGTCGAGTGGTGGTACCCAATGTCACAAATAGTCGTCGTACCAGTGTGAAAAAAAAAAAAATGATCTCACCCCAAGGTGGGAATCGAACCTACAACCGTCGCGTTATCAGTAAGGCGTTACGCCTATGCGCCATGACAGCCTCAGTTGGGGATAATAATGAATGAGACGGCCAGAATACAAAGATTTTGATATAAAATGGAAGCAGGAAATTCAGTTGGAAAATGTTTTTGGACAGTAACTTGTGTAGTATTAAGTGAATAATTGAATATTATTTTTCAATTTCGCATTTTAAATATTGTTATTAAATTTCTCTGTTATGTAGCGAAATAAGAGAATGTAGTGTTTTAACACTAAATTCTCTCTCCTTACCCTCCTTAATGTGAGATAAAGCGTGTACCTAAAGCTATGTGAGCAAATAACACTTTGAATGTTATATAACACAAAATCTGTTTATCCAGATGTGAGCAACTATTGACTTGACTGTCATAGTGTCTAATACGAATCTTGTAATTAATATTAGGAATTTTTGGAGAAGGTATATATATTATTTTATAAATAAATATATTTTGTTGTTAGACCCAGGCTGAAGCAACCCAGTGGTAGTGGTTTGCCTCTTTGGGGCAGTACCAAGCGTGAATACGTGGCAGTACCACAGTGTCGTCACATGTCACACAAAACACATTGTTATTGGATATGTGTGTTTGGCATTCTACTCTTCCTTGAAGGCTGAATCGATTTGGAAGAAAATTTGATATATTATTTTATTATGAACATCATAATATATGATAATATATTTTTTTGTCAAGACGAGAGGATAGGCAGAGAGAACCTATTATTAAGACACCCCGGTCCCTACTTTCGGCCCAATATCAGTGTCAAAGTATACTTGTTTTCAAAAAAAACAAAATGAAAGTAATTCATTACCCCAAGTGGGAATCAAACCCACAACCGTCGCTATTACATTCGCGACAACCTCTAGTTTTCATATACAATAAATATTTGTATAGAAATATATATTTTAATTCATAATTCGAAGTACTGAGATTCTATTAATTTCCAGACGACGACGCCTAATTCAACAATAGCCTGATATTTAGTCGAAGTATGACAATTGTATTACAATATATTATACTATTTGTATATCACTTTACAAATCTACTGAATCTACTGAATGTTCATACATTTCGGTTTGGAATTCAATAATTTCATGTAAACGGTTATTAATTGTACAAGTGATTGTGGTAGAGTGGAACAGCGTCTGTATTTTTTAACGTTAGTTGTGGGTTCTATTTCTTCTCGGGGGAATAAATTATTTTCATTTAGCTTTGAGTGCCGCCATGTAACATGCAGTGTTTAGAACTTCAACGGAAAATGAAGAACGGAGTGTCTTGACACTAGGTTTTCTTTGCCTAGTCTTTTATGGTAATTGATGGTGCTGATGGTGCTGCTGGTATGGTCTGCGATCGCAGAATACCGCCCAAACTCAAGGCGCTGATATACAAGAGCATGATCCGACCAGTTCTTTTATACGGCAGCGAATGTTGGCCAGCATTATCTCGGCACACTCAGGAGCTTCACGTAACGGAGATAAAGATGCTGATTAAGTAGGAAAGCAGACCCTGGCAATAGGCCGGGATAATGCTAAGTGGAAGAAGAAGAAGATATATATATATATATATATATATATATATATATATATATATATATATATATATATATATATATATATATATATATATATATATATATATATATATATATATATATATCTTTGTACCTCTAATTTTTGTGTTAAAAAAGGACATTTTATAAATAAATTGTTTCTGCTTCCCTGAGATTTTGTTTGGTGGCTTGAGAAACTTCACGCTTGGCTAATCAGCTATTATTAATATAATTTATTATATATTTAATTATGTTAGCTCCACGTTTTCTCCAAATAGTATATATAGTATTTAGGCAGAGAGAAACTAGTTTAATCTACATCTCCGTATGGTTGCTCCGTTGTGCAGGACAATTCAATGGCTCTTTTCAATAAAGGGATAAGAAAATAATAATCTAAGCCCCCGAATGGGATTTGAACCTGCAAATATTGTGCTTACAACAGATACACTCACACTACAACATGACGGGCTCAATTTTTTTTAATATTCATAATTTTAAATATATATTAAATGAGAATTACCAGCAAATTATATTTATTTTCGTTACGTTGCACGGAGACTGCCTGACAATTGGGGCAAACTGGTTATGGTGGGCAATGTACATAGAAAGATGACCTAGAGGCCCATTACCTACCCAACTCTGACACCGTAAAGGAGATCCCAATCACCGAAGCTCTCAGAAAGAAGCTGTTCCACCAAGGCATATCAGAACGGGCACGACCTTCAGCAATGAATAAACTGACCAAGAAGACATTATTAAATGAGAAAGTAAATCCCTATATTAATATGTACGTAATATTCATATATAATATGAGTATCTTTACCAACTACCTGATATTCTTTATATCATAGTGTCTAAATTGGCACTTATAGTTCTTAATAAAAAAATAGAAATATTTTCATGACTATATACTATATGACTCATGTAGCTATCATATTTTATTTTATATGCTTGACCGACATACATACTCGTATTTATAAATAACCTTTCCATTATAATAGCTTACTCTCGATGCAATTAAGGTACACGCCAATAATACACAGGATTGAACTTTAACGTTTTATTTTTGGTATTTAAATAAATATATATATATATATATATATATATATATATATATATATATATATATATATATATATATATATATATATATATATATATATATATATATATATATATATATATATATATATATATATATATATATATATATATATATATATATATATATATATATATATTTCTATATTGATATTATAATTGACATGAAAATAAATATTATTATATCCTAGAAGCTATAGTAGAGCCTGTATTTCATTTAGCAGCATAATCTCAAAGAGAAAAAATCGTTAAGTAAACTTCAACTGAGAAGCAGTGTTTAATCACTATTTTTCTTCTTAAAAAGCTACAGCTACAGAAAACAAAAATAACAATCGTTTAAAAAAAAGGTTTTATGCTGAAAATTCCAGCACCTGCTTTGGCAGAAATGTGACATAATAGAGAGGCTTATACGTCGAACTCAATTAACTCGTAGCTCGTAACTCGTAGCGTAGGTACTGCACTTCAACCTTCACACTGTATAAAAGCTCATAGCGAAGAGTACAATTTGTAAACCTACATACACATACATATGTTCAATCAATGACACGTTGATTTTTAAGCTTTGACAAAGATAACCTAATATTTGCATATTCCGTTATTGGAGGTGTTCTATTTGTTATACCTATAGAATACTGTGAAGTTGGTCGTAGGTTCGATTTTTAACTTAAGAAAATATATTTTTGCGTATCTTCATCATTTAACAACACTTCGTTTGTTAAATTCCTCAAATTGCAGACATAATATTCAGACTCGTAAAACCAACTGAATGAAAAAACTATACTATAAATATTTATGGGGGCGTCGGCGTAAGCTTGACGTTTGTGAGTTCGATTCCCACAAGGGAATACACATAATTTATTATTTTCTTCGCTCCTGTAACAATCAGGGAACGGAGTATCTTAGCACTAGGCTCCCTCTGCCCCTCTACATAAGAAAATATTAAAATATTTTGAGCCTGGAAGTAATCTCCTGGACCATATCGATTTCTATTTACAAATGTGTAATTTTTTTATGTATTTTATGGCAATATATATTATCTAAGTACTACACGTTATTTAAATTATGATAAAATCTTCTATAAAAGTTTTAATAGCAACGTTGTCGTTCACGAAGTTAGGCCAATTAGTCTTTAATGTAACATTTTCGGCGTGACCTTTCGCCAATTTATAATTTTCCACATATTTCTAAATATTTTTCATGACATAATGCCAATGTGGGACAATTGTATAGCGATGCTTGCGGGTTTGATGTCGATTCAGGGGAATGTGTTTTGCCACAATATCTTAAAAGTAGTAGACGAAAAGTAGAATTCGGTACCCACATACCACATTGAAAAAAAGCTAAAAAAAACGTTCAAGTGCACGTATGAGAAGTACAATTAAAAAAAATAACAATCTTGAATTTGTATAGAATTGAATGCATATAGGATGTATGCACTAATTTTATATGTAGAGATATAAAACTAGAGATATAAGTTTGTGATGGTTCTTTCCGCAATATACCTATACATTTCCAATTTTGATAAATAACCTTATAAGATAGCTCCTACGAAGCCGAGCCCCGCAACCTCTACTATATAGCTAATTTAAGAAAAACAATATAAGATAAAATGTTTCTTTATCTGTCCTAGCTTTATCTATGCTGATGATAAAGGAGTGAATGGACAGGACTGGAGAGGACGCGCTACTTGTAGACACTGCTTTAAAATATTAGCTCCGGAAGTAACTTCAGAATCTCACAGCAGATTCAAGTTTGCCATCATTCAGCTAAACACTTGTCACTCGTAAACATTCTCGATGATCAATTGGGATTACAGCCACTGCTTCATTTACAAGAATTTGTTCCAAGATATCATTAGAAAACTAGGACCGTCGTGGCGCAGAGGCACAGCGTCTGCCGGTGTGACGTGATGGTTTGTGGGTTCGATACCCACTCGGGGAGAGTGAATAATTTTCAATTTCTTCGCTCTGGTAACAAGGCAAAATGCGGCGTTGAGTTCCGCCACTCAATGCGTAATATCTAGAAAGGCGGAAAGTGGGGAACGGAGCGTCTTAGCACTAGATTACTACGGTGCCTACGGTTCCCTCTGCCTACCCTGCCATTATCGGGATAAAACGTGAAGCTATTATTTTTATATTATTGGACACCAAACGTAGCCGAGAATTTAAAGCAACGTATATTTACATACAATTGTTACTTTTGTTGGAACTTTTATCGTAGAGCAATCTTGAAGTTCTCCCAAAAGAATGTTCACAAAAAGATAAGTATCTCAGCCTATTTCCAATTCCTTGATCTCTCGAGAGATTCAAATGTAACTTCAAACGGCAAACCACTGTAGAAAATTGACTACTCAATATATATGAAATAAAATTATAATTTGTTTTCCAAGAAACTTTAGAACTGTATCGATAAAATTAGTAACACCTGAAAACAGATCAACATCTCTTTTAAGTGTTATTAAGAATGAAAAAAAATATATATCAAAATCCGACTGCAAAAAAAATTTAAGTTTAAGTAAAATATTCCCAAACGAACTGGAAAAATATATATGGAAACGTATGGTTTAGTTGTCAGAGCAGAGCCTTGAACAGTTTCCAAGAGGCACGGGTTCAAGTCCCACTACGTTTTCTAAAAATTATGTCAATATTTTTTTAAGCTTACATAATTCACATATATATGAGGGTAGGTAAAGATAAATTAGAATTAAAACACTCCGTTCTCCGCATTCTGCAGTATTAAAGGCGGATCTTTACGGTACGCTTAACGGAGAGATAATAATATTTTATCTATAATTATATACTTCAAGAGATCATTAGCCGGAGCAAAATTTAAGCTCAAGAGTAATTTTATGGATGGCAGTATAAGTCCCTTATGTAATCTTTGCGATACATTCAACCTTTTAATTATGTTTTTGTACAAAGGGGTTTGGCGAAACTTTTGATTGCTCAAGTTGGTAGACGCATTAGCGCTTGTTCATTTTACTTCCCGGCTATACAGTACATACATATACAAACATATGTATATATTTAATTCTATTACTAAAAAACGTGTCTACTATTAATAAATTTTGAAGTATTTTATTATTTTTGTTTTAATAACTTCAAAGTTATACTCTCTTCAAGTGATAAATATAGCCAGTATAAGTATGCATTTTATATGTAAATGCCATTTCAAATGTTATTTGATGAATTATTCGTATCATCATCATTATCACAACCGTTGTTCCGCCCACTGCTGGACATAGGCCTCCCCAATGATCTCCAAGACGATCGGTCCCGCGCTACCCGTATCCAGTGGCTTCCAGCGACCTTGACCAAATCGTCGATCCACCTAGTAGGGGGCTTGCGCACCGAGCGTCGTCCAGTTCGTGGCCGCCACTCAAGAACCTTTCCGCCCCAACAGCTATCGGGTCTCCTCGCTATGTGTCCTGCCCATTGCCACTTTAGCTACGCAATTCTTCAAGCAATTTCGGTAGCTTTTGTTCTCCTATGGATGTCATCATTTCTGATTCTATCACGTAGAGAAATACCTCTCGTAGAGAAATACTCTCTCTATTGCCCGCTGCGTGACCTTGAGCCTTTTAATGAGACACATAGTTAGGGGCCACGTCTCGCTCCCGTAAGTCATTACTGGCACTGTTCGTCTTGAGACATTGCAGTAAATTAGATACGAAAATTTTTTGTAGTTTCCCGAATGCTGCCCATCCGAGCTGGATTCGACGAGAGATCTCTTTCTCGAAGTTAGACTTACCGACTGGACTGATTGTCCCAGGTATACGTAGTGGTGAACAACTTCGAGTGTAGTGTTCCCAATATTGACTGGAGCAAGTACAGCATGAGTATTTAACATAATTTTAGTTTGTTCCACGTTAATCTTAAGACCTACTCTTTGGGAAACACTATTGAGGTCTTCAAGAATTGTCTTCAGGTCTTCCATGGTCTCAGCCAGTTATACTATATCATCGGCAAAACGGAGGTGTGTAAGGTTTTCGCCGTTGATATTAATGCCGTATCTTTTCTAATCCAGAAGCTTAAAAATATCCTCCAATGCGGCTGTGAACAATTTCGGAGAAATAACATCTCCCTGTCTCACACCGCGCTGTAGTTCGATAGGATTAGAGCTCTGGTTCTGTAATCGGACCGACATAGTGGCGTTTTCGCATAGATACCTTAACAAGAGAGACTGCAGCACTGCCCAAATCTCAATCAAATCAACTCAAATAAAGTGGCAAGTTATGCTCTTCGGACTTCTGTATAATTTGCCGCAGCGTATGTATGTGACCTATGGTGCTATAGCCTTTTCGGAAACCGGCTTGTTCGGGAGGTTGGAAGTCATCAAACCTGCTGGCGAGACGATTCATGTTGACTCTTGAAAACAACTTGTAAACATGGCTCAAAAGTGAGATTGGTCTATAGTTCTTTGAGAGAGTTTTATCACTGTTTTTGAAAAATAGAACAACCTCACCTGCACTAGAATAGGTAAGTATTTGTTAGTAAAATAGGCTCTTTCTTGTATGATTGTCTGGTGATCCTCTATTTTTTACCCAGTTTTTGCGCAGTGGGGAATCGAATGCCTCAACATTAAATTTCCTCTACCTACCCTGGCAACGCGGTATAGAGCGTGAATATTAAATATGTCCCCAAATAAAGACTGAATCCGCAACCTTCGTACGCATCTGTCAGTTCTCTACAACGCTACAATAGAGTAGAAATTGGAGCCTCAAATTCTATAATGATAATTACACACGTTCTCCGTCTGCGGTACTAATAACATATCTGGTAATATAAATCAGTCGAGCAGAGAATTGTCAACACAATTATACAATTATCTCGTATGTGTAAGGATTATTGTTTTCTAGATAAAAGAGAGACGGAGAGTAATAATTTACCCAAGTTCGCACTTTAAACATGTATAATATAGCATAAATAATATAAATATAATATATATGTGCTTTTTAACATTACAAAGCAGTATTAAAACTTTAAGATATATAGAAACGCGTATATTTTTTTGCGTAGCGGGACTCGAACCTACGATTATTGGAAACCATCGTGGATCGTAGCATTCCCTCTTGCCTAATCACCATCATGATCATGAAGGCAAAAATTTAAGGATATCTTTAAGATTGTAATGCATGTTGAGAAAAATTTTAATGATTTTACTTAAATTGGTAATATACAAAATATTGTTACTATATCATTTATCTATACTAACAAATAAAATTGGGAGTGTCTGTTTGTAATATTAAAATAACCGCTTTTTTTACTACTTGCATATAAATATATATACGGAACATGTACCAAAATATTTTTATTTTACAATTTTTGTCTCTCTGTCTGTTTGTTCCCGCTAATCTCTGAAATGGCTGGCCTGATTTTGACGGGACTTTCAGTGACAGGTAGCTGTATAAAAAATATAAAATAAATGATCAAATAAAAAAACATATATATTTATATATATATATATATATATATATATATATATATATATATATATATATATATATATATATATATATATATATATATATATATATAATATATATATATATATATATATATATATATATATATATATATATATATATATATATATATATATAAATATAGAACAAGTACTATGTGATTTCATATAACATATCGAAACGAATGCAATTCAGTTTACTTAAGCGACGAAGCCACGAGCAGGTCGCTAGTTTAAAGTAATTGTGAAAAGACGTTTATGTGTTAGAGGTATTTTGTAGAAGGTAACACTATTACTTACTAGTCTATTTCTATGGTATCATTGTCACGAATAAATACAGTAAATCTGGAAATTACCGAACTGGTAAAAAAAAGTTCTATAGCCAGTTCTTCTAAGGTCTGAGGCATTTATTTTATTTAACCGATGGTAAATTGGTAAATTATTTTACGTACAAAAAATTAAGCATGTATGTTCTTATTTTGAATAAACCTATTTGACTTTAGACTACGTTGCTTAGATTTAAAAAATCTCCCTTAGGAGATGCTTACAACGAAAAATAAATAAATGGGAACGAATGACTTTATTGGATCCCAAGAGGTGCGGGTTCGAGTCCTGTTACATTTTTATACGTTTCTATATATAACTACGCTTTCCAATGAAAACTGATACCGTACTTAACAGTTTTCCATTATTATGCCTTAAGTAAACCATAAAATTGGAAAGCATTTGCATGGCCGTGGAGACGCAACGGCACAGCGTCTAACTGTAAGCGTGCCGTCACGTTCACAGTTAGACGCTGGTTAAGGGTTTGAATCCTACTCGGGAAGAATTAATTATTTTTCATTTTACTCGCGTCGAACTCTGCCATTCAACATGGAAAGCAGGGAACGGAGTGTCTTAACACTGGGTACCCTCTGCCTACCCTTCTATACGGAGAGTACAGTGTGCAACAAAAAATATATATATTCGGTGCCGTTCATAAAAAGTAATAAGTATGGACTTTTAGTTTAATAACTATGGACTAACGATACTGTCGCCAAAATGAATAAAAATTAACAACGTAGTATAAGGTTCAATTCAGTTTTGTAGTTATGACGTTGTATAGAGAACACGATGACAGGTAATGTGGGAGCCGATTGGCATACAAAAAGCTTTTTTCATAATATTGTAAACGTAGGCTATATATATGTTATATATATATGTTTTCAGGATATACGTTTCGTTTGATGTTGAACAATACTCTTACGTTATTGAAACCACTGACTCGTGATGTCGTACATTTTTTCATAACTTCATTTCTATCAGATTAAAAGTAATAGGATTTTTATGATATTGTATTCAAATATATGTATTATATTTGTTATTTCTATAAACATTACAGCTGATTGCTTTGTGTACGAAATTTCACCTTGCGTCTCTTGGACGGTATAGGTATAAGTAATATTTTATTTTAGTTTTAATATAGATATTTTTTTACTCTATTCGTAAAATCTCACTTAACCCTTCAGATGTACGGCTGTCAAACGTTAAAGCCGGCAACTGCTGTCAAACTTTAAAATGACTAGCAAAAGAGGCTGATACAAAAACCTTTAGGAGACTCTTTTGTCATTTTAGGCCGTTTTAACTAAACCTCTAGGAGGTTTGAGAGTTTTGAAGTATTAACATAAGAAAGAAGAGGTACCTACTATAAAAATAAACTAAGGCATGGCGTGCATATGCGAGCTAAGAAAAAATCACCAATTCCGTCTCATTTCGGAAGTATTCAACTGTAAATGTGCACTCAGTGTATGATTAAATTAAATTAGCTTCACGCTGTATCCCACACATGGCAGAGTAGGCAGAGGGAACCATAGGATCCGTAGGAGCCTAGTGTTAAGACACTCCGTTACCCGCTTATGATTAAATGTATTTTTTTTTATTTCGGCAAGACTAATCGCGACGTAGAGTTCCGCTAGAAGATAGTGTTTTAACAATATATTCTATTTAAGCCCAATATATATAAAAAAGTTCATATGTTTTATCTCTATGTATGTGACATTGATTGATTCTCAAGAACTCTATAGGCATATCCAAATGAATTAAGTATATACCAACGTAGACAACAGTCCAAGTTTCACCAGAATCTCTTCAGTAATCGTCATTCTGAGTTATCGGTGTAGACGTATTTCTAGAGGTGACATGTACATATAATAAATAAATCCTATTATTAATAACATATATTTAGCATATTTTTAAGTTTTTAAAATACTTTTAATAATATTATATGCTTTTTAATTCCTCGTGTAGGGATCTTCCTGGGATCGGGTATGTTTCTCATAAAATATTGTAGTATTGGAAAACACTTACAATAGCTTGCTTAAGCTATAAGATATTTATAAGGAAAGGCTCGGCGAGGCCTATTACATAAAATATTCGTACGATGATTTCAATAATTAATGAAATGCACGAATAGGATTTAGATCAATATGGATCACGTTATAATTTAAATACTGTTATATGAATAGAAATCAGATTTGGGTTGCTCTTTGCCTAATCAAAGTGGCTAAGATTACGAAGAAGAAGAAGAAGTTATGGAGAAGTTTTACGTTCAGATATCGAACCAACATCTATCGCGTGTGCACCAGACACTGTTCCATAGGGCAGCGATGGCATCGAATCGGAAAACACGCTGTATCTCGCATATAGCAGCAGGGTAGACAGAGGACCTAGAATTGAGACATTGCATTTGTTTCCACCCAAATTTCAAGATATTGATTTTTGAGTGGCGAAACTCAACGCCGCGCTTTATCATCTTCCCACAGTAAAGAAATGAAAATTTTATTATATATTCCACTTTTTAGTCAGGGTACCTCCCTTACTAAGTCTAGTCTAGAGTCTAGTGCCGATACCCCCTCTGGTACGTTGAGTTCCGCCACTCAGTAAGCAATGTCTCAAAAATTTTTTAGTCTCTCTGCCTACCTCTGTTTGCAGGAATTTGTTGAATTGTTATATTATAACTTATACGGCGATTTGGTGTACTGTCTCCTGATTTGTTTATAAAAAGCGATATACATACGTAACAATGTAAATGTATATATAATTTATAACATGGAGTAATTAAATTGTTTTGTGCAATGATTTTTTATTTGAAAAATGAATAAGATTATAGTCTTATTTTGAATATAGATTTAGGTTGTATTAGATATTGGAAATATTTAATTATTAAGCATTAAGCATTGAACAGGAAAAAGAGCTTTTTATTTAGCTTTTTTTTTTGGAGCTTTTTTTCTACAAAAAAACAGTTACTATAACAAACAAAAGTAGTATAATAAAAAGAAATACAATGTTCCCAGCGAGCAACGAGGCTGGAATCATTTGTAGGTGACATTTACGTAGTTGTGCGGAAGGAAACAGTTTCTCGATGGTTATGGTAAGGTGTATGACATTTACACTTTGCGTATTTACTTTACATAATATAAATATATAAATATATTATCTTGTAATATTTAGGACCTGTCGTTTTTTTCTATCACAGTCCTTTTATAAGCTATGTTTGGTTTTTATGGAATACGATATTCAATAAGATAATTGAATCTCGATCATGATGAAAAAAGTAACCGTGTGTTATTTAATAATATTTAATATGAATAAAAAAATAGAACTATGAACATACGTACATAAATAACTTCACGCTTTATCCCTAGCGAGGTAGCTGGAGAGAAAAAAGCGTCAAACGCTTCGGTCTCTGCATATCTCTTTCGCGTCCACTGTCATTAACCATATCACACATGCTCTCTATGGTTTATTCAATTAAGCCGTTGGAAGCACTTTTGAATTAATTTCCATAAAATGTCAGCAAAGTCAGCCCTGCAAAAAGCTTCCACCAGCTCAGAAGCCAGGTTCTGCTGAAAAGAGCCAGGGAGAACCTCAATAATGGCGCTTTTTAAAATATTGAATATATAACAATCGAGAGAGAGCATCAACAACATTTATTGTCACACATTAACATCATTATAATATTCTTGGATAGAATAATAAGTTCAGCCTAGACAATGTTCTTAATTTTGACTTTAAAAAAATGGCAGGGGCAAATTACTTCTAGAATTTTCCCATACATACGTTTACCCTACACCTTGTGATAAATAATTTATTTATTGTTTACTCAAACCGATATATCGTTATCGTATCGTGAACGAATGAACAAAGAAAACTTTTGCTTTGCATATTACATAGCATCTTTATTTTCGTACTCAATTGCCGCCCCCGTTGTATAACCTTGATGTAATTTTTTATTATAAATATGTTATATTTGTCTGTTGTTCTATTTCTTATTATATAAGAACTATTTAATATCTATTTAAATGTTTTTTTTTTGTTTTAAAAGTTTTTATTTAATTCTTAGAACGTAAAAGGTACTATAGAGCACAGTATATTAAAAAAAGGAACAGAAAGTCTTTTCAAAACAAAATCTACTCATATAGTATCTAATAATATATATAATAAGATTAAAATATTCTGGGATTTTTTTGATTTTGGTACATTTCTTAAACGTAATCTATATCTATATTTATTATTTTGTAGCCTTATAATTTCTATGGCTTTTAAGATAGCTTATTAGGACTTCTTGTGTCTCTGTGTTAAATAGGCACCGGTTTGTAACGACCATCCATTGACTTTTTTGGAACATGATATTCGCTTGCTCACATATCATTATTAAATTTTAGTTTTTAAAATATCGGTTATATCAAATGATTAGATAATTAAACACTGTAATTAAGAGTCCATTGACACTGAGAAATACCGGAGATTCAACAGTATCCGCGGTCTCACCATTCAATAGTACATTGATTTTAACAATTTTCGTGCTGGGTGTTTGAAAAATTATACATTTTGTTTTTGTACTATTTAATAATAGGTTGTTAGCACTAAACTAATGTACTACTTTCAAGAGCGCATTGTTTACATCATCAATTATATTTTTTTGTCTTTTCATTTTAAAAAATAATTATGTATTATCAGCAAACAATACTATCTCATGGCTCCTTCCAACTAAATATGGTAAGTCATTTATTTATTAAAAATAAGAAACGACCAAGAATAGACCCCTGTGGGACTCCCATACTGACCCTGGAGATTTCTTGCCATTCACATCAACCCTTTGAACCCTATTAACTAAATAAGAGGTCAGAAGTTACAGTGGACGTCCTCTTATGCCGTAATGGTGTAGCTTCATGACCAATGTAGAATGCTGCACGCAATCAAATGCTTTGGACAGGTCACAGAACATGCCAAGAGCATCCTGCGATTCCTCCCAAGCCTCATATATACTCTTTATGAGAGCTATTCCAGCGTCATTAGTAGAGTGAAATTTGGTAAAGCCGTACCGTTTCTCATGATGATTATGTAAATTAAAATGATGTAATATTAGATTTAAAATTATTTGTTCAAAAACTTTTCTTAATGCGGGCAGCACCGATATAGATCGAAAATTATTGGGATCTGATGTACTACTCGATTCAAATATAGGTACGACTTTACTAAATTTCGTAAGGTCCGGAAACATACCATATTCTATACAATTATTAAATATAGTCGCGAGGTGAGGAGCAATAGCGTCTGTTATACAGCTAATTAGTTTAACAGAGATACCCCATAGATCTGTGGTTTTCTTAATATCTAGGGACTTAAATGTTTTAGCAATATCTCTTGAGTTGACTGTTTTAAATTTAAAATCTATATTATTTTTTTATACGCTCTCCTTGAGTAATGATTCAAATTGTAAGCGAAGTACATGATTATTTCTCCATGCACGTATCGTCACGTCAAAAATATTTTGATATTGAACTTGAATCCTTTTCCATTTTGGTTGTAGTACAAAAATAAATTGATATATGTTTACAATTACTTAGTTCCGATATTTTTTAATTAATACCTTTCGTTTATAAGGTGGACAGGTATATCCGAAAGCGTGCCTTATCTGAAATCGTTTTCTTTTAAATAAAATACCGACAGCGAAAAAAAACTAAATTGAAATATTTTGAAGAAACCAATTTATTAAATGATTATTATATGAAAGCATTTTATATGAAAGTAAAATAAAAAAGTTGGTATTGATGTAAGTTTGATTCTTGGGAGAGGTAAAGTTAAAAGTTATAGTTGAAGGCAACTTTATTATATTCACAAATTAATTTGAGATGTATCGTGTAGTGTATCAGTGTTCAACAGTACGCCCATCTACACTTCAGGAACCAGTTACTTTAATTTATCCGCTCTAATATGGCTAACTAAGTTAAGTTCGTCGTGGCGCAGTAGCAGCGTCTGACTGTTAACGAGATGGTTGTAGGTTCTCGGAAATAAGCGGAAAGTGGAGGGAGAGAGAATTTCTTTATACCAGGCCTCTGATAATTTAGGGTTATAAATATGTCGTTTGGTATAAAATAAAAAATAAATAATTCTATGTAACGGAAATTATGTAACTATGTAATAGAAAGTTTGAAAATGATGTTGACCGACATTAACATGTCGGATTAAGTTGATTATTTACATACACATCAGGGATCGATGGCAGTAGTCAAAGTCACAAAAAAATTAAAAAAAACTTTTGTAGAAAAATTTACCAAAAAGTATTTTAATTTTAATTAAGTAAAAAAATATATATAATATTGCGATATAAAAAGCGTGAAGTGCATGGTATTAGTTAGGTTACTTAAAAAGCATAAAAATCTATTAATTTTATAAAATTCAAACATGAGAAAGACATTTCTACAGATCCACGACAGCTCTTCCTATAAATAAAATCTCTTTAAGTCACCCAATAAGGCAACGTTTTAATCACACAGAATTGAAATGTCTAAAATGTAATTAATGTTAGAAAACTGGAGGATACACTTTTGTTTGAAACTCGTAATTGACCCACATTCCGTGATACTTTACTAAAAGGCATATAAATTATGTTCTTTTTATTTAAATATTATGTTTTCAAAAGATTTTTAAGGAGTATTTGCTGCCGGTCACAATATTAATGGTAATAATCTTAATGAGTAGGCAAGACGTGAGCGTAGCTGCACATTTGGCTGTACAGGGTACACAATGCAGTGTAATGCAGACAGACAGAATACCGACGTTGTTATACGGCAGCGAGACGTGGCTATTAAAGAAGACGAATGAAAGAAAAATGAATGGACCGCAAAGACCGCAGCGTTGGTATATAAAATATTTTCATTTTTATCTCTTTTTGAAGTCAACATTTGTGAGTTAAAATGTAAATAATGTACATCATACTGACAGTCACAAATATACTATGTAGATCCTTGGAGAGTGCATGGCAAAACGGATAGATATTCTCTTTAAAACCGAATAAAATTACGGCAAACTGATAGAATTTCTATATAAATGGGATAAGAAGGAATTATATGCTCAACCCACACAAGCAATATCCGAAACTACAAAACGCTTAGGATATAAAATGCTGTAATACATTACCGTAGGCGGTTAGCATCCATTTGGCAACGTTAAGTGCTAAGTAGCTGAACTCGACGATGCTATTTAAAACTACAATATTTTTACTATAGATAGATAGATAGATAAATTAAGCACATTTAGCTTAATCTATCTATCTATCTATCTGACTAAGTAACTAACTGAGAACTTACTAACTGAAACAACTGAGCATAGCCGAGTTACTCAAAGACGTAAATTAAATATTTGTACTATATTATAGAGAGGTTTTTAGTGGTATTCTTTTAGTATGTATTTAATATAGTTTGGCGACACAGTTATGAAATACAAGTACAAAAATAGTTTTTAATAATAAATTATTATAACATACATTTTGTAACATACTAAAATTTGGCAACAAATTATTATTATTATTATTATTATTATTCTTGTATCTTTGTTCTTATACGTCCAATTAAAATAAACCTATCTGTTATATTTTACAATTATTTTGATTTCATGAAAAAAAAAACCAGGGCCTGTTAAAATATAAAATAAACTTAAAAACTTAAAATATAGAATTCCAAACTTGTTTTTTTTTTCATCTTATAACGTAAATATGTTGAAAGTGAGAACAATTATCCTCAAAAAGCTTTCTATTATTCTCTAATAATTTTCTAAGAATATAAGAGCTTTCCAAGAAGTTGTTAAGTAGACTTCGGAACTACAGCTTTGATAAGTTATAAGAATCATTATTAAAAGTTCTATATGCAAACCGTTTATAAGGAATACGAAGTATTGGAGTAAATAGAAGTAGGTATATATATACATAATAGCCAAACTTTGGTGTTGGGACTTTTAAAGGATCTTCGAATTTAGTTACTACTTTATGTTTTTAGGGTATCGCACCTCAAAATGAAAAAAGGAACCCTTATACTTTGTTGTCCGTCTGTCTGTACTTCTGTCAAGATCTTTTTGCAAATCACATGGAAGAATCAAGCTAATATTAATATCAAAGATTCAGGTCTATGACTTGTGCCTCAGCACAGTAAAAATCAAACTTCTAACTCATTGCAATCAAAAGATATGAGCGTTTGCATTTTGTATGAATACCGCCGCGTAATCAAGACCTACCGGGTACTTTCCGTTGACGTAGAGTTATTCAATTCGGCAATAAGTTCGAAACTTATAGTACAAATAAAGGCAAAATTGGTACGGAACCCTCGGTGCGCGAGTACTACTCGCACTTGACTGTTTTTTTTGTTACATTATAATATATATATATAATTATATATATATATATATATATATATATATATATATATATATATATATATATATATATATATATATATATATATATATATATATATATATTATATATATATACATTACTTCACATGGCGCTTACAATCAGTGGCTGTTCCACTACACTGTAATGGATGGATGAGATTATAATGTGTTTTATTAGTGGTTTTTCTTTTCCCGATTGATGACTTTTTTACGTGCAAGGGCAACATCTACCTTCCTATATGGAAAATAAACCTTGAAGATGAAATTAACAATAAAAAAAGGAATAAAAATATATATATAACTATACATATATATATATATATATATATAATATATATATATATATATATATATATATAGATATATATATATATATATATATATATATATATATATATATATATATATATTATATATATATATATATATATATATATATATATATATATATATATATATATATATATATATATATATATATATATATATATATATAAACTAAACCGTAAATAAAATATTATAATTATCAGTTTATTTTACACTACACAAACACTGTGACAGGTATCTGTCAGTCAGGAATTCGGCTAGAGGTAAATACTACGCGGTGCAAAAATCGTTACGATGTTTTTGTCTACTACGTCGGGTGGCAACCATCAATCATCTAATCTATGTGAGTGACATTTGACTAACGAAGGAAAAGTGCGCTTTAAAAAAGTATTATTTTCCATGAAATCAAACTTAAAATGTAATAAATATTCTAGATCCATAGTCAATGTGGTTCAATGGGAGCAGTGGATCTGTCTCGTGGGAAGCACAAGCAGTGTGGGTTTCGAATCCTACTTGGAGAAATTGTTATAATTATAACTATTGCTGAGCTAAGTGCTTTAACAGTAGGTTATCTCTTAACCTGTTATATACAGAAGTAGATTAAATCGATATGTTTATATTATTTAGAAGGAAATTAGATTTTATCCTATATTCGTATTTACCTCATCGATCATGGTGGATTATTGAGTGAGTGTCGTTTACCTCAGATTTTATCCTATACTATATACTTATATACCAAAAAGATACAGGGACTTTGCTAGCGTTTGTTTTGGTTGACACACGTGTTAGTGAGAGTTTCTGTTGTAGGGGTGAATTCTGTTAAGCTGTTAAGTGGAAACAATATATAATTCTGTGAAATGATCCACACTAACAAGGTCATCCAATTTCTAGAAAAAGGCAAGGTGAGGAAACATTTTCTAGTCAAGAAAATGTTAAAAAAATTATAATAAATCCTTCCACAGCTACTCCGTCCATCCAGAATGTCTGGATTCAGCCATCTATGACTGAAGCCACAAAGTCCTACATTAGTTCAGACAAAGGACCGTTTATAGTATGTGTCTAGCGAAACTCCTGATCCCACTGCAGAAACCTCCATAAGGGCCATCAAGTTTGGTCAATTTTTACATGCACACAAATTACTGATATTGTCAATGATGGAGTAAAAAATGTAGGCCGTAATAAAATCAGCGTCCAGTTTACAACTGCTGAAGCAGCTAATAAATTTTTAAATTAATCCTGTCCTTAGTCTTTGTAAATATGTTTGTGTTATCCCAACATTTAATATTACAAGGATGGGTATTGTAAAAGGAGTTCCCGTTGAATGGTCGCTGGAAGAGTTTGTTGGCTCATTGGAATTTCCCTCTGCTTGTGATGAAGTGATAAAAGTAAGAAGAATGAATAGGAAATATATATAATATAATAGATAAGAAGGAAGAATGAATATAAATGACGGTGTAGTTACATGGGTTCCGACTCAATCAGTAGTAATTACATATCGTGGTCAACAATTGCCTGAATGAGTGTTTTCATATAAATTTGTCCTTCAAGTAGAACTATATAAGTATCCAACAATCCAATGCCTTAATTGCTGTCGTTTCGGCCATGTAAAAGCACAGTGTCCATCAATGCCAAGGTGCTACAAGTGTTCCCAGTCCCATTCTGGTGATACATGTGACACCCCAAAGGAAATTTCAACTTGCATCCATTGCACTTCCAAACATTTTGCCACTGATAAGGGGTGCCCTGAATTTATTAGACAGCAGAACATCAAAGCCATTATGTCGCAAGAGTGTATCTCTTATATGGAAGCTTCCACCCGTTTCCCAATAGTCCAACGTTCCTATGCGGATATCGCTAAAGGAAATGTTTACTCCTTCTGTATTCACAAACACTCAGATCTCACAAAGTAAATTCCCTGCTAGTCCTACCTAGTCTTATCGTAAGACGGTTTTCCAAGTTCCTCGTCCCAGTGCTCCTTTGTCGAAGGGATATGATAGACAAGCTCACCAATCTATTATTAATAATTGTTCCTCCTCCCTTTCCAATGGTTGTGCCCTTAATCAGGGTTCAGACGGTTCAACAGAATCACGAAAAGATTTGTTAGTTGCTCTGACTGAGACCTTGGTGAGCATAATCTCAACCGCTGATGAACTTCCTATACCATCCAACGTTGCCCGAAACGTACTCAAAATATTCCAAATCCTAAACAATGGCGTCACTAAGCTTCCTGCAGTGGAATAGTTGTAGTGTTCGTGCTAAATAGCATGAGCTACAGCGTATTGTTTCTCTGTATTATTGCCCTTCAGGAAGCATGGCTGGTGCCAGACTACCCGTTCAGGGTCTCAGGTTTCGCCCGTTTAAGAGAGGACAGAAGTGACGGGTATGGAGGTAGTGCTATCCTCATCCAGCACTCCTCTCCTTATTCCCGTATCCCTCACAGTCCGTCTCACAGCCAACAGATTAACGCTGTCGCTGTGAAGGCATTTGGAATTTCTTTCCTTTCTGTATATATCCCTCATCCTTCCTCTTCCCTCTTCCTTGAACTTAAGACTCTTCGCTTCCTATTCCTATACTAGTCCTGGGGGACTTTAACACTCATCACACTCTGTGGGGGTGTTATTACTGTGATGGATTTTCTCCTTCGTTGGTGGACTTAATTGACGATGTTAATCTCGTAAGGTTAATCCTAATCAGAATCCTAAGACTGCAGTTGACCTTTCCTTATCTTCTCCGTGTATTGCTTCCCAATTATCATGGTCTGTTCTTCTTTCTACCCATGGTAGTGATCATTTTCCTATCCTCCTTTCTATGTATAATAGAAATCCTTCTTCAGCTCTTCCTTTTTCATCCTCTAAATATAATTTAAAGAAAGCCAACTGGAATGAGTACGCAGACTCTGTGGATTGCATGTTGGCCAATCTTCCTGAGTCTGGTAATTATGAGAATATCTCTATCTGCTATGATTATTTTATCTCTGTCATTTTATCTGCAGCTGACTTGCATATTCCAAAAACACACTCCATTCATAGTCAGATGCATTTCAATCCATGGTGGGATCAGGAATGCTCTGATTTTGTCAATCGGCGAACATCTGCTGAGGCGTCATACACCTAGCCTGTTTGACGATGGAGAATTATGTTGAGTACAAACGCAGTGATGCAAAGTCAGAAAATGTATTTGGAAAAAGAAAAAACTTGGTTGGGTTCATTTTTGTGAATCCCTTAATCCTCGCTGGTCCACACGAGGAAAGGAGGGGTTCTTTCCTCGTGTGGACAAATTTTAAGAGGTTTTGCATATCTCTTAACAATGTCAGTAGTCCTAACTCCAATAATCCTTCTCTTTGGCTTAAAGATTTTGCAAACAAATTGCCTCCTCCCTCTGCACCGTCCCGTGACCTGTTTGTATCCACACCTGTTGAATCATTAGAGGAAATGGATCTTCCATTTTCAAGTCCATCTTGAAAATGTGTTGGCGGATTTAAAGGACACCAGTCCAGGTGAAGACGGTGTTCCCTATTCTTTTATTGTTAAATTAAATGAAAAATATAAGCTCCTCTTTCTAAATTTAGTAAATAATATATTTCAAGTACGCAATATCCCCAATACCTGGAAATCTCAGATTATTATACCTATCCTCAAACCTGGCAAAAGTCCCTCTGACCCTAATTCCTATAGACCCATTGCTTTAGCATCTACATTGTCAAAGATTGTTGAACGACTTTTGAAAAATCGTTTGGAGTGGATAGTGGAAAGTAGAAGCATCTTAGCGCCCTCTCAGTTTGGCTTTAGAAAGGGCTTAAGTACTATTGATAGTCTCCGCGTTTTTACCACAGACAAGCTTTGGTATGGATTCCAGGTCACTCTGGAATTAGTGGGAATGAATCTGCAGACTCTTGCGCTAAATTAGCCATCCAGTGTGGTACTTCTGATCACGTTTTCAATTCGGCCCAGGATGCCCGGCCCCTGCTGGCCCTGGCAGATATTCATCTATATAAGACCTGGAGTAATTTCTGGGATAAGTCAAAATCAATCAAATGATAATAATAATTTTATATTATAGCTAATTAGAATTTTGAATCTACGATGTTTTTATTTTTGTACAACTATTAATTATTAATAAACATTATAAAAATGTTCAATTGACAAATTTTTAAAGAGGGTAATTCTACTTTTTGAAGAGTATAAAATAACGTGTAACTGTTGAACGGGGCTCACAACTTTGTAAACCTTGAAATATAAAGCATACAAGGTCCGCTTTGTTTCACTATCCGACCATCCAAGACGACTTCGCCATCCACCTTCGTAACACTACATATGTCAGTCAGGTCAGTCAGAGCAATCCTCTCCCTTATCTATAGGGATTTAGCTATATTATTATTATAAAGAAATTATTCAATTGAAGGTGTTAATCTCAGAAGCAGCTGATTAGAATTTAAAAAATATATTAATGAATGTACTCATCAAGGAAAGTTATATGATATAATATTATATCTTGGGTATTTACAACGTGTCATATGAAACGTAAGTGACACTGACTAACAAATTAAATACTATTATAATAAAATTTCTTTTTCATAAGAATTTATATACAAGGTATAGGTATATTGCTTAACTAGCGCTACATGACGTCATGCATAAAAAAACTATTAATTAAATACATATAGAATTCTCAATTATGTTAATCTTACCTAATTTTTAAGTTTTAATTATTTTATAACGCGACCGAAGCCATACATGAAAGCTAGTCTAAGATATTTGGGGCACTTAGTAGTGTTCCGTATAAAATTAAGACAACAGATTGTTGACACTTTGTGCAATTTACGAAGATTCTCTCTAATAGAATGCTGTGCCTCTGGCCGGTTCATTAGCGCCGTGGATTGCTTGAATTATTTCTCAAGTAAACGTCATTATACTTGCCGTCTTTGTGCTGTGTGGCCACTAGTAAGACAGATATGAATGTTTCAATACCACTGTGAGCGAAGTCATTGAAAATTAGTAAAATCCATTCCCGTGGGGGACGAGGTAAGAACCCACCCCCTCCCCCCTCTTCCTCGGTGTTGGTTGGCAACATTGTGGTTGGCAACGCATCCACACCCTCTCAGGTGGGTGAGTGTCACTTTACATCAGGTGTTATTATAAAAAAATAAAATATTTATATATATATATATATATATATATATATATATATATATATATATATATATATATATATATATATATATATATATATATATATATATATATATATATATATATATATATATATATATATATATATATATATATATATATATTATTTTCAAATTAGATGGACCAGATTCCAGGAAAGTTAAGCGTGGCGTTGAGCTCCGCCAATGATCATTCGAAATTGAGCCTAAAATTGTAAATAAACTATGGAGGATGGACATGTAAAGTAATCTGGTGTTCGTGGTAAATGCATTATTATAATTTTACAATTATAAAATATATATTATATATATATATATATATATATATATATATATATATATATATATATATATATATATATATATATATATATATATAATATATATATATATATATATATATATATATATATATATATATATATATATATATATATATATATATAAATAAGTACTATATAATATTTCAAATATAAGACACAATAAGTACAAACAATAACATACCACAATATATTACATTAACATAACAAAGTTAACATATAACAAAGCTTTTGAAAAATATATTTTTCCCAGAAGAAACATTTTAAGCTCAGGTTCTTTCCATGATTTCGCAATTTCACTTTAGAACTTTTACTTTAAAGTACATTTTCAGGTTATAAAACAAGGTGATTGGTCACTAAACTTATTATATACATAATGATAGAAAAGACGAGTAAAATAGCATATTATATTTTACATTGTTCGTAAATGTACATACATACTAGCTCGTTTGCTGGCTCAAAACACGCCCCGGAGCGGAGACAAACGATGTTTACGCTCCAGCTCAAATCATGCAAACAGAGCTTTAGATATTTTTGCACCTTTTACGTACCAGCTACTACCAGCTACTGTACTAATAGAATTATTATAATAGTTTAAAGTTGTAATACTGTTAAAATATATAAAGACTTCTTACAGTATTGTAATTTAAATTTGAATTTATTTTCATGAAGATTACGTTTAGCTACTCAATACCAATATTTCTCTTTGTGGAATGTCTTAAAGCCATTAAAACTAAATATAAATAAAATCGTGTATATAAAAAATAAATAAAGAATTGTAAATAAAGGCACTGCCTTAGATACTCTCCAAGCCATCGCATAATGATCAATAAAAAAGAATCAATTTCCAATTTTAGGAACTTTTTCAATTACATTGTGCGTCTTGTTACTAGAGCGGGAAAATTATTATTATTTCATTCTCCCAAACAGGAATCGAACCCACAACCGCCGCCGACAAACAAAACATTGACACAACTCTCAGTTCTTTAAAATATTAGTAAAAAATTATATATTTACAAGTAATATTTTTTATTAGAGGTACAGCGTCTGCCTGTAAACGCGACGGTTTGTGGGTTCAATTCCCGCTCGGGGAGGATGAATTATTCTCATTTTCTCCGCTCTGGCAACAAGGGCAAGCGTGGCGTTGAGTTCCGCCACTCAACACGCAATGCCTCAAATTGGCGGAAAGTGGGGAACGGAGTGTCTTAACACTAGGTTCCTTCAACCTACGATTCCCTCTGCCCACCCTGCTATGTGCGGGATACAGCGTGAAGCTAAATAAATAAATAAATATAATATTTTTATTGGAAAACATCCAGGCAAGGTGATAACGTATTTATAAGAAAAGTACGTTACAGTGATAGCTAACTTCATTAGAGGCTCGGCTAGTGAGGCGATATTAAATAAACTAGAGACGAGAAGTTTGCTTTAGTAAATATACTGAAAGTAAACACAATATTTCTTGTTCGAAACCCTTAAGCTTAGTTGTTAGTTATTTTTAATAAATGACTCAAATAACGTGTTATATGTATTAAGTTAATGTGAAAGCGCCATTTTCATTTACATTAATTAAAAAAAATACAATTTCATATATAACGAGTATTAAATACTTTTTTTTCTCGTTGGAAACTTCGAAATGTAGCCTTTTAGTGTTAGTCTAGGTCAATTTCGTATGTTGGCAGTACGTTGTGTGCCAGGAACACTGTTAATAATACCTAAATAGAAAACTAAAATAATGTTTAAAATTGTCCAAAAGGTGCGGGTTCGACTTCCGCTGGGTTAATATTTTAATATGCTCCATAATATTTTTGTTTCCTTAGTGTGTGAATACTACTCGTATTTTCAATAAGAAAAAGGTTTTATTAGAAAAGAAAATTTTCTTGACATACATACATACAGTAATAATTAATTATCACTCAATATTTTTTTTATTTTTATTAGATATGTAAAGGAACTTCTTCTTTTATTTAATTTAAAATAGAATACGGTTCTTTCCATTATTCTCTTCGTTAATTTAAGTACAGAATTGTGTTCAAGTGTAATTCAATTTACTCGAATTAAACCTGTAACTATTATTTCGTTATATAGAAACTTTGTGCATTTCTTTTAATTTTTTTTTCAAATTAGTAATTTAATATTTATCTTCATCGTCGAAGCGACTTTTTAAAAACAAACAAGTAATCCGGAAATTGACTGTAGAATAAATTGTGCCACGATAATGTAAATGTATTTTTAAGATCAAAGGGAATTTAGTATCAAGGCATACTGTTCTTTATTTTTTTACACTTTTGGTATATTACTAATTAATGGCAACACCCAATATCGCGGTTTGACTAACAGAAAAATAATAATAATTAAAAAAAAACCAAAAATGTAGCAATTTATGTAGTGATAAGATACCCATTCCTCATTTTCCGCCCAATTTGCGAGACATTACGTGATAAGGGGCGAAACTCAACGCCACACTTTGTGTACTAGAGCAGGGAAATTAAATATACTAATATAAAAAAAAATTCTCAATCGGGTTTCAAATCAACGAATACCGCGTGTACAGTCAATGCGCCATGACAGTCTCGTTTAATTAGCCCAGTAGAAATGTAGGTATCGTGTAAAAAGTATAGCAGAATTTCAAATTATTTCTGAAGACTGGAAATTGGATTTAGAATTGAAATTTCATTCATAGACTTAACAATGTTAGGTGAAGTGGTATCTATGATAATATTTAACACCAATCTTACACTGGGCTAGTGACGTATGTATACAAGGTTCAAATCCAAATCAAGGTAATAATATATTTATTTATAAATTAAGTACATGCAGTAATTCGATATCAAATAAACACTTAATATTGTCTTATTGATAATAGATAATATTCATGCTTTTAATTCTTGATAGCCTGGTAGAATTTCTAGAGAATTTTCTATATTCGACCCAATCTGGTATACTTAAAGATGTTTTTTTCTATTTGCGTTTATAGCAGGGTAGGCAGAGGAAACTTTGTATTGAGACACTCTATTCCTCGTTTTCGACCTGTCTAAATATTGTGTGTTGGGTGACGGAACTCAACGGAGCAAAGAAAAAGAAAATTTATTCTCCCCCAATGAGAATCGAATTCGAAACCGTCGTGTTTACAGTCAGACGTATGTCACTGCGTCATGACAGCTGGTGCTTTGGACCGTTAAAATATTATATTGTGATTTCCAACACTAAGTCAATGTAGTTATGGGTGGAGGGAGGGATATCCCACAAGGGAGGTTCATAAATATAAAACAAAAAATATACAACTTATATTATTTAAAAGAATATAAAACGGCGACCATAATAATAAAGCTACAATCATTCTGAAGATTTTTAATTTCCACTTTTCTGAGCCAATATTATTTTGTTTCGGATTTGTCACGCAGATTCGACATCAAATGGCGTTTGACTTCCTTATATATAAATTCAAAAAAAATATATAAATTCTGAGATCAAATATAGAATTCTGAATAGATTAATATCTATTATTTTCACAATATCTATTTTTTTCCTTCAAAGTGTAAATAAGAACATAGTTTTAATTTTAGTACATAAAACATATATATATATATATATATATATATATATATATATATATATATATATATATATATATATATATATATATATATATATATATATATATATATATATATATATATATATATATATATATATATATATATATATATATATATATATATATATATATATATATATATATATATATATATATATATATTCTCAGAGGGTGTCTAGCCAATTATCTGTCCGATATTTGGTTTCCGGCATACGAGTACGCGACCCCGGGACCTCGAGCCACCACTTTCATAACCCGAACCAATCCATGTAAGTGGTGTCCCTCCCCTATATTCCAAGTCTTTCTGCCTCTTATTCCCTTTCCTTTCTTGGTTTCTCCCAGTAATGGGTTTGGAGGTCAGATGGCAATCGCTCCACTAAAAACCACTTCGCCAATCATATGGACCGATTTGACAAAAAGCTGGGTATGACTAGGGCGTCGCCGTTAAACGACGCGCAGGCACATCGCCCTACACCTGCGATAAGTGGGCAAGGGCTACCGTGTCAAGTACGGGCACGGCTAACGACGTCAGTACCCAGACGGAAACTCCGCTTTGCAACATGGCATATTGGCTTTCTAACCGGACGATGCAGAGAACTCGCAGATGTACTCATGAGACGTCGGATCCAGTGTGCTTTCCTTCAGGAAACTCGCTGGAAGGGCAATAAATCTCGTAACATCGGGCAGGGTTACCGCCTTATATACACTGGGTCACCTACGGGCAAAAACGGTGTAGCGGTAGCGCTTTCTGAAGAGCTTCAGAATGGGCTTCTTGAAGTTGACCGTCGCTGCGACCGCTTGATGCGGATAAAGGTACTGATCGAGGGCGTAATCACAAACTTAATCAGTGCTTATGCTCCCCAGGCGGGTTGTAGCGCGGCTGAAAAGGAGACTTTCTGGGAGCAGTGTGAAAAGGTCCTACTCGCTATACCGTCTACCGAAGCAATCTTAGTTGGGGGGGACTAGAAACCTCAGCACCTTATAACGTATAAGCACGGGTCCCACTCAACTCAAATTGATTATTTGCTGACTAGACGGTGTCATATAGGCAGGGTGACCAACTGTAAGGTCATTCCCGGCGAAAGCCTGACGGCCCAACATCGCCTCCTTGTCATGGACTATAATGTTACCCCGAAAAAGAAAGTAGCTGAGAAACGCAAGCCTAGGATTAAGTGGTGGTTGTTGAATAGGCCGATGCAGACAGACTTCTTGGCGGAGGTGGAAAGTCAAAATCTACTGACTAACACCGAGACCGCTCAGACTGCATGGGATCGAGCTCATTCATCGGGCACAATCATTGCGGCGGGCAAGCGAGTTCTTGGCGTTACTAAGGGTGGGCGTCTCATCGACAGGGAGACATGGTGGTGGAATGACCAGGTGCAGGGGGTGATTCAGGAAAAGAAGGCTGCGTTTAAATAATGGCAGCATTCCAACTCTCCTGAAGACAGACTGGAGTACATAGCAGCGAAACGGGCCAGCAAAAGAGCTGTAGCCAGAGCCCGCAGAGAAAGTTTGTCGCCATTGTACGATAAACTTGAAACTGTGGAGGGGCAGAAGCTCATATACAAACTGGCTCGTGCTCGAGATAAAGCGACGCAGGATATTACAAAATGTCTTTGCGTCAGAGATTCTCGGGGCACGTTGCTTTGTAGTCATGCCTCTGTGAAGGAGAGATGGAGAAGCTACTTTAAGGAGCTGCTGAACACTCAGCAGTCTTGTAGTTTTCCTCCTGAATTATCTCCTAACCTCGGACTTGTTGCTCCAATAACCCGTGACGAAACTCGTAATTGTCTTCGACGCATGAAGAACGGAAAAGCGGTAGGACCTGACGACATCCCAATCGAGGCGTGGAAATCGTTGGGCTCTCTTGGTGTGCTTATACTTACTGACCTGTTTAACCGTATCTTGAATACTGGAAAGATGCCACATCAGTGGCGGCAGAGCTTTATTATCCCTATTTACAAAGGAAGGGGCAGTGTTCAAGATTGCGGTAGTTATAGGGGCATTAAGATTATGAGCCACACCATGAAGCTCTTCGAGCGCATGGTCGGCCTCAGGCTCCGCCAAGAATGTACTGTCTCTGAGTCCGAGTATGGGTTTCAACCAGGATCAGGCACTATGGACGCCATTTTTGCCCTCAGAACTTTGATGGAGGCTTACAGGGAAAAAAGGAGAGCTCTGCATGTGGCCTTTTTGGACTTGCAGAAGGCCTTTGACTGTGTGCCACGTCAGTGTATCTGGTGGGCATTGCGATCCAAGGGGATCCCTGAAGCCTATATTGGGGTTATCAGAGATATGTACAACGACTCCGCTTCAGTGGTTAGGACCGCTGTTGGCGACACCAAGCCCTTCCCGATTACAGGAGGGGTTCACCAGGGCTCAGCTCTTAGTCCGTTCTTATTCAACGTAGTGCTGGATACTGTCTCGGCTCACATCCAATGCCAGCCCCCGTGGCTGATGATGTATGCCGATGACATAGTACTCATCGACGAGAACCGACTGATGCTGGAGCGTAAAGTGAACGCCTGGAAGGGTGCGCTTGAGAACGGTGGTCTCAAACTGAATGTGTCGAAGACCGAGTACATGGCTTGCGGGAACCCGGACCTGAGCACCATCCATATTGGGCCTGAGCCAGCCGTTAAGTCGGAGAATTTCAGGTACCTTGGAACCGTTATGCATGAGTCTGGAGGCATCGACCACGACATCCATGCCCGTATAAACGCTGCCTGGGCCAAATGGCGGGAGGTCACTGGTGTAGTCTGTGATAGCAGAATACCGCCCAAGCTCAAGGGACTGATATACAAGAGCATTATCCGACCGGTTCTTTTATACGGCAGCGAATGTTGGCTAACATTATCTCGGCACACTCAGGAGCTTCACGTCACGGAGATGAAGATGCTGAGATGGATGTGTGGCGTGACGCGGTCCGACCGCATACGCAACACATTCATTCGAGGTAGTCTTGGTGTCCGTGACGTAGCGGATAAGCTCCAAGAGCGTCGCCTGAGATGGTATGGCCATGTTATGCGCCGATCTGAGAACTATGTCGGAAGGAAGTGCCTTGACATGTCTGTCCTAGGAGTTAGACCACCCGGACGACCAAGGAAGCGATGGCTGGATGTCGTGACACAAGATATGAGAGCCAATAGATTGTCCACTGAGGATGTTAAAGACCGTGCAAAGTGGAGTAGGCCGGAAGGCAGACCCTGGCAAAAGCCGGGACTAATGCCTAGAAGAAGAAGAAGATATATATATATATATATATATATATATATATATATATATATATATATATATATATATATATATATATATATATATATATATATATATATATATATATATATATATATATATATATATATATATATATATATATATATATATATATATATATATATATATATATATATCAGCATTACTTCACACCATACTTATGCACTAGGTCACAGTCAAAGGTCAAATAGGGTCCAGCTTAGACCAATCACATTAAGGCCCTACCACCTTACCCTACACGCATTTACACTAATCTACATCAAGTGCCCTACGCGATGGAGTGCACTAGAACCTACTTGTGTAATCGCCATTTAACTACTTCATATAAAATGATTGATCATTGATTAAAATCACGCCCAATAAATTGTCAACTATCTGCTAGAAAGTTGCATGTGGTATGGGCTTTCCATATTTTTTAAATATTTTTATTCTTTAGATAAGATTAAAATAACAATTGAATCAATAGAAGATTATCAGCATTGATTTAAACAATACCCGGCATTAAGATTACGAGGCCACCGTGACGTGACGCAGCGGGCGTTGTCAAAGTGTGTTTTTTTTTTGAAATACAAAATTGGATTATTCATTGAGAAAGTTTAAGACTTGTTGTTTGTTTTAGATATCGCCGTTATTGATATTATTATTAACCTTCATCATTATATCAACCGATGCACATATGAGTTATAACATAGTGGTCTAGTGAAACTCTAAGAAGTAATGAATTCTACTTTCTCTCTCGTAGCCATACAAGAATCAAGATCAAAAACATCTGACGAACTAAATCATAAGAATTAAGAAAATATAGTCTTACAACGCAAAAGTTCTACAGTAGCTACGACAACGTAGACAATTTTACTTGACAAATATAAATTGAAAATTTGGACTGTAGTGGCGCAGTTGGAAAATACTCAATTGTTATTTACTTAGATGTGGGTTCTTTTTTATTTCACCGTGTAGGTAAGACAAAGCGTGTCGTTGAGTAACTATCCAATATGTAATATCTTTTTATCGAATTTAGGTCGACAGAGGAAAATGGAGAGATATGCCACTTAGTTCTATTTGCGTACAGGATGCTAACTTTAAAAAAATGGAAAATAAATCCTTATAAACAGAAGTAGCATGTCACGAGATATAAAATGCACGAAAACGAAGTTTTACATTGAATCCACAACTGCCACGCTTATATTCATATGCCATCACACTGCACCATGGGCGCCTCTTATAAATAAAATTAGCTTCACGCAGTATCCCGCATATGGCTGGGTGGACAGAGGGACCGTATGAACAGTAGGAACCTAGTGTTAGACACTCCGTTACTCGTCCATTCTCCCGAAGTGGGAATCGAAGCCACAAACCATCACGTTTTACAGGCAAAGGCTATGCCTCTGCGCCACGACTTTCCTCTTAATTAATATTGTAATAATCTTAATTATTATTTTACAGACGAATATTAGCTTAGTAATATTTATCATATATAAGAGGTTAACATACATTTTACTACATTAAACGAAATTGGCATAAACAAATTTTGCATCAATAAAGTTAATTTCAAATGAGAACGAAATCAGATTATGAAGATTATATTTGAAAAAGACGAGGTGGCAATATTATAACATAATATAAAAACTAAGTCTAAAATTTGAAGCATTTATATTCAGGTGAGGTTCTTTGGACCTCATATTATTAAACCTAATATTGAAACAAAAATATCGAAACTAATACTTCAACAAAATGATACACAGTAACAAAATCTTTGAGTTTCCATCCTTCCTACTTCAGAGGATATAGATTTGATAACTTCTTCTAATTCTTCTGTACTTTGGTCTTTTCTTCTCGACAATAGCCACTTTTCATTACCGCGTAACGCACAATCGTGGTACAGCATATAATCATCATTAACTTTCTGGTAAACCTTAGCGTCTATTCTATCTTTGTTATAGAAGACACTGCTGGGGTCAAATACGTAAAGTCTAGCTTGTTTATTACCCATCAATATTCCAATGAGATAGTCACCTTCATTCATTATGACGGGATTATCATTGAACGAATACACGTTATCCTGTCCGTAGGCTTCCGTGTAACGTTGGATTTCCGATTGATTTGCCTTTTCTATGGTGGTGGTGGTGCACACCGAGGATGGTAGCAAATTCAAGAATATACCAAATTTGTAAACACTGTACCAAGTGCCAACCAGCTCGTCGTTGCTCGAGGAGTTAGAGTAATTGTTTATGCAAGCTTGTTGTACTTCCGTCAGTGGAGACGACCGCGCGCCCTCCAAACACAATATGACAACAAACAAATTGACTAATTGAAACATTTTGATCAAACTAAACATAAGCTATTAGCACTTGTGGTTATATTTATATATGACCATTTACATGATTTATCGTTTCGATAAGATGGTTATGTAGATAAATGTACCCTTTTCTGTTTGTCTGTCATATATTTTATTTTGAAGCAATATTTGTATATATTTTTTTATGTGTTCTACTTTGTTGGACTAATTAAGGAATAAGGTATTTATGAAGAATTAGTTGTAACTATTTAGAAAATAATAAAAAAATATTGCGTATCAGTATTCGAACCCGCACCACTTGAAAGCTGTCCGATCAGTAGGATCGACCATCCGTTGGACGGTTTCCAAGAGGTGCAGGTTCGAGTCCCTCTAAACTGTAATTACATAATTGTAACTAGTTAAATAACCGGTTTTCTATATTGTGTTATATGTTATATTCTAATTATGATATGAAAGTATTAACTTATATGAACACTGAACACATTTCTTATTCGATTTTATTTTATTATACTCATATAGTAAGGCTAATTCAAATTCAAGCTATAAATAATCCAATAAGTTGAAAGATGAATTTAATTGATTGCTTATTTTAATTTTGTATTCAGATACTTAAAATTACATTTACATTTTTTTTGTAAATAACGCCGTTTTATCATTTACTTTATGTAACATGTAGTACATATATTTAGTGCTAAAAAATAAGGAAACCATTATCATAGCATTTGGTTTAACGGTAAACGCGTTGGTTAAGGGTTCGATGCCCATTTGGAGGAATTAATTACTTCCATTTAACCATCTTGCCACGCCATGACATGCCATGTCTAGAATTCGAGAGGCCACGTGGAGGACAGAGCGCCTTGTTCTTAGGTTCTCTTAACCTACTTCTTCTTTAATGACAATTATATAAAACAATTCCATGTTAAATCAAAGTATTTTGTACGATATTGATAACGCTACATATATTGATTTTAGCTGTGATTTTCTTATCTCTCTTTGACTTTGTAAGATATTCTACAATAATTCAAAAGAAAGGTTAATTTGTAACCAATAAGCTTTTTAACTATCAATTAATTTATTATGTTATTGTTAGATTAGATTAGATAATAGTACTTCACGGTGCAGTAGAAAAATGTTTTTGGGTTCAATCCCAAGTCGGGGAATAACTATATTTAAATTCTTTCCTTACCTCTTTCTGATATACAAAGAGTGGCGTTGAGTTCCGCCACTCAACACGTCGCGTAAAGTTGAAGTTATGCAAGGTGTCTCAAATCTTAGCTCAGCTTATGCACAGTGGCCCAATGGGACAGTGCGCTATACATTTAGTTGCGAGTTCAATTCCCACTTGGGGGAAGAATATAATTATAATTAACTTTATTTCCTAAATCTGGTAAAATGAATTTAATCGTAGAATCAACTCAAGTTTCTTAATTTTGACACTTGCTTCTTAAAAGAACGTTTAAAAAGTAAAGGCGCCGTAACTGAATGTTTGATTGTGATATATGTATGTATGTAGCTTTATTTGTACACTAGGTATATATTATATTATGTGTGTTTCATATACCTAGTAGTTATTGTATGACCCATTGACATTGTAAATTCAGATAGTGTTATCTTATCAGATTTAAAATTATTATCATTTCTAACAGCAAATAAGCACGCTATAATCTACAGATTATATTATACCAATATTAATCACCTTTAATCACGCATATAAGAGAGAGAGAGAGATAAAAAAAGAAAGAAAAACCACTTCATTCAACCATTTTTACTCAATTATGTATTAATGTACATATATGTATGTTTGTTACATATATATATATATATATATATATATATATATATATATATATATATATATATATATATATATATATATATATATATATATATATATATATATATATATATATATATATATATATAAAGAATAATAAAGTAAGCCCAATAGCTGAGTATTATCTGAAGAGGAATAATAAAAAATGAAACTATGAGTTAATTTTATAATCGATACACAGAGACAAATAGTTAGAAGGGGTTATATTAGTTATTAGGAGTCATTGTTTTTGCAAAGCGGAAAGATGAATATAGTGGATCATGAACTCACAACTACCACGATGATCTCAATTTTGTCACTTGATACGTATATTGTATATCAATCAAATATCGCTCTGTTACACTTTCTTTGTATACAAATTCTTTGCATATTTTATATATATATATATATATATATATATATATATATATATATATATATATATATATATATATATATATATATATATATATATATATATATATATATATATATATATATATATATATATATATATATATATATATATATATATATATATAAAGGTTTAAAGGATTTTGTTATTTTGTTAAAAATCGGTGCGAAAGGGTTAAGCCGTCTATTGAAATAACATGAGCATATTTTACGGTGTAAGAAAAACTAGGGAATGAATATGTTGATAATATATCAAGTTTACGAATAATATATGTTTTTTTCTTTAAATATTTTGACATATGCAGTGTGTGACATAAGTTTTTTTTTACATATAAAGCAACTTACCTACACACATGTGATCAATTTGCCCAAGTTTTTATCGCAGATTTGGAAATTAAACAGTTTCAATGTTAGCGGTATATGTGTTTTCTCCTGCTGGAGAGTAGGCACAGATAATATAAATTGATTAATGATTTTACCAAAATCTGTGATGTGTACAATATTAATACTAGAACTTATCGCGAAACTTATCGAGCCTGTAACTCAATTGCGTGGAGCCTTCAATTTTTTGAAGAAATTTGTGACAAGGTGTGTTTGTGTGTTAAAGATGACCTAATTAATGATTTTGTAAATGATAACACACCTTGGGAATGAAATGCTCGCTCCAGAATTTATAATTCAAACTTTCAAATTATGTGTTTAGTGACGGAGCTCAACCCCACGCTTCGTCTTTCCGAAATGGGGAATAGAACTGACACCTCCTGCTTATAGTCAAACATTGTCACACTACGCCATGATAGTCTCAGACATTATGATCATATAACATATTGAAATATCATATTTTTAAGAACTTCTCAAGGTTATTGAGTGTCTCAGTATTTTATTGACAGATCACATCTACTGCTAAAATTTAAGCTTAACCCATGTCGGAAACCGTCCAAAGCATCAGTACTCATCAAGCTACGTCGAAATTAATTTTATAAAATTAAAAAAATTGTAAATTTGTATACGTTTGTTAGAATTTAAAAAAAAATCTATCGCAAAAGCGCATCACATCCCTAGCACCCAATAAATGTGGCGGTTAACCTAAAAATCTGAATTGTTTCGTTCCTTAATAAACGATTTAATACTGTTTCATTGAATACGCTATTCTTTATATTTTTTTTCTTGTTTTATTTCCGAAGGGATTTTGGTGTAAAAATAAATTGTTGTATCGACAGAGTGGAGTCGAAATAAATGAAATACATTTATTTTCGCTTATATAATTAATTAATTTTTTTTTAGCTTGACGCTGTATCCCATATCCCTCATAGGAGGGTAGTTAGAGGGAAGCGTAGACAGAAGGAACCTAGAGTTAACTTCGTTCCTCACCTTTCGAGACATTGCGTGTTGAGTGGCGGAACTCAACGCCGCCCTTTCCCTTGTTGCCAGAGCGAAGAAAATTAAAAGAAATATTTGTCCTCTCATGGGAATCGAACCCATAAACCGTCACGTGTAGAGGCAGATGCTGTGTCCTCAGCCAACAATTTTTATACGTATAAAATAAAATTAACGGAGACATCATACCAAATGTATGTGTACGTAATATTTGTAATTTTACAATTTTTAATTCATTCAGTATTAAATCAAACCGATCTTAATCTTTCGCGCATTGGAGGTAACCCAACGCCGCAATTTGTCTTAACACTAGGTTACCTGTTACCTACCCTGCTAAATAGTTTCATCACATATATATTACATATAAAGTTTTTTTTTATTCATATGTTTCAAACACAATTTATTCGATATATTCTTGTAAAAAGCTACGTTAAATTCCTATTCACTAATGCCTATTCATTTAAACCCGCCCTTTGAACCGGCTAATTCCGGATTACGGAAACAAAAGAGCAAATACCTTGTCACGTTTCCCCAAAACTCATACTTTTATCCCAAAAATGTGACACGCGACTAATAATCTTATAATGATGACATTTGTACAATGAATGTCAATCATTATGCAATTAAATGATGAATGAAAGTTTTACGTTAGCTGAGCTTTTTGTTAGTGCTTTTTTTGGTAATACCTTAATAATATGGTTCGCAGGATTATAACTCAGTGGGACAGCATCTAATTCTAGATTGTGGATTCGATACTCGGTCAAGGGATTAATTATCTATTACATTATTTTAATTTCAGTGCGACAAATCGCGGCGTTGAGTTACACATATAATATCTCAAAAATGTCTATTAAAAAATTTATTTCATCACAAATGTTTGTTCTCAGAACTAAGACTAAGGAATATTCCAAAGGAACTATAATGGTCCTCAAGAGACGTGTGAGTAAAAGTTACTTGCCGGACAACTTTTTTTGGACAGTAAGAAAAAAATGATATATTAATATTGACAGTTGGAACGTGCGTGCCGGCGATGTTTACATGAAATATTACAAATGTATGAATTTTTAAATTATAATCAGTTTATAATATGAAGCATAAATGTGTACAACATGTATGTATAATGGAAATTTAAAGTAACTGTAACAATGTCAATAAGTAAAGCTTATTATTCCGTCCAAGAATATTTAAAAGATAGATATATATTTTAGAACTAAGCATTATTAAATCGTTTGAATTTCATGTACCAGAGCCACCATTGTATTACATATTTTTTTGTTTATTGTAACTTTTATATATGAAAACTGGAATATTAGATTCCGCGATATCCTCAAACTCAAAAGTACTGCACATATACATAAATATATAACTTAATTCTTTATCTCTGGTGGACTATCCAAACAGCGTCCTCTTTCGCCTCATTCACTGACATTAACCTCTTTATACATGCCCTAGGGGGTTCTTCATAATTTTTACGTAACCTTCCTTCAGTGTTCACTAAGTCAGACACTGTTCTCTAAGGTCAACCCTGGTAAGAGAGGTAGAGAGACCTCGCTCACTCTTTCTATACACATTTTGTAGCTCCATTCTATTTATTAATACAACCTAACGCTTAATTTTCCTCTAATATAAGACCCATCTGTACCACTAGGCGCAATCTTACAGTAATTTATTTATAATCCCATTCCGTTTTAGCTACAATTTGACCCTATAAATTTAAAACGTTTATTATATAGATAATACTTTGTAATATTTTACATCCGTATGTTTGTTTAGTAATATTTCATTATTAGTTTTATGAAGTAATAATTCGAGGGATGTTAGCACAAAAACAAACAATCCATTGAAAGGTTTCGCTTAAAATATGACGATCATAAAAAGCAAGGGGCCAGTGATGTAGCGGGAACAGAATGAAAACGCGGTGATACGTTTATAATAATGTTCTTGAATGTTATATCTTTGTATTTATAATTTAATATAAAATATGTATTATTATGTTATATAATATATTTAGTATAATATATGTATTTATATATTTTTTAGGTAACTAAAGGAGCCCTTGAGAAATGAAATACGCGATGTCATAGCGTCATTTATTGCCATTATGTTATATAACTTAAAAAAAAAACTGAACATTGTCTTACATTATATGTGAATGTGTATAATTTTATAAAGCTTTATTTGAAAATATATATAAATGTTATTCACTCCTTTACCATACAAAGTTTAAGTATGCCAAATTTAATACTAATTCGTTCAATAATATCGAAACCCGCTCCGCCTATGCCACCGCTTGTTTCCTCGCCCCAATACCTTGCTTTACTTAGAATTCAATCTGTGAGAACATTAAACAAAATTATAAATTTGATAATACCCTACATAATGGCAATAGATACATAAAAATAAGCGGATGTTTGTCTGTATGTATGCAGCAATTTGTCTAAAGCAAGTTAAAAGGGCCTTAGGCGATGTTTTTGCGGAATCCACCTTTGCGATTTGAGTTTAACTCGTTTATAACTTTTTTACTTTATATTGGTTTAGTTTTTTGGAAGTAATAAAGTATTTCTTTTAATTCTGTTACATGGTTTTGCAAGTTTTAATATAGAAGTGAAATACACTTTAATATATATATTAACTTTTCATTCGTGGCTTCGTCCGTGTAGTTTTTTTTTTATTTTTTGTACGCTCAAAAGTTATTATAAACTAAACAATGAATAGAATTAAGCAAACTAATATTATAAAAAATATATCGTGTTATTTTTTCATAATATATCGTGTTTTTAACCTTTTAAACTAAGCTTATTTATAATATTAAAATAAAAATTTGTATGAATTATAGAAACTTTTAATACCTTTAGTGGTAAATGTTCCGAAATTCCTTTCTTAATGCTTACTTTCGCTAAACAACCCATTAATGAATCTATTATTTAATGAACCTATCTAAAATTTAAATTTCAAGTTTCAAAAGACTGATGAGCATTTCCAAAAAAAGTAATAAATGTCTAACTAATTGACTTAACACTTGAATTACTTAACTATTACTCTCTTCTTTAGCAAGATACTTGTCTTAAACACCAGCGGTGAGTGGAGAACGTAATGAAAGCTCTAAGTTTTGATGTCTAGTTACCTGCTCTACATGCGGAATAAAAGTAGCTTTCCAAGAACGCTTTTTAGGCGGTCGGTAATAACTGCGATAAAGTTTAATTCTAATATTAAGTTATTATCGTTATATATTGTAGCGACAAGATATAAAATATGTACCGAAGAAAAAAACATAGGCAATAAGTGTACAATATAGTCCAAAAATAAATTAATAAATAAATTAATTACATAAATAAATTATATCAAATATTTTCAAAGCTTAATAAAAGCTGAAGAGTTAATGTGTCCTCATCGCGTCGCTGGAAAGATTAATAATACTTGTAATTATGTTGACAACGTGTACTTCATCAGTGTTAAGAGTGTAAAGGAGTCTTTACATGACATCATTTCAAATTACTTTGAATGGTACATGGTAGCTTCGATTTATATTAGATTCAATGGAAAGTATTCTTTTAGCTTCACGCTGTATCCCTCATAAAGCAGGTTAGGAGGGCAACCTAGTGTTTAGGCACTTAGGTCTACATTTGGCCTAATGGATCAAGATAGTGTTAAATATAAATAATTTTACTTAGGAACCGTAGATTATTTCTCTCACCATCATGATATATGCGCCATAAAGCTAAAAACCTAATCCTTCTGTTAATCTATGCTATAATAAAAACTCATTAATAAACGTACATTACATATTATTATGAAAAAAATGATACAGGATGATATTACGATGTAATAACACTAACAAAATATGAATTTGTTTTATTTTTTGACTGTCTATTTGTATATGCACTTCAGATCTACTGGATGGAATTTAATAAAACTTTTTTTGGTGCATATCTGTTAGATCAGGGCAGGATCTAGGTTATAATCAATTTTAAATACTAGCATACCTGACGCAGTATCATAGTCGACCAGCTATACTATAAGAAACAAATGAAATGCTACCACAACTAAAATAGTTGAACGTGATAAGCTCTTTACAATAACATATGAAATTCAACGATCTGAAACATCTAAAGTATAAGAAACCAGAATAAGGCTCCATAGTTGCTTAGTGTGATGAGCCATTTTTATTAAAATCTGCCCAGACCTGGTACATCTCATGGAGGCCTGGAACATCTAATCTAGATAAAATACAGTAATGGCGATTTAACATGTTGGACATTCTTCATTGACATTTTGATATATATTATCAAGGATCTGGAACGATGTAGAACCAATGTAAGTAAAGCTAACCTGAAAAATAAATAATAATTTATAGTATATTTAGGCACGTCGAGAGAATGAGCGGCGAAAGAATGGTAAAAAAGACATATATAGCGAAGGTGAGTGAAGAGAGGTAAGGGGAGATCTCGGTTGACCTTCAAAAACACAGTGTCGAAGATACTGGAGGAAGGTCACTTAAATAACATGAGGGCCTCCTGTAGGGTATGTATGAAGAGGTTAATGACAGTAGACGAGGCGAAAGAGGTATGCAAGGGCCACAGCGTTCGGCGCTCCGTTCTCTCTGACTACCTGGGCTAGGGATAAAGCGTGAAGCTAGGTATTTATGTATATAATATATCATATATTGACAACAATGAGCATATGCACGAACGTGGTTTTACATTTTAATTTTTATATTTTGATTTTAAATTTTAATTTATATATTAACATCGTGTAAAATAGCTTTTAATGTAGCGGTTGACCACAATCGATTACTGCCATAGAGAGTGAGTATGTGAGTTGAAATTTACTTAATTAGTGACGGAAGATTGTTTCGCTATTACTATAAAGTAAATAAAATAGCATATTATAGTACAACTAATATTGTTTTCAATGAAATGGTTACAGGCTCGAATTAACGATATACTTTAACAGCAACGACGATTTTAACGTTCTTTTGGATTTTAAATTCAACACTGTGTCATAAATTGGGTTAAGAGTGAGAAGCAGAGTGTTGTAACACTCAATTCTCTCTGTCTATGTTACTGTGAAATAATGCAAGAAACTGAAAAATAAAATATAACAACAAGAGGTTAGAGGTAGAGGTAGAGAGGAACTTGAAAAATATACAATTGGTGCTAATTAAAAGATTTTAAGGAAAAACACCAAAATGACCCATATTTTGACGTAGTTTGTTAAGATAGTATTGCTTAATGGTCTAGAGCTGGTAAGGAAATTTATTGTATATTAAGAATATATTGAAGTTCAGAAAATCAGATATAGTTGAAGAAAACGAGAGAATATTAAAAAGAACTGTGTAATTAAACACTGTTAATGTTAACGCCTAAAGCTTTTTCAAATATCACGCTGTATCCCGCATATAACACGCGAATTACTTAAATAAATTATATATATGTATATATATATATATATATATATATATATATATATATATATATATATATATATATATATATATATATATATATATATATATATATATATATATATATATATATATATATACATATATATATATATATATATATATATATATATATATATATATATATATATATATATATATATATATATATATATATATATATATGTCCAAAATGAATGATACAGACAAAATTGTGAATTTCTGAGACGCGAAAACTTATAAGGGAGATATCTTGAGACCGTTAATAATGAGCTTCTTACTAAACAACGGCTTATTAAACATTTAATTAAGTGTTCCATTTCATAAAATTTTTAGAAGGCACTAAAATATTTGAAGCTACGTTTTATTTTCGTAACGCTTTGATCTCTGGTGAGAAAATTACCGCGTTAAGTTACGCCACTCAAGAAACGCTACGAAAATGTATAACGAAATGTTTTGATTCTACATCTCTCTATCTCTCTCGCTGTTCGCGTTGCTTAATGTGGTATAAAATTAGAACTTTAACCTCAATTCTAAGGTTATTGTGAATTTTATCATTATTTAGAAGCTTTTATATTCTTTTTAGTTTTACTTTGTAGCCATACCCGTATATATATAGCAGTGTAGGTATAGGAACTCTAGTGTTAAGTCACGCAGTTCGTCGCTTTCCATCCAGTTTTAGAGACGTGGCGATACTCAACGCCGCGTTTTGTCTTAAAAAAATATAGAAAAAACATAATCTATAAATATAATCTAAGAAATATAGAAAAAATATAATCTAAGAATGGTTTTATTTTTTTTTTAAGTTGTAAAATTAAAATATCATGGTTTTCTTATAAGAAGTTCTTGTTTTAATAGGCTATCCCTTGTTCAGGAGTCATTGAGCCGCGCTATTGTTCGAAGCCTGGAATAAATTCCACGGTGAACTCCAATTTATATGTCAGTTTTAAATAAAAGAAGTTTGTAGGAGTATTTTTTCAATTTTCGGAACTTATGTTGACCACAAACTGTTTTTAAAAAATCTACGAGAAATATTGATTTTTTAATTTTGTACCAAGTCTAAAAATTATTAGAATGTGGTTTATTATATATATATATATTAGCACTAGAAGCATATATCTCCTAGAAAATAAAAATAAAATACTTATTTTGTACGGCATAGAAAAGAAATGGTAGATAAATATTTAAAATATAGCAAATCAGGAGAAATCTTTCCTCTGACACATAAGATTAAAAAGTAACATAGTTGAGTAGTGAACGAATGGATATGTAAGCGTTTAGAACGTAGTGTTAAGACACTCAGCTCTCCGCTTTCTGCCTTCCATATATTACGTAATAATTAACTGAATTCAATGTCAAGTTGATCATCACACCGAGGAGATGAGAATAATCAATTACTTACTTAATTAATTATAATCGCGTTTACAGTTAGACGTCCCACTGCGTTACAACCGCCTTCGATGTCATTATTGTAGGTCAAAACTTAGTCACAAGTTTATTACTTTCCTATATAAATTAATATAAAACAATATATGTCGAGATGGTTGAAGGTCATGTCCCAATTAATAGAATGCTTACATTAATTAAATATTATCCACTTCATGATTGATGTCGTTCAGATAAAGCATGGTATGGTGTCTGGCTATGGTGGTAGGTGTCCAGACCGAAGAAATCATAAATAAGGGTGATCTTGCACTAGGTTTTCTAGGCATTCTTAAATTAAAATGACATACCAGTGTTAATTTAAATAGTTTTATTTTTTACTTCACGATATATATTTTCCAGCTCAATCCATAGCTATGTAACTGTTACATATTCATATTGCGGAGAGTCGTACAGAATATGATTTACAACTAACAGAACATTAAAATTCTTTTGTCATACACAACGGTGAGCTTGTGTTTAAATTTGGGAATTTAAATGTACATATTATTTTTTGACTGAGGACCGTGGCGCTGAGGCACAGCGTCTGCCTGTAAACGTGACGGTTTGTGAGTTCGATTGCCAGTCGGGGAGAGGGAATTATTGTTATTTTCTTCGCTCTGGCAACAAGGCAAAGCGCGGCGTTGAGTTCCGCCACTCAACACGCAATGCCAAAGTGGGGATCGGAGTGTCGGAAGCCAGCACTAGTTCAGCTACGGTTCCCTCTCCCCGCAGGGTGGGGAGAGGGAATGTGAGGGATACAGCGTGTAGCGAAATATTTTTATTTTTGTTTTGGTTTAATGTTGCTGTAAAGACGATAGTAGTGGGTTCGTTTTATTTTTGGAAAAATGTGTATTTTTTTAATTATTCTCTCTGTTTAAGACAAAGTGCGGTTCTAATTTCCGTGAAGTCAACACGCAATGTTTTGATTCCGACAGAATGAGGAGAGCGTAGTTGGTATATGCGGGATATAGCTTGCTAGTTGTTCCAGTTTTAACTATGCTTATTGCAGTATAGTACATAATACTATAGTATAGTACAGGCTACTATTATCACATATAACAGAAGTGCCTAAGTGCGACTTTTATATATAAAATGAATTAATCTTCATGAAGAATATAAAAAATAAGGTTTACCTGCGTTTATCCGCTTGATTATTTGTAAATAACAAATTGGGCATCATGTCTCTGTAGTTTTCATTGTTACCGCTCCTATTGGTGTATAGAAAGCTCTATAAAATGGACTATGTATATGTTGGATGCACTATAAATAAATAGAATCAGTTCAGTCCAGTAATTTCTGAGATAATGTCAAAATCACGTTCAATAAAATAAACTAAAACAAACTAAAGCTAAATGCTTTAGCTTTTATTCATATAGATGTGAGAACAAAATGATTACAATTTTTTTCTCTATTGCATGTCTTATATCCTTGATAATCTTTACTAATCCTTCTTGATATGAATATCTAACTACTCCATATATATTCTATACTCCATATATAAAAAGCACAACATATGGATATTGTGTTTTTCATATTGAAAAAAACATACCTTTTTAAAATTTATTAACTACAATAAAAAAATAATCTAATATTGTAGAAAATTTATTAAAGTTAGTGTTTCAACCTCAAACAAACTCAGACCCACTATATTATTGTTCTAAACATCCAAAATCGATAATTTGATTAGTTTTACATCATTGAGTTCACACGTAGCCATCGCTTGCACTCTTCATATTAAACAGATGAATGGTTTTAACCAATTTATCAATATATTTCAGTGCAATTGAAGGTTAGAAATGTTTCAAATGATTTATTGTAGCAATTGTCATGATTTCTTTCTTTTTTATTTTATAATTTTGTATATTTTATTTATAATTTAAAAACTATAGGTATATTTTTTTGAAGAGAATTTTGGCCAATTTGTCGCGTTGACAGCATCTGATTGTAAATTTCTACGATAATGTATTATTTTGATTTCTCCGCTCTGAAAAAAACAAATAGCGGTGTTAAGTTACGCTTTCAGACATGCAAATAATTAGTTCCTAATTAAAATGTACAGCGGTGAAGAGAGACTGACGCTAGTCTCTCTTTACTTACTCTGGAATAAAGCGGGAGGCAAAGTGGCATTTGATTTAGTTTGTGCCTGTTTAAGAAAGCTTAGCTGTAGTCATTTAATAAGCTCTACGCTCTATTTATGTTGCATAGAAATTCTTCTTTTTTTATTATTGCATTAAGGATTGCCTTTGAGATATTCACGACACAATGGTAATGAGTTCAATCTCTACTCGATAGAATGGATTATTTTCATGTCCTCTCTCTGGTAAGAAGTGGGGCGTTGGGTTACGTCTATCGACCCACAATGGGATAAGACGTAGAGAATCTAGAGAAACATCACTCCACTTCATGTTCAATATACAAAATATCGCAATATCGCGTATAATCAATCCAAATTAGATACTATAAGCGGCTCTATATATCAGGGACTATAATCTAAAAAATTTAATAACTATAATATACCAAAATACAAGAAATACCAAACCCATTACAAAACCTGACAAATGACCTTATAATAAATAAGGCTTATTTCACTTCCAACCATTGCAGCGACAAAGCGAAATAAACGTGCCGATGCAAAAAATTACTTTGATATCGCCAAATAAGCGTCGCCAGAACGTCTAAGGCACTGTTCATTCATCTTTTCCACATTATTCTTCATACGCTCATTCACAAAACTGCCATTGTCATCTCTTATAGAGCTTGTAGTGGAATCGATTTTTGAAATTTATTACACTTAACAGCAGGTAGTTTTGAAGTACTTGTTTTTTTTTGTGACTGACCTCTCCTGCTCTTGCTCGCTTTACGTAGGTATAGTACAAATTCTATTTCATTCATAAGAATGTATGGAAACGACTCTAACGCCTACAAATTCGTTGCAGGTATTTAAAGATCGATATGTTTTATGGGAATTCAAAGGGAATGTGATATTGAATGACGGTGAATGGCACAGTGGGGAATGCGTTCAGTTTGCCAATTACATATGATAGTTGCGGATTCCAAATTTGTCGAGAATTTTCTTTAGTCAAGAGTTTTTAAAAATATCAAGAAGTTTTATTTCATATACATCCTCTTTTCTTAAACTGGTAATAAAATTCTTAACAAAAGATAACTTAGTGTTGAGACTTAGTAATAAACGTAAAACCACGTCGTTTTATCTAAGCATTTCTAAGAAAAGAGTAATAATTAAAAATGGTGTAATTTTTTTGAGCACGAATCTATGCTAATGTTACAAAGTGGGTAACTATGGGTTCAATTTAAAAACACATTTTTGTATTGGGCCCCTGCCCATACAACAAAGAAGGCTTTGGGTCCCAATCATTGTGATGTAACCCACTGTATCTACCGCCAAAGTTGTCTCAGGCACTTAAAATAAGTCATATAAACTAGAACTTACAAAAACATATGCTTATCCCATGTTTTAAAAGCTACATATATCAAAATAACGAGCTAAACACACATATACATAAAAATCATTTTCCATAATATTAAACGGCTAACCAATCCCGAATACATGACGCATCCGGGATTAGCGTTGATGTAATCCCGGGAAATCTCATTAATCCCACGGTATTGCTCAGATGTCAACACGCACTATGTAGAAACCTTTTTTGCGTGTTCCTAACATGGACATTATCAATCGTGTGCATTTAAAATACACAAAACATTCAGTAGTACGTTGACATTATCTGGTAACAAGACAAAGGAGAGCGTATATTTCCGCCATTCCTTACTCAATGACTCTATATTAGGCGGAAAGTGTAGTAAAAAAAGCGTCTTATCTCTATATCACCTATACCTACCCTGATATTAATAGGCGGGACACTAAAAAAAGTAATTGAACTTTTTCATAATAATTGTACTAAAGTACTATTCTATATACGTTATATGTTATAAAAAAAATTAAAAAGCCACTCTCTCAACGCCGCACTTGGTCTTACTTCATTTAGAGTATAGAAATAAAAACATTTCCAACCCAAAACCATCGCGTTTACAGCCAAACCATGATCCACTGTGCTATGAAACCCCTAAAATGTACAAATTGCAATATTAAAAGAAACTACTTTAATTAAATTTGCAAATAAATAACAAATATCTAAAGTTACTTACAACTTGACTTGATCTGGTATATACTACAATATTTACACCTGTATATCCCAAAATCGACATACAACGTTGCGGTTAGATCGTACTCGTATATCAGAATTGTATAGGCTTCTAGTTCCTAACAACTGTTGTTGACGTTAGATCGATAGCCGAGACTGACTGCACACAGCTCTGTTCCATCAATTTATGATTGGAGTACATGTTGCTAAACCAATTGGATTTATGGTATTATGGCGCAGTTTACCTACTATTTGTGTATGTAAGATTTCTTAGTATATCTGTAGAGATACTATATATATATATATATATATATATATATATATATATATATATATATATATATATATATATATATATATATATATATATATATATATATATATATATATATATATATATATATATATATATATATATATATATATATATATATATATATATATATATATATATATATATATATATATATATATATATATATATATATATATATATATATATATATATATTTATTTGACATTTACATATTAGATTCTAATTTGTAATTGACAATTGACATAACAAATACAATCAGTGAAGTACATACACACCAAATCATCGTACACCAAATATAATTGGTGTGATAATTAATATTCAAAAACTTTAGCTTATAAGTGAAGTCAGACATATTGTGACGAATGGCGGATAATATTTCTAAACTAGGCAGTACAATATTCTGTTCTCCACTTTCTAATACTTAAAAATACGCGTACTAAATATGCGTGATAATTATTTTAATTAAATTATACGCTTAATCTATCGCCTTAAGAATTATAAATATATATTTTTAAATCGGTAGCTACAAAGACATTTTTTTCTGCAAAAAAATCGCTTACATAAAAAAATGTTTGCAATACATGACATTTAAGTGTGTATCATACTTAACCCTTCAATTGTCGGCAATCTTTTAAGCGCACATCGACATATCGGCCGCCTTTTATACTTCAGACGTGAAACCGGCAAATTTAGACACGTCTCGGGAAATGATCGTGGTACCTTCTGAATGGGATGTCGAGATAATTGATTTTGATCGATTGAGATAATATCTGTCGGTACTCGTTGTATTGTGAGCAGCAGAATATTGCGGCAGACAAACAGATGTTTATTGCCAAAAAAAAAACACAATTTACAAAACAATATCTCTTATCTACAATTTAGAGGACCGTCGTGGCGCAGAGTAACTGGCGTGACGGTTTGTGGGTTCGATTCCCAATCGGGGAGAATGAATTATTTTTATTTTCTTCACTCTGGTAACATGGCAAAGTGCGGCGTTGATTTCCGCCACTCAACACGCAAGTCCCCAAAAAAGCGGAAAAGTGTGGAACGGATTGTCTAACACTAGTTTCCCTCTGCCAAGTGCGGAATACAGCGTGAAGCTAAACTACATTTTAACTATCATCAAAGTATCTCAGAGATAATATGGCTAAACTTTATTATACATTTTTATCAACCTGTAAAGAGAACGACAATGTTAAAGTTGTTTAATTATATCAGATTAGCTGTGTCATATTTGTTTGGATTTATCGGTAGGTTAGGTTAGATTTATTGCAATAAATAATGTTATATCGTTAGTTTTATTCTGATTCCTTAAGTCCATTCTTTATATGGGCACAGGAGTTCCGGGTCCAAGAAAGAAATCCATGCCTTCTTCTGCCTGGTATTAGTCTCGGCATTTATTGCTAGGTTCTGCCTTCCGATTAACTTAACACTTTGCTCGGTCTTCAACATTTTCAGTGGAAACTCTATTGGCTCTACTGGCTTCCTTGGGCATCCGCGGGTCTTACTCCAGGGACAAATGTATCAATCATTTTCTTTCGATAAAGTTCCTAGACCGGCGCATTACGTGGCCATACCATCACAAAAGATACTCTTGAAGCTTATCTGCTACATCATGAGTCCCAAGGCTACCTGCAATGACAAACTTCATGTCTATAACTATAAATTGTCTTTAAATTACTTTCTAATAATAATATTACAAATGACAAATAAGCTGCTCTAAACCTAATAACATAAGCTGCTTCTGACGAAATAAAATTCGAAAAAGATGTTAAGTATTAAATAAAAATTCCATAATAAATACAAAACACAAGATGAAATCTTGTTCGCGGCATTTAAATAAAGCTGCAAATTAAAATTATGACCGAGTGCCGGTCGAATGGAATTAGAAAAAAGTATTAGAATGAGGAAATTGCATTTCAGAATAAAAATGGCAATGGTGAGAAAAAAGTAAGGTCGTCTCTTAAAGCTATTATTAATTGTCTAGCCCTAGATAAAAGATGTTTTATCAGACTTTAAGCTTATCTATCTTATTTATTTATCTAATTTTCTTTTAGGTATGTTTATATATTTGTATTATATTGTTACTTGACCAAACTGGAACCTAGAATATTCTAATTTGTATATAGGTTCTTAGAGTTTAAGTGAGGCTTCAAAAAGTAAATTAAGTAAAATGGGGATTTAGCAATTTCTGTGAAAGTTGTGTAATAAAGAAACTTGAAAGAAAAAATCTAAAATTTAAGCTATACTCTACTAAATATAAAAAAAAGAAATTGCTTAAACATTTCTGCAAAGAGATAAGATCTCATGAAAAAAATCTAACTTATTTCCACATGGTGTTTGAACGTAAATATTAGACAAAGTAATTTAAATATAAGCAAAAAAACTTAAACGAATGAAAAAGCTTATCTATTACAAAAATCCCATTGTTTTTTCACTAATATATACTTCTCATAGAAATTAATACATTGTACAACAACATTTCATTCCATAAATGTTGAAAATTAATAACTTGACTATAATCCTATTATAATTATTACTAATTACACAACACTCTGCACCCGACGTTGCCCGAGGTATGGGATTACACAAACAAAGCAATATTTATATTTGTACACAGCTTCGTGCGACACGTGCCGCGTCTGATATCTTAATTATAAAGCGTAATGGGGGCAGAGTATATGTTCTATTTGTAAATTGTCTAATGTAATAACCAACTCATTGAAAATATTTATTATGAGAATTTCAAATCTATGAATGGTGATCTAAATTCTAAATCTTATAGTAAATGACGATTACTTTTTAAAAAATAATATCTAATAGTGGTAATTTAATATAAGAGAGACGTGAGACAGAGAGAGGAGAACCACCCACTTACACGAACAGTATTTATATTTGTTTATTTATTTAGCTTCACGCTGTATACAGAAAGAACTGTAGGTTGAAGGAACCTAGTGTTAAGACACTCCGTTCGGCACTTTCCGCCATTCGACAGTATTATTTTCTTTAATATAATATATAATATGCTATACTATATGTAGATAAATATATACATATATATAAAACCAAATACTATATTAAAATTTACTTTTATAAACTTCATATTAATGGCAACCCCGTAAAAGCCAATATCAATAACGCTTTACCATAATAACATATCCGTTACACAGTGACTTTCAATTCGATAGACTTTAAACACCCTCTTCATTAGCTATAGATATAACATGACAGAAGCAGGTGAGTCCATTCGACCGTGTAAATTGTATTTTTTAATCAACAATCTATATATTTTTTAATAGAACTGTTTGAAAGTGACCCCTAGAAGTAGAGGGTTGAATGTTTTAATTTTAAAAATAATACACTTATACAAATAAAAAATATACAAGAGAATAGCGGTTCAAAATTATCTACATTATATTTAAAAAGAAAGAAGTAGCTACAGCTATATCAATAATATTTATTATTATTCCATGAGGCGCAGGTTCAAATCCCGCAGCATTCAAATTTATATATGATTTCTTTAAGTATTAGAATAGCTATATATATATATATATATATATATATATATATATATATATATATATATATATATATATATATATATATATATATATATATATATATATATATATATATATATATATATATATATATATATATATATATATATATATATATATATATATATATATACATGCTAAATAAAGAATAAGACCCATACATAGAAAAATGTTTAAAGTTAATTTTATATTGTTAATTTACACCAGTTATATATTACAAGCACTTTTTTAAAAAACAACGATAGAGTCACCAAAAATATCACTTTTACTGATTCGTGGTATACATAAATTATATATTCTATATGTTTTAACTTAACAGGGACATAAAAACAAAGATAATATATAAAACAGATGTGTCAAAGAATGGCGTCTCACGCTGGTCGCGATCCACGTACCAAACGTAAATATTTTAACATTTTGACCAACGTCAAATTTAATTTACGAAGGTCGTAACCTCTAAAACCTTTTGGGAAAGGATAAATGTTATGTAGACGGTATATAATGTATGTATGTACATAGTTCATTATTTGGATAGAAATTGATTCTAAGTATAGTAATAATCTTCTTTTTATCCTGTTGTTAAAGAATTAGCTCTTCTGAAGTAGAACTGAAATGGTCAAGAAATTAGCTTCACCCTGTATCCCGCATATGGCAGGGTAGACAGTGAAACCGTAGGAACCTAGTGTTAAAATGAATTCAATCATTCGAAATAGTCTATGTGTACTTAAAATTAATAATATACAAATTATGACTTTTATTATTAGTGAGCTACAACATTCACGAAGCTATGAAGTAACTTTTACGTACTATATCAGGATAAAAATTAGCAAATAAAATCACATTATGAATGCCATTTAGAATCGTCTAACTATACATGCGAAGAGTTGGGTTCGATTAACACTAAGGAAAACACTTATATACATTTACATTTGAAATATATTTAGTTTCAATTTAGTGATTTAATATATATACAAATATACTCCTTGAATTATATATATTCATATATATATATATATATATATATATATATATATATATATATATATATATATATATATATATATATATATATATATATATATATATAAAGTAATTAACACCTGTCACATCCTTCTAACACTTTTTACCATATTTATATCTATCAATATTAAATTTGACTAACAGTAAGCTAGTTTGCATTTTGCACATTGCCCTAAAGGTCTATTCGATCAAATCTCATAAATATGTATGTACGGGTCGTTCATTTATTGCTCCCAGGATTCAAAACGTGACTCGATAACGTATAAAGTAATATTATTTCATTGATATATTTAGAAAAGTCTCGTTGGCTTATCTTGAATAATAAACGCTTGAAGTAAATTGTAAAAAAAAGTTAGAGTAATATTTATTGGATATAAATTTTAATTAAGGCATGTATTTATAATTTTTTAAGGTGAGTACCAATTTGTTAGTAAGTAATTTAAAGCTTTATTTTGTACTAGTATAATTATGATGAGTTGAGATGAATTTTGTCTACGCCTTAGAATAAATACATAAATTGGTTTCTTTATAAGCCCTTTGTGATCGACTTAGTGTAATGAGACAACATATGGGTTTTAACGAGGTAAGATACAAGTGCTTCGAATTCAAGTGGAACACAGCGCAAGGAGATTCTTAACACTAAGTTCTTAATATATATAGCAGATCAATATTTCATTACAAATAGCGAAGTTATTTGAAACGCTGCAACTTTGACACAACGTAAATAAAAAGCCAATTACCGGACGGAGCTCTCGTTTCTGCGCTCGTACGCTAATAAAAAAACAAAACTTTTGATTTGAGTTTGTTTTCTGTCTGTTAGTTCATATTTTTGGATTGTTAATATATATGAATGTATATTTTTGTAGGTAACTTAAGTTGGGATAACGTTTGACTGTGACGATAGTTGTTGGTTCGTTCCCCGACTTGGGGGAACATGAATGAATTATTTTCATTTTCCCTCCCTACTTGTTGAGTCCAAAAATTCAAGGTTTATTACTTTTTAGTCAATATATTTTATTTCAGTAATTTTTTTGGAATGTTTTCAATTACAAATTATGAATATAAATATAAGAATATCATATAATTAGGCTAATTTTAATCAGAACGACTTACTGGAACCATTTTATTTATAACTGTCACTTATATTACCCAGTTAATACATGTGATACTTGTTTTCCCGATAAATGATTTGACCTGGCACACTAAAATTACAAATCCTTTACATAGATATATATATATATATATATATATATATATATATATATATATATATATATATATATATATATATATATATATATATATATATATATATATATATATATATATATATATATATATATATATATATATATATATATATAAATATATATAAAAACTTACTTGCATCTAAATTAAATCGTCAACTAAGGAAAACTAAACGGTCATAAACTGAAAATTCAATTAAAAATAAACGTGAACGAAGTCACAGCCAGCAACTAGCCTAACAACTCGCTCTACATTTAAAAAACACGCACAGTAAATTGTTCACACATCGTAAATTTTATCATTATTGGACATCCATAAAATTACTTTACATCCAACATATAAGCAGGTGTTGGAATTGATCGGAGTCAACATCGCGTTAAATGACTTCGATATTAGGTGTAAACCATTATTATTGGTTTTATTTAAATTAGTTCTATTTTAGCTTTTTATGAAGCTTTCCTTCTCTTCTAAAGAGCTTTTGGGGATAAAATGTGCATCGGTTCCGCCATTTAATAAGCAATCCTGACATTGAATAGCAATTTGAAAATGGAGTGTTTCAACACTAATTTCTCTCTCCTTATTCTGTTCCAGGGTAGATGAAAGAAGCTACGTTATCAAAATAATGATTAACAAAATGTATATATTTAATATATTTTTTTATAAAATATTTTATTTTATTTAATTTTTCATATTAATATGTTTTCTTTTTAAATAATATAGAATAAAATCACTGTTTTCTATCGACGTACGCTTCATACAATCTTTCAAATTGCATAACGGATTTCAATGCGGTTTTCAGTAATAGATAGACTAATTCAAAAGAAAGATATATATGTTTATATATATATATATATATATATATATATATATATATATATATATATATATATATATATATATATATATATATATATATATATATATATATATATATATATATATATATATATATATATATATATATATATATATATATATATATATATATATGTTTAATATATGTATATTATATTAGAATAAACAGATTTTTTCCTCTAATTAGGTATTAAAAATAATTAAAATTATGTACTTGATTAAATATAATTATTAAATATGACTATAGTAGAAATTTTCAATTCAATATATTTAATCACGATACCAAGACTCAAGTGTTTAAACTAAATTTGAAACTGAAAATAGCAATGTAAACTAATAAAACTACTATCACATCATTATATTGCTTCATACATTAATATAATATTAGTTTAAATGAATTGGCATGTCTGGCTGTAAAAGATCATTATTTATCTTTCTGCAAATAAAAATCACAATTATGGTATTTGTAATTGAGGTAGACATATTATGGGTGACTGTGGTAGTAAAATCGATGGTTGCAGGTTCAATTCCATATCGAAGAAATGCTTCTTTTTTTTCGTTTCTCCGCTATGGTAGACATTCATCGCGCAATATATCTAAGATTAAGTGAAAAGTGGAGAACTGCTGCTCAAGCTGTGTTTTGTAATATTATATTTACTAGAGGACCCGTTTACGCGTTGCCATAGCAACGTGTATGTCACTATATACAAAAGTTATATTGTTAAATATGGTAGTGGTGTGTAATGTTTTATTTATTGATTTAATGTACTTTATAAGCATTATTATTGAAAAATATTAGCGTTCTGCACTTCTCCTACACATAAACTATAAGTGTGCCAAATTTCAAACTCCTCCGTCCGCGGTATTTTAGTAAAAAGTTCGAAATAAAAAGTTTTTGCTTCACGTATTAATATATAGATAATATAGTTCTAGTTAGATGAGATGTGTTATTATGTTTCGCTTTAAAATAGATAAAAAACAAGTTATTATTCTATTTTCTAATCATTTAGACACTTTCTTGAATAGTTACTGGAATGAAAAAAAAAAAAAAAAATTCATATTATGAACATTATAACCAACCATTTATATTCTAAACTGATGACGTTGCCAAAAATAATTGTATGACTCGATATTTACCAACTATGGTGTGACATGGTACCAAAAACTATAATTGACATAAAATTTAAATTCCTGATTTCGCATTCACCATAACAGCTTGTAGCAAATCCAACGGAACGATCGTCCGAAACGAATCTCGTTGCAAACTTTTCAAATACACTTTTCAAACAAATTTAAATTTCCATTTATCATGGATCAAACCCGATCCATTCGTTCCACTAGCAAATGATATAGCATTGTATTGTACTATTGAGCTATTGGGGCGTAAGGACCTAAGTTTTTGTATCACAATCACGTTAAAATAGACTTTAATTTTAGAGTAATAAAGTCTACATTAAAATAATGTTACATATACAGCTTCAATCTTAGATCTTTTAAAAATTGAAGTAAGCAAAATAACTACTATATAACTGAGTACTTAAGAATCAATTTCCTCTACTAACAATTGACTAATAAAAATTGCTGACAAACAAACTGACGTAACTGACAAATATTTTCCAAATAAGAAAAGTATTTTAAACCTATAGCATTAGGGTTTAATATTAAATATCACATTTATTTGAACTAGTGACATACGCTTTGATAGCCGTGACCTATTAGCAATGACAAAACATACGGTTGTCAGCATGATAGTGGATTTATTATGGGGTAGCTATAGAAGAATTTCACCCCTATCAATATGATGCTAAGGGTGATTTTCATATACAATATTCACCCCCAAGTTTGATTGTTTGCTATTATTGTATTGCAAATAATTAGAAGAAGCGTAACAAGGGTTGATATTATTTGTTGTTGCAATAAAATTATTCTCTTGTATTAGTTAAATCAACAGCTTGGTTACTTATTTTCATAATAGATAATATTAATTTAATAATATAACGATTTCAATTGTTTAATTCTACTTACTTCAAAGCTATAATGGGACGGTATGCGAATATTGAGTCTTAGTGCTTCACAAGATTTCCCATATTTACGAATTTTAGCTTTCAAGTAGTGTGTGTTATATGTGAGTCACTCCGTAACAGAATAGTCTCCTGCCTGGATAAGAAACACTATCATAAACATAGTATATTATATAATTTAAGTATAAGTCCAACTGATCATTTAAAATACTCATCGATAACTTTTTTCACAGTCCAGCCTGATACATTCAAAGAGTCCAGGAATCTATAAAAAATATATACACAAAAGAAAGTTTTATTCAAGCTGGTCCAGGCGTTAATGGGGTGACAAATACAATATTAATAATATATTATATAAGATAAGATAAAGATATAGATAATTATCATTACCATGATGCAAATTGTAAATAAATAATGATTTCCCACCCCACTCGGCTACCAACCGAGAACTAACACAAATAAATCAGATCAACAATTGAACACACTTAATGACAGCCCAAACGTAAAGAAGAAATCATGAAAAACAAATTCTAAATGGTTTCCTAGTTCAAATAGATACCGTTGTAGTGCCACGTGGCGCTCTACAAGTACACAAAAAAGCTGTGAAAGCTCTATACCCGAAAGCTTTGTCAAAATAAACTTTATTGCTGAGTAATATGGACAAATTTAATATTACCAAGTGGAAATAAATACTCTATAGATTAGTAAGAGAGTAAAGTTCGAATATAAAACAAATTTATATTTACATATAAATCAATAGATTGTGATTCTTATGCGTATAATGATAGAGTTTTAATTTATTTTATTAAATGTGAAATAAATTTTGTTCTTTTTCAACTGCACGCGTCCTCCCATAGATAATAAATGGTTTCGGCAAATAATTACTTTATTTGATTTTGGATGGATGATGGTAGCTAACAAATACTCCCTCGTGGGAGCTTGTGGGGCTTAGCTTATGCTATATTTTTGATTTTATAATTGAATGACAGTGTGATATTCAAATTTGGAACCTCTATATATCTGCTATACGTTATTTGAGCTTTGAGCTACGTTTTGGTGAATTTAGAAAGCTTGTAACTGAATATGTACTCTAATGGTCGTGGATTTGAATTTCATGATGGGGGGAACTTAGTATTAAAATTTTAGGAACCTACGAGTGTTAAATTTTGATTTTCTTAAATTTGAATTTTGAATTTTGAAATTGAAACAATTACTTCAACAAAATATATATTGAAATTAAAAAATTTCTTAATAACTATATAACTATGTAAAAAAGCTTTAATATTTTACATTAAATCTCCATGAAAATATCTCTAATTTACGACCACGTATGAATTACGTTCAAAAGAAGAACAGCAGAAGGAACCAAGTGTTAAACTTAGTGACGGAACTCAACGCCGCGATTTGTCTTCTTACCAGAGCGAGAAAATAAAATAGCCCATCCCTATGATGGCTACAAAAATGCGGTTTTTTTGTTCAAATATATTTCTGTAAAATATAAAATTACCTCAGTTTGTTCGTTGAAGTTTAATATTACATTAATACAGTCCCACCGGTACACCTGATGTAACCATATAAAAAATTGAAATCAATTTATAACGGGCGCAGGAGGTGTATAGGAGAATCAGTACTCATTTGAAAATATCCAAACAAAGAAACGTCCATGTTTAGAATTATTGTTTAGTTAGCTAAAATACAAAGTTTTTTTTTTATTTTCCCACTCTGGTAGGACCGCGTGGCGTTGAGTTCCGCTACATAGTACGCAATATTTCGTATTCAGACCGAAAGTCAAATATAAAGTGTCTTTCTTTATAGTTGAATCTCTCTATACCTATCCCAATTCCCAGATAGCCAGTAAAACGTGATTACAGGTTAATTTAAGCTTCAAAACTTTAATATAATAATATAGTATATATTGCACTAACATTTCATTTTCAGCTTAATAACTTAATATAATAAAAAAATCTTAAATATACTTGTTATATTTATTTTAGCTTGAGAACGTCGTGGCGCTGCGGCACGGCGTCTGACTGTTAATGTGAAGCTTGTAGGTTGTGTTCCCATTCGGGGGAATGAAGCATTTGCATTTCCTCACTCTATCAGAGCAATAAGGCAAAGCATGGTGTAGATTTCCGCAATACAACCACAATATGTCGTAAATGAAAAGCAGGGATCAGAGTGCTATAACATTAGGTTCCCTATGTATAGAACGTGAGGCTATTTTTTAAATTTTTGCTACTGATATAAATTAATCAGAATGTCAATGATAATATTTTAAATTGCAACTGCCCATATTAGAATAATATTATTAAAAGGTTATTCTAAGCAACTGTGCAACTGTGCAACTATTTCAATAAAACTAGTTCGGTGTAAGTAAAGATAAGTATAAGTAAAGTATTTTTATAGAAAATTAATAATTAAATTTTCGCAGATAGTAAAGGGGTGTATTGTCACTAGGGATGTCAATGAGATCTCGAAATTCCAAATCCCCTAATAAAATTAGTAATGACATTCTATTTGGGACCCTTCAAAAATTCGCCACCGTGTCTACGACATTCCACGGAGAAATCAAACAAGAGTGTATGAATCGTAAAATTTTTATTTATTTGCGCTAACAAGCGATTATTATGGAAATATAATTTTGTCATCGTTTATTTCATATACATTTATTTTTTTATAAATTATATCTATTTACACTTCTTCACAAAATTACAAACAAATACTTTATATTCGTATCCAATTACACACGTATATATATATATATATATATATATATATATATATATATATATATATATATATATATATATATATATATATATATATATATATATATATATATATATATATATATATATATATATATATATATATATATATATATATATATATATATATATATATATATATATATATATATATATATATATATATATATATATATATATATATATATATATATATATATATATATATATATATATATATATATATATATATATATATATATATATATATATATATATATATAATTTTTTTTTATCAAAAGTCTTGAAACTATATTGGCTTAAAATAAGTTAAGTATACAAAAGCTCAAGAGTATCGGGAAAGATTTTGGGCTTCAAAGTTATTGTCATTATCACTAACTACGTCTATTTGTTCTTGGTCGTTTTCGCAAGACGATGAATTATTTGTCGAACAAGATGCCTTTGAGCAACAACATTTTTTAGTTCTTCCATCAACAGTCATAGGGCTTTCCTCCTTCTTCAACTTGACGCGGCGATTTTGGAACCAAATTTTAACTTGCTTCTCAGATAGTTTCAATCTTGATGCAATTTCAATTCTTCTCAGTCTGGATAAGTACATGTTCGATGAAAATTCCCTCTCTAACTCCAATAGTTGGGTACCTGTAAAGGCAGTTCGAATGCGTTTGCTGGAATCTTCTTTAAGTGGCAAACGTTTTAAATCCTTTGAGTATCCAGGAAGTAATTCTTCTTGATGGGCAAGAGGTGGGCTTGGAGTTCCATTTCTACTTTCACTTGATATCGATGGTGACCTCTGGCCTTGACTTTTGGAAGGTGAGGTTGCTGCAGATTTATATGGATGATGTAAGTACGGTGACACTGATTTCTTTCTTCTTCGAACGAATGCTTCTTTTTCTTCAGATTTCACATAGTTTTCGAATTGGTTAATATCGCTCTGTATCGGTTCGTATACTGGTTGACGAGGCAGCTGATGTATGAGTGGATAGCGAAAATTTAAATGCTCTAGGAATGGTCTGAACAAGTCTGGAGCACGTTGTTGATGCTGTAGCCCCAAACTTAGTAAATTATTTAAGCTTCCTGGGTAAGGATACGGGAGGAATTTTGGCCTGACATCCATATGATGGCTCATAAGGTTTGTATATGTTTGTATAGGATCACTCGCCATTTCGGCGCTTTTGCAATCTTTCGTTTCACTTATTAACGCGTCTACCAAAAATGATCGGGACATTTTGAGAACTTCCCCCCGTGGCGTTTGCCTTGTGACTGATTAAGCAGGGTAAGATCTCCTAAAGTAACAATTATAAAAACTACCCCCACTTAGAGCACCCTATTGTAAATAAACACAATGGCCTCACTCGAAGCGTTTTGGCAATTATTTGGCCCGTCCCACCCTTTTGTCGGCGAGCCGTCAGCCCCAGTGTTAGTGATGAAAAAAAGAACTGTAATTTTATGAATGGAACATTTTAGTAGCTATGAATAATTTTGTATGGGTTCCTAACATCCCTCATATCTGTCTCATTAAACTCAATTTGGTATCTGTTTAGGTCGACTGATGAATCATAACTCGCTAGAGTGCTCTTTTGATTTAACGGTATTAAAATAAAATATTCTAGTACAGATTATAAATATAGATTTCAATTATTATATAATTTTTTTTAAATAATTTAAAAAAAAAACATATTGCCTAAAATCTTATAAGCAACTCTGACACGAACAGTTTTTAAAAGATATACTAATATTTATATACATACATTATTTTAATATATTTTCATATAATAATAAAATTTTGCTACTTTTAATATCAAAACACCTAAATCCATCAATGAAGCAGAGCATTAATTAGGTATGAATACCCTATAATATGAGCCGTATGCTCTACACGTGATTTTGATACCCGTCAAAGGAATAGTAGGGTGGGAGCACTAGCCCCGCCCTTAGCTACCCTTATTAGAGAACTAGTTTATGAAATATTAAAAGGGTGAATAATACTGTTACAACAGTAATTGTGAATCAATTCGTGTTATTATCATGTCAAGAATAATTTAAGTACAAGTTGAAAGTAACTGTACGCTTCTGAACGTTAAGTGATATGGGATGGGATGCTGCGCTGTACCATATTTGAATATCTGTATATAACTGGTTTTTTTTTGTGCTTAATAATGATATTGAGTGATTTTGTCACATGATGGCTTTATTTAATAATAACAGAAAGGAAGCTATAGGTATATATATAAGCTGTATATGTATGACATATGGCGTAATATACCTAAAAGCAAGTTACAGTTTAAAAATCAATCTTAATAGTAAGTAGTTTATTATCGATTTTAATATGTTTTGTGAATTACCTTGTATAATAAAAAACCAAATGAATGTCAAGTTAATATAATATTATTAATCCAACAAAAAGCTAAACTTTCGAATATATTATTGATCCAATTTTTTTCAGCTTCACCCTGTATCTTGATAATAGCGGATAGAGGCTAGTTTCGAGACATTCCGTTCTACACTTTCCGCCGCCGAATGGGTCGCGTAAATAATAATCTGGTTATAAAATTTTTTATTTCATTTATTTTTATAAAATTTATTTACATTCTGGTAACATTACTTTTTATATAAAATTATCATTTTTGCTATTTTTATACGTATTAAATGAAATCATATTTAAGACACAGAAATTTATTAATACAGTCCCGCTTTTAAGTAAAGATTTCTAACACGTGGAGGGTTAAATATAACTAGATTTTACCTCCGTCTTCACTTGCATAATCAAATGGTATTAGGTAAGAGCTGTAACAGATAGAAGGTCCATTCTAAGGGCATGAGGCATCCCCAATTTCAGGAACTGGGGCCACATTCCACAATTTTAAATAAAATATAAAACGTAGCTTTTAAAATTCAAATCAGTAGTTCCTGAGATAAGTGCGTTGAACTAAGTAGACTCTGCAGCTTTAGAACTCTTTAGTGTACGCGAATTTAGAATATTACCTGTTGATTGGCGGAATTAAACGCAGCGCTATGTTTTGCTATGGTGGGGAATTTTAAACAATTTAAACGTAATTATACATTCGTGGCATCAACCAAAAGACAAGAATGTGAGTGAGATCAGAGTTTAGAGTTTAGACCCTCTCTACCTCGCCCTCTAAATAGATAGAATTTTCGACTACCTGTCAATTTTCGATCAGAAATCTAAGATCATCTTTACTGATAAGTAAAACAATTTCCATTCCAAAATAAAATCAAACGAAATTTCCAAAAAAAAAATCTAAGCCTGTATAATTTTCAAAAATATTCAAAATATATTCTATTATTATAAGTATTTATTTCATTATCATAGCTGATCGAACTTTATAATGTTTCACGACAGATCCGCCATTATCTCTTAATCATTTGATGTACCAACATGACACACCTGGGTATTCAATACTCCCCCATATCTACAACCCTTTATCGATATTGGGTTCGAATCCCAGAAAAAAAGTCCAAACATCCACAATATAGAGTCTAAATTTAAAGAAAAAAAAAAGCACAAAATACGTAATATTTGCTTTATATTGTTATTTTCCATCCATTGTTCGGTCTGATAGTTCGTGATCATTTTTGGCTTCACTAGATTTTTTAACAATAAAGAATTGCGAACCGGACAGTATAACCGTTTTCAAAATTTTTCAAATATATTTTTTGTATTATATGTTAATATGCATCACTGAATATTTATATGTTAAGTAAAGTTAATTAAATGCCGTGGTGACGCAGCAGCACAGCGTCTTACCGTAAGCGCGACGGTCGTGGGTTCTTTTACAATTTAGTGGAATGAAATATTTCCATTTCTTCGCTTCGCTCTTATAATAAGATAAAGCGCGTCATTTGGTTGTACCAATCAAAACGCAATGTCTGGAAATTTAGGCGGAAATTAGTCTATAGCTAAATAAAAATAAATTTTATGCTTATTTTCACGCGTCGTCCGCATTTAGCGGGAATAGCAGAGTGAATCTATAGTCCACTCACACCATTTGAGAGACGCTCAGTCTAGGACAGCAGTACTCAACTACGCATTTTATGTACCTATAACGGGATTATAATGTGAATTCTGTTATAGGTTAATAAAATATCGATTTTTAAAAGTGTAAACCCAAATACAAATACCACAATTATACACTACTCAATAATTAGTACACCAATACAAATCGTACATAATTTAAATTAAAATTAATTTATTTTTATATCTGATTTTAGTAGACACTTTGTCCTGTTTTACAGAACAAATTAATTATAAAGCTGAAAAGTTTTTAATTTAGTTTAGATAACAAAAAAAAAGTTTGGATAACCCATATATTTATTGTATTTCGATGTAACCCACTGTACCTGCGGTCAGAGATACCTCTGGCACTTTGAAACTTAATTACTTACATTTGTCCTTGTGGGCTTTAAGCTTTGCGTAACAGTTGAAAGTCAGTATACAATAAAACTTCATTTAATAAGATTTAGCTCGATTTTATGCTTTGAATCCGCAACATCCGCTATAACACAACAATACCAACATAACAGCAAATCTTTAAAATCCAATTTACCTTACGCTTTAAGTTTTTAAATACATTATAATACAATTACTTCGAGTGGCGAACTACAGAAATGACAAAAGGCGAAGCGGAAATGCCCATAGACGTGTAATGACCACCTGCGAAAGTCAATTCATTCACAAATATATTTAAAATTCTTCGACGCCTCACTGTCTGGCCATGCTTCATTCATACTAAATCAATGAATGAATTTTTCTATGAGGTTTTGTATTCTATACACTACATTGTGTTCTATTCTATAGTAAACGTATTGTGTTGTAGAAGATTAGAAATTGATAGTGTAATATTTTAAAAATGTAGAGTTTAAAACGAAGCTTTTGGTTTATTGTTCTGAACACCTCCAAACAGTTGATTTATGGGATTTTTTTCTCATATTGTGTTAAATAAAGTATTTTATTATAACGCAACAAGTGTATGTATGTGTTATTCGATATACATAGAGCTATACACAATTACAGGGACTTATTTTTTTTAGCTTCACATTTTATCACGCATATAGCAGGAGATATTGCGTGTTAAGTGGCTTAACTAGACGCCATGTTTAGACTTTTGCCTGACTTGAATAAAATATATGTATCGATCGATAGTATTTTAGCAGATATAATCCAGATATATATAAACCAGATCTAGAGAATATTTTACAACTTTATATTTAATCTACTACCATAATAAACATACACGTATGACTTCTCTTTCAGAAGGAAAGACAAACAAAACAGTCACTGGGACTGCAATTGCATATACGGTTCTAGTTTTAAAACATTTCAAATATATTTGTGTTCACAAATACATATGTACAGTCATATTTTTACACTTTTTAACTGAATTCATAATAAATAAACTTAGTTTTAATAAAACATCAATGGAAACGTCCATACAATAATTGGATTATTGTCCTACACGTTGCTTTCATTGGGGCTCGAGCCCACGCCTGTCCTGAGTACGAAGCGTGCATACATAAGCGTAAGAGAAGAGCTATGATTGCTAATTAGCTTATATTATCATCAGCTAATAGCATCATTGTGGTACAGTTGGAAGTTATATGACTAGGGACGATGGGTGTGCATTCGATTTTTACTTAGACAAAGAGTTTAGTGATAGTTCACTCCGTTCACATCACATTATATTTTTTTTTATTTGATTTATTATTGAAGCTTTTTTTATCTACATATCGTACTACTACTATTCTTTTCTTTTAAAAACATTTATTCCTTCGTGATAGAACTCAGTGAACTTGGTCCTATTGAAATTCTCCTTTAATTGAGAATAGAACCTACGACCATTGAATTTCAATCAAAATCAATCCAAAGACAATCATCAATGCATTTTTGTTGAAATACTTTACATAAATTTTTTATTCCATACATTTTGTAAAAGATAAATAGCATTTCTTGTTGATATTACAAGACGGAGAGATTCTGTTGATTTTTACAAAAGGCTGACTAAACTTGTTGGCAGTTAACTAATTTGCTCTAAGAAACCAAATAGTCTAGCTTTAGCTTGTATTCATTAAATTATAATAGTTATCGGGACCCGTCTGTTTGTGAAATCAATATTAAAGCTACCATGGTACACTTAGTATGAACCTTACAGACGAACGGGTACAGGTTCAAATTTTGTTTCAGATTAAGTATAGTCACTAAGTAAGTGTTTTGTGATCAATTTCCTTAAAAAGATAGCAAAAATAAGGTGTAGCGAACTTCGTTGGCTAGGACACTCAGACGGATCTTTATACTTTAAAAGTTACTTTTTTAACGGGATTTTTTATCGATCTTATAAGCTTGAGTTGACTACTGTCATGTTTTTCATTATAATAAAATAAAATAACAACTTAAATTTATTTTTTTAATTAGTTTAATTTAATTTTTCGCATATAAATACTCCGCTATAATAAAAGTATTAGTATTCCTCATGGTAAATCTTAAATCAATTGACCATGGAACCTTATGGTTTTGATCCAAAGAAACCTAAAATTCCCATGCTTCCAGCCTCTTGACGCCCTAATTGCTTGTCCAATTGATTGTCAAGCCAAGTGTTCTTGAAGAATTTGACAAACTCGTGGGGTATGGTACAAACGATAACTTCGGATATTGAAAGTTTACCTATAATATTTTTTTTTCATTATTTATTTTTATTTCATACTATTTATGTTATCATAGATATTTTTTATTTTTATTTTATTTGTATTTTTTCCATGTTTTCACTATTAGCTTAAAAACTTTACCATTTTCTACTTTCAGATTTGAAATATTAAATGGTACCACTCAACGACTTGCTTCGTCTTACCAAAGCAGGGAAATTATATTATTTCATTCCCTCGAATGAGGATCGAACCAACATTCATTACGTTTAAAGCCAGCTGCTATCCCACTGAGCCACAATCGTCTCAAACCTAACCTAAATTATACATTATGAATTAACACATTCTATACACATTACGTATATACGTATTGAAATTTGAAATGTTTTTTTATCAATGAATGTCGCTTGTCGCTTATGCCTCATACACTTTTCTTACACAACATCCCCTTACTTTAAACAACCGCAATCCCATTGTGTCACTAACATTACGTTAACATTGAAACTTACTGTCAATGTGACATTTAAGCTTTGTCATTTTTTTACTCGAGCTTTTACCCTTAGCTTTTGAGCTTTTGTTTCTTTAATTCATTGTTTACTTTATTCGGTTAAGAGTATATTATATTGATCTTGGTCCATTTAATTAAAACACTTAAGTACTTTGAGTGCTGCAATTAAAATATTTTGAAATCAATATTCTTTGGTACGCAAAGTATTGGTATTATTTGACGACAATTTTCTTTTATAAAGCTAATACAGTCAAAGTAAGAATAATTTAACTAAGTTGATGTTTTCTGTTAAGTATTGATTTTTTTACTTGATTGATTTTAGATAGGACTATAACGATAGATGGGACGGGATGACTGTGGGTTCAATTCTCACTCAGGCAAATTAATTATTTTTATTTCTCTCTCTCTCTCTCTGATAACAAGACAAAATGCTGCGTTACTTTACGCCACTCAACACGTAATATCTCGAAAATTGGCGGAAAGTGGGGAACAGAGAGTCCGTCGGAGTCTCCTCTTCGTAGCTTGATATATGCGGGATACAGCCTGAAGAATGGAAACAGAGAGAAAATAAAATAGAGAGAAATAAGTTGATCAGGAAATTAGTAAGTTATTGTTGTAGTTAAGTGACTGTCTAAACATCTCGATTCTCACTCGGGGAAGTAAATTATTTACATTTTCACACTCTAAGAAGAAAAATCACGGTATAATGTTATTGTAGGCCACTTGGTTAACTTTACCTATAGGAATAGAAGTAATATTGAAAAAGATACATGATAAGACCTCCCCTCCTCCCAGTCTCTATATCTATAGATATTAAAAAAATAGTTTTATGAAGGAAGCATTTTATTTATACATCATTTTTGGCCCAGATTTGGAGAAAAGTGTGTTTGACCGCTAGATTCTCTTCACCTTTGGCTAAGTACTAGAGGCATGTAAATTTAAAATAATATAATATATATTTTAAAATAAAAAATTGAAAATTAAAAATGTAATTATATCCTGTCACAATATTGTCCCATGCCAAAGAATGTAAAGAATGGCTTAGTGGTTGGAACGCTTGGTTAGTCTAAGAGGGACAGGTTTGAGTCCTGCGACATTTAACTATTTATAATCCAAAATACAAAATTTTAAATGAAAATACAAAGTTAAAATGAAAATGCTAACAAGATAGGATACTTACGTAAATTTATTTCCAGCTAAGCGGCTCACCTTTGTTGGCCAAAGGTTCGTAAATTAATAAATTCTTTTAATAAAAATAAGAAAAATATTCAAGTTGTACGTTGCTATGCAAATGGGCGGTGAACACTGAACAATTTTCGTTGCGGGAACGTTATTTGCATTGTTTTGCATACTTTGTATGTAATAATAAGAGGTGAGGTATTTCTCATTAAGTTTATAGACAAAAAGGTGGCATGTTGTTAATATAAACGTATTTGCTTACCTTCATACTGTCTGCTTACGGCTCTCTCTACCTACCCTGATATCTGCGGGATACAGCGTAATGCTAAAAGAATAAAAATACCCAAAAAAAATACAGTAGATACCTACGTTTCTTAATTTTATCTGATTTTAGTAACATTACATGTTGAAGGGTGGAACTCAACGCTGTGCTTTTGTCTTTTTGTCAGAGCGAGGAAATAACAAAAATCCCGAGCGGGAATCGAACTCACAGCAGTCGTGTTTATTTATGGGTGCTATTAACCTTTTTGCGCCTTTTACACAAAGGTCTTGTTAATTACTAAAATATATTGATATTTGAGTAGTACTGATAATTTTCAGTGGTACTGATAATTTTTAATTTATTATTTATAGAGAAATTGTCATCTAAATTCAGCTCCAAAAAAGACATTTTGCTGTAACTAAAAGGATTCGAACTCACTACCCCCTGTGCCACTGTAACGTTAAATTTAAACACATATTTTACACATTTCATTAAAAAAATAAAGAAAGCTATTTACACATCATTCTACATCATTGACCTATAACAATTTCACCCTTTAATATCAAATAAAGCACGTGCACACAGACCTACTTGCTTGGTCCATGTTATTTCAAATTAAAAGGCTACGAGACTAATTTGATGATGCGCGGGAGTTGATATGAGACCCCTTTGGTGACACGTCATTATAGATCATTGTTAGATGACATAGTGTTACATTTTTTATTTGTCACGCTGTTACAATTACTTGATCATTTTATGTTAAGAAAATATAAATGTGATGTCAATTTTAAAGATTATTAATAAAATTACTTTATATAATATTATAAAGGTTGCTTACTTATTGTTTAAATAATAAAAAAACAAATTTTATTTTGTTTTCTGCATATGGGGTACCCTGGGGCACGTTTTCGTCCCCAGGGTACGCTACTATAAATGTATGTACATATGTGGGTAGAGAAAATCCAAAGTTAATACACACTGATATATACTTCTCGTTCACTGATATATAATAATCATATTTGCATCGACCGAGGGGCGCAACTTAACGCCGTTCTTTGGGTTACTAGACAGATAAAAGCAAGATATTTAATAAAGTTAAGCTGAATATAGTAAGTAATTTTAGTAAAAAGTGACCATCCATAAATACTAGTATAAATCTATGTATACCGCATATATTAAGGTAAATAGAGGGTAACCGTTGACATGACTCCGTTTCTTGACATTGCGTGTTGAGTGGCGGAACTCAATGCTGCGCTTTGTTTTTTTACCATAGCGAGGAACCGAACCGTCTCATTCTTATTCAGATGCCGCTACTCCACAACGGTCGTATTTAAATATATTTATTTAAATTTAGAAATACATGTTGTGATACATGTGGTACATGTGCATGTTTCACTGGGTCATACCATTAGGCCTTTTCTAATATGGCATATGCTATAACATGCGTTTGCAATTAATTTAATAATAATTTTTTTTATTATTATTAACTGTAGTACTTCTATATTGTAAGATTTATTAAGTAAGCAATGAAATCGTTACAAACGACCATAATATCGCAATACCAAAAGTCCAATATCCCAGAAATTCCATAAACCACAAAGTAAAGTATATATATATATATATATATATATATATATATATATATATATATATATATATATATATATATATATATATATATATATATATATATATATATATATATATATATATATATATATATATAATATTAAATTCTTAATGCGTCACGCCTGTATGCAATTTGTTTCGCGCACTCGTATCATTGCTACAAATGTTCGCTACGATTAATAATAGGGACGTCATAAGAACGAAATTACATGGTTTTATTTTGTTCTTCTTAATATGGTACTGTGACAAAGCATTCTGTTTGTTTATATATATATATATATATATATATATATATATATATATATATATATATATATATATATATATATATATATATATATATATATATATATATATATATATATATATATATATATATATATTTATATATATATATATATATATAAATAAGTATATATTACTTATTTTTTTCTTTTTTTCTTCCTAAGATATTATGGAATTACTTAAAAGAAAATTGTCTAAGAGGTTGTAAAGACTCCCACATCCTTTAACTAAGATGCCATAAAAAATATATATTTACTCAAATTAGCTAAAAGTAAACATAAAATAATATTATTTGTACTATATCTTATGTACAGTCCCTTATCCGTAGCCTTAGGCCTTAACTCTACGAAATCGCAAGATCATAGTATTGTTGGGAGCTTTGAACGGATGCTTAGGTATATTTTGTATGGGAATTTGCGACAGTTGACATTTGTTCGACCTGGCTGATCAAATTCTTTTATTCTATGAACAATTGTAAGAGGTGAGTGTCAATAGCATGTGACATTTTTTAAACTTCATGTCTAGCTGGATAAGAAGAGGGCCTTGTGTCAAGATATTTTTACTTTCTCCACTTTCCACTATTTTTCTTGCCAACGCAAGGAAGAGACAATTATTCGTTCACAGTGAACGTGGAGTTGATGATGCAATCCAGCTCACTTGATAGGTATTTGTGCCTATAGGTATTAATATTTCAAGCGAGTGAAACTGTAGGCAAGTGGCTAGCTACAAAGTATCTCTTCACCAATAACTTTAGCCAAGTAAACTATAATAAACATTCCAATTTCACCATTTTAAAATAGCTTTCGTACACAACAGTATGTAAATTTACTTGTGTATCGATCGCAAGCTCACTTCTTTTTGCAAGGCAACTATAAAGTAGCAAACTACGCAACTTTTTCTTGGGATTCGGTTTAATCATTAAAATTGACCCATCCTTAGTATGCACAATCGATATTTCCTATTAAAAAAAATTCCCAAATGAAATTTTCCAACTAAGTCGTAATATTTTATATTCTCTAACAAAACAGTACCTATGTAAATTTAGTTATGCATCAACGCTGTCACGACCGCAAGCTCGTTCCGCTTTCGAGCACGCTAAGGCACCTTAATGTAGCTATAATGGAACTAATTTGGAATAAACGAAAAAACAAATTAAGCTTTTAGCGACATAATAGAAAATTTAAAGGTGCATTTCGATGTCAATATCCGGTGGTTCGACACTTCCGGTGTACGGAATTGTGGAATATCATCACTAATTCAACACTGGTCAATTTCATGGGTGAATATTTGGAAATACAATTACTGTGCATTGTATTTTAATAATTACAATTTAATATTCATCTTCTATCTAACATAAAATTATCGATTAGAGTTAATCTTTTCCTCTAATAGGAGAACATTTAAAAAAAACATTAATTATAGTAAATATTACTAAAACATAAAAAAAACGGTGTTCCTGTATCGCGCATATCTCGAGACATTGCGTGTTGAGTGGCGGAACCTGACAACGCTCTACCATACATTACCCCAAGTGGGAATCGAATAACCTAACTAAAACTCGTCGCGCTTGCACTGAAACGCTGCCACTCACCACATCGGTCCTAAAAAGCTTCTTGTATTGATTTTTTTTATTTTTTAAAGTTAGTGCTAGTTACTTACCAAACCATGTAAATAGTTCTACCATAGGAGCTATAATCTTAAAACATTTTACTAGAAAATCAATCATTTTTTTACAACAAGTAAAATAACATAAATAAAAAATAAATCATTATGTTCTCCATTCACTTAAAATTCGAAGTTCAACTTTAATTTACATATCTAAATTGGATCACACATTTTATCAAGATATGCAAAAAGCAAATAAAGCTTAATTTTACAACTTTTACTCAACTTAAAAGTTACACGTATAATAATAAATTGTAAAACCTCTACAATAACAACAAAAGCTCAAACATCTATACAACGGTTAATTATTTACTACGTAACATGAATGGTCTTAAACCATTAAATGTTACGCTCGTTTTAAATTTCATTCACTCATCTGAAGTAGCGAGAAATTTTAGTAAAATCAGAAATAAAGTCAAAATATAAGCGCTTTATAAAGCTTACGTATGAGAGCTTAGGAAATAAGCTTTATTTCAGTTTGTATAAAGGCGATAGGTGCATCATAAGAGGATGAAATGCAATAGTAAAGCTTTGAAGCGTAAAATGTCATCGCGTTTAGTTAGCGGTCTTTTTGACTACCGTCTCGAGTGTGGCCATGAGATATATTGTTATGTATGCATAATTTTGGGCCTTGATATATTTGTTGTATAGTTATTTTATTAATGTACTATTTTATATAATGCTATGCTAAATATTTAAATATGTTTAGACCGAGGCTCTGCGCTGCTTGATTAGCGCAGGAAGCTTTAAGTAAAACAATATTAGTGTAAGATTTCATTCTGTTTCCACCTGGCATATTTTTACTTACTAACATTAGTAAGTGTTTTTCGGTTAATTACTTCCCAATATGCCTCTTTTCAGCTAATTACTTACAGTTAATCACAATTTATAATAATTTTGAGTAAAAACTTCAAAGCTTACCCGCCCAACTCATGGACCTACAATACCTTCCACTTTGTGATACCAACTCCACCCTCTAATTGATTGCATAACCGTCGCACCCATTGATACTCGTATTTGCTCATTCATAAACGACATTTGAGATGCAGCAAGAAGCCAAAAAGATGCTGTCCAATAGACAGACAAAATCAACTGATAGTATACCCTATTTTATATATAAATAGAACTATAATTCCAATTAAAAATTATATAAAGATTAGATGTTCTGGAAGCTTTCAAAAAGCTTTGTATAATTTTAATTTTAGAATAACACAATGCACTTAGGAATTTCATGCGTGCCTCCAATTTTTTCTAGGAGTCATTCATTGCTACACTGTTCATGAATAGAATATGACACGGTGAACGGTTTTTAAAAGGCAAATGATTTGTATTTTAGATCGTTTAGTCGCTAATATGACGTTTTCGGTGGCAGATGGTGTACAAATCTTAGAGATAAAATTTTTATTGATGTAATTTGTCTATTGATTTTAATAAGTTGAAGATGGATTATTTGATGCTGAATTAGAATTAGCATATATGTATATCTTACCACATCAATTTTTTGAGATTATAAAAATATTCATGTATGTACGTTATGTTTTAGTTATTTTAAAAATATTCTTCTACTAAAGTAGTCTATATCTAAAGTAGCTATAATTATATTTAAATTTAATTTTATTTTAACAATTTTCAATAAATATTTGATTGATTATTTATTAATATAATAATTTATTCATTTTGTCTCTTTAACTGGGTCTTGCAGTGTGGGCATACAGAACCTATCATTAATATTCTTGGTTATCTACTCAATATTTAAATAGATATGTTTCATATAAAAAAATAAAACATAAGAATTCCCACAAGTAGGATTTAAACCTAGGACCATCATGTAATCGATACAGGGCCCTGAAAATTAACGTTCTAAAGCATCTAAAGTAAAATTTCAATACAATTTTCATATGATATCAACAGTTATTTGCCTCTTATCAATATCTCGCATCCAATAAAATCCTCTTTTATACAAAACTGTATTGCAAAAAAAAGACATCTGTTCGACATTACACATTCTTCTATTTACCGCGTCATTAAACCGAACATCGACACGCTTACTACGTATAATAACCATTTTTAATATCATTTCTATAATAAATTTTATGCCAAATAAACTTCTTTGCTCCTCCTACCAATAAATAATACTGTATTATACATTTTGTATCGAAAATATGTGTTTTTTGTCAAAGAAAGTTCTTCCCGTGAAATTGTTTTTGTATTCTGTTGATAAATTTGTGGCAAATCTATGGTCTATAGTGATTTTATACTATGGGGTGGTATAAAGTACCATAGTGTGTGACATCGAGTGCTTATGTGATTTTAGTTGGTACTCTAAATAATTGATAAATTTTAAAGAGGCTATGGGAAGAGTTAGCTGGATCAAAATTATTATTTATAAATAACTATTTCTTTTGTATGGGTTATTGTATGTCAAGGGGTGTATATAAAAAGGGCCGAAGTGTATCATTTCGGTTATTTTTGGTATATTTAGTGAAAATTTATACTAAAATTAATTATTTTCTTCGATTGTGTAATTTTTAAACTGTTATTAAAAAAAATATATTGATATATATATTGGAGAAAATCTGGATATTTGTAAAATAATAGAAATTACATACAATATGGTATCGATAGGATTGGAAATAATTGTTCTATTCTGCATAGAGCAGAGTAGGCAGAGAGTTCGTTCCTGGGCATACCATCCGAATTCGAGACTTCGATACAGCTCGTGTTGAGATGCGAAAGCAAACGCCGGAAATAAAATATAAATTTTAATTTCAAAATTCTACACCAATATTTACCACAAGGCAAACTTTACCAATTACCATAAAGCGAACGGTAATTAGGCCACAAATTGTATAATGTCCGCTTCCAGACCGTCCAGTTCCAAATTGTGCAGCCTCAGGCGCCTTTAGATGAAAATATTCACGCACTGACTACCACTGATTACTGCAATCGATTTACTCTATCAAATGTCCATATCATCGCGAACTAGTCGAAAATGCAAATATGAAATTCTGATGCTTAAACAAGTTTAGTGCTTATGAGATTTCGTTTGTTGAGCTTGGAAGTTTCAAAATATTTGAGTTCTACCACGCCCATAAAAAAATTAATAACTTATTTTCATATTAAATATTGCGCTAGTAAATAAATTATCTATTCCATACTCTACTAAAGCTTTACATTCAAAACTGTTAAATTTTCTATTGAAGCAGAAATCCAACTCATTCTTGATCAAATACAAATTTAATTTAATTTCAAAATAAATTCTTAGCATCACTCAAATATCAAAATCGAAAAGCTCTATAAAAGCACAAGTAGATTAAGCTCTCTTACCACAGTATTAACAGTAGGTACAATCATTTTTTCAACTGCTTAACAAATTTTAACAAAAGGACCGCTTAAAGGGCTATATTGTCGACTTAGCATTTAGCCAATTACACTAGACGGTGACATTTCATAAAATGAATTTACCACAATAACAATTAATTATTATAGCATTCATATCATTGTATTCTACAAGATTCTTCATTGTATATTAAGTATCCATATGTTTTTCAATTTATTTAACAAATTTTACCAAAATATGACTTAATGCCATAAGATTTAAGTCGCTTTCGGTATAATTTCAAAAACACTTAAGCTTTTTTTACCTATATTAATATTCACCCTTCAATTCTCTTATTTTCATAATTTCAACTTTATTTTTAAGCACATAAAGCTTAAATTAAACCATAATCGCTAAATATTTGTGCAATAACTACCCTTGAACTTGTACAACGCTTCGTTTGCTGCCATCAAAAAGCTTCCAATACAATTTTGAGCCTTAAAGTTCATTAATATGATCGAAGCTTTCAAATTTCCACAGAGAGTGTAAATTTAACGACATCATGTGACGAATCCAGCCAGTTGGTATGTTTTGAATAGAACATTTAATTTGTTTCTTTCATTCCACTCGAATGCCCTGTGTCGTGATTCGATATGCAAAGTCATTGAATTAATTAAAAAATATACTTTTGATTATTTACTTTTAAATTTGCATTAATCTTTAATCGTTTTCTTTTTTTCGCTCATGTCAGCCTCATTTATAAAATGTAATATTTTTTTCGATTGGTTATCGAACTCAATATAAATTTCAAATTCGGTGTAGCGTTATTGTAAAAAAACATTTTTAGTTTCACTAATTCCCGCTCGTACATTTACGATAAGAGCTTTTTTACTTTATTTAATATTTAAGCGAGATAATGTAAACAGTTTTTAAACATAGCTCGCATTCCTCAAATTTGAACCAAAAATTCAACTTTTTTCTTTAGCTTTCGCGGATTTTGTACGTTCAATTGAAATATGACGGCACAGATTTTGACTCGTAAAAGCGAGAGATTTAAGTTCTATTTTGCGATCGGAGATAATAGAATAATTTCTTAATCCTCACTTTGGTAACAAAACATAAAGCGATGTTGGGTTCCGCTAGTCAAAACACAATGTATTAAAAGGCAGAAAACTAGAAAAGGAGTATCTTAACACTATATTCCCTCCGCCTACCCTGCTATACGCGGGAAATAGCGTGAAGCTAATTTTTGTATCAATCAATGTAATCGTTAAAGTTTAAACAGCATTTGATATCTGGAACAAACTCTGAAGCATCTACATCTACTATAGCATCCGATGAGCTCATATATTCGATTTTTTACGAGGTTACACTTTAGTCGCAAATTCTAGGCACTGCTCCGAGTTCGTCTCCCAGCATCGCGATAAGCCCGTTATCTGCAAAATATTCTCATCGAATTCTGAGAATTTTCTTTTCTTCTCTATATTTTAAAAAATATAAGTACATCAAATTTGTACAATAATTTCTTAGGAGAAGTCGCCAACGTCCATACTACGTTGAACACACCGGTTCTCGTCCGATCACCGAAGTTAAGCAACGTCGGGCGCGATCAGTACTTGGATGGGTGACCGCCTGGGAACACCGCGTGATGTTGGCTCCTTTTTTTAAGTAAGTATACTTTTTTCTAGCTTCATGCTGTATCCCGCACATAGCAGGGTAGGTAGTGGGAACCTCAAGGTATCGGAGTGTTAACAATATTTTTGTCTTAAATGACGTTTCCTTATAATAAATACTAATGCTTAGAATCGGGACATTGCGTAGCGAGTGATACCAAAGCAATGATATAAAAGAAAATATTTCGTTCCCTTGAACCCACAATCGTAGAATTTACTGTCAGGTACACCACCACTGCGCTACGAAAGGCTCAATAATAACTTTTTACATAAATCAATTAACAAAAACCATTCGATATACAAAATCAAATTTGCCATTATAATGAAATGTAACCAGGTCATCGGAATAACCTAGGCCTGCCTATGTTCCGGTAAAACGGGGACAAAGGACCGCATTATTGATAGTTCCTAGACATTATACATATGTAGGTACGTTTTTTACAGCACGAGCTTTAAAGCACTCAAATAAAAGCGAGTGTATTTTTAATTTCAAGCTCTGTTAATACGAGCTTTATTACAATTATCTAAGTAAATACAAATTTAAATATAATATTTCTTAAAGCAAAGCACAATATTTAGAGAACGTTGTCATAATTTTTTTTTTATTTTTTACCAATTAAAACTACATTTTAATTTTTTTTCTATTATTGTTTATATATCAATTATTTTATATTATTATTATTTTTTATATATATATATATATATATATATATATATATATATATATATATATATATATATATATATATATATATATATATATATATATATATATATATATATATATTTATATATATATATATATATATATATATATATATATATATATATATATATATATATATATATATATATATATATATATATATATATATATATATATATATATATATATATATATATACATTACAGTAGAGTAGGCAGATAATATCTGCAATCTACGTCAAATTAATAGACTCTATGGAGTCTATCTTACAGTATATGCAATATGTACATAAAATAGCATAATACAAATACAAAGGCATAAATACAACTCAACCTTAAAAATAAATATTAATTCCGCTCATGTTGTACACGTAAAAAGTATAAAGAAGTGCTACGCGTGTTTTATAGTAATTTTCGAGTGTCTTCGTAGTCCAGGGGTACGTGTCTAAGTAAATGGGTCACGCCTACGACGGTTATGAGAGGACTGCACGCGATTCTGATGGAATTGATGATGTGGGCAGGTCTTTGGAAATTATCAGATGCTAACTAAGTAACGTAATTAGGAAGTTTTTTTTGGATAAAAATATGCGATTGATCTCATTTTTGGATGAATTAAAAAATTGTCTACAGAATCTCTCTCTGGTAAAATTTTAGAGTTATGGGAATATTTTGTTGTTAGTTTGTTAAGATGCCCTTTCTCTAGAATATCTAAATCTACATAATCGTATCAGATTAAAATTATGTCAAATACTCAGGACTACCGTCCCAAGCGCATGGAACATATATATATATATATATATATATATATATATATATATATATATATATATATATATATATATATATATATATATATATATATATATATATATATATATATATATATATATATATATATATATATATATATATATATATATAAGCCTTCTTGTAGTTAAGCTCTCACAATGAGTGTATATGCAACCGAAATTGTTTTTAAATGTAATTATTTCCCTAGTCCATACTCGAACTTATAACCATCGCTTATACAGTATACCAATATTACTTAAAAAACTTCTTTTTAAAATTATATAAATTTAAATACTAACATAATATTTTTTTCAAAAACTTTAATACATTATTTATATGATAAAGAAGATATCAGAATTGACACCTTAGGACAACTCATTACCGGGCAATGAATATTAATTTGCGAGTCAATTAACAAGAATTCGTAGCAGATGCTACATATTTTTGCAGCATCCGCAGACATGAGATCCCATCCAAGAGATATTTTTATCCAAATTCTAAGAAGAACATATATTTATTTGTATATACAACTCTCTATCAATATGTTATATGAAGATGATCGTCAACTATCGGTTGTCGGTATTAAATCTAATGCTACTGACATCAGTTTAAAAGAACCTAGTACTAAGACTAAAGGAAACTTATTTGTTACACCAGGCGGAAATCGAAGCCTCGACCATCGTATTTACTGACTGCGCCACAATAGACTCAATTTTTTATTTGTTTTATTTTGTGTACTAATTAATATTAATTATATATATAACTGTTGACATATAGAATTAATATTTACATATAAGCTAGAACTTTTATCTCTATACTTTTCTTATTTTTTATTTTAATTCTCATTTAATCCTTATATTTAATCGCGATGGCAGTGGGTTTCTGTCCCGCTCGGGAAGAATATTTATTTTATTACTATCCTCACTTTTAACTTTCTTAAAAAGACAAAGTGCGGCGTTGAGTTCAGCAACTCAACACACAATGTCTCGGATGGCGGTTATCTGGGAACGGAATGCTTAAGCCATTAGATTCCTTCTGTCTGTCTGTCTGCTAAATGTGGGAGATAGCGTGAAGCCAGAAAAAACTAAAATCTTTATAGGTTGCTACACTATGCTAAAATGAGCTGAAATGGAGCTATGATAGCTACGATATAATAATTCCAATGTAAAAATAGTATTTGGTTTATTTTTTACCTATAGTCTGTACTGCCTCAACCTCATATCGTTAAGGACTTCTCTTTAACCTATCCTCGTTAATTGCGAGAAATTATGGATTATAAATGTTTTTGGGTTTGGGTACATATCCCCAATGGTTTTGGGTACATATCCCAATGGTTTTGGGTACATATCCCATTTCCATTTCTGATCTGAGGATATACAAATTTTAAATAATCTAAATAAAATTTGAACACTTAACATAGCATAACAGTATTTCAAAGTTGTTATTTTTTGGCATCACGCTTGGTTCCGTATATTTATGGATAAGCAGATCTCGGCGTTAAATAATTCTAGCAAAAAGCTTGCTAGCATTATTTAACGCCGAGATCTATATTTCATATATATCTCAAATTTCTAATAATACCAATGCACACTACTATTTTTTTTTTATTCAATGATTATAAGGCTAGGTTATAAGTATTTATATTATTATTGAATGTAGAGTATATTTAAGAAGATAACATCTAACAAAAAACTTTTCAATAAATATCTAAATATACTATACAGAGGTTATTTTACTTTCGATTTACTTGTTACTCGACCTCCTATACGAGTACGTTGATTACACAGTGATCCACGGCGGTTCGCATCGGGCACGTTGTATGACCTATCTGGTCGGTAAGCTCGGTAAAATAACAATCATGAGCTTAATAAGCTCAATGTAATTTATTTTTTGTGTGGTCTTTTTTATTTTTGATATCTTCAAGTTGAAATAGCTGATATTTGACGTATGTGGCTTATGCCCTATACATACCTGACAACACCCATATACATCAATTTTATACCAACTTCGAAAGCAAATGACTTGGGAAAAAAACCTTATATCTAAATTGGTATTAGTGTACCAAAACGCGGGGTTAAACAAAATACCTTTCAAATTGAGCAGGAAGCGGAGAATAGAGTGTCTTAATACTAACCTCTCTCTGCGCACCTTGTTATTCTCCAAAATCTTCTTTGCAGTTCTTTCGAGGGGAGGAAATCGTTTTTTATTTGTTTTACGGCTTTTATGCGTGTCAATTGACCACAATTTACTTGGACAATGCTACTTGAGTTATTTATAGTATTACTTACAAGCCTATATTCACGATAGCCTTTCATATAATCACAGAGAACATCTTGGCATTGATAAGAATCTCTTTCATTATTAAAAGCATACCAGGCGTTTTCTATAAAAATCTTACCTTATTTGATTAAGATTCAGTATCTCATTAGTCAGTTTTTTTTTTGCTAACGACAGAAACCAACACAGGACTTAACGAAAAAAAATTATGTTATATATATATATATATATATATATATATATATATATATATATATATATATATATATATATATATATATATATATATATATATATATATATATATATATATATATATATATATATATATATATATATATAAATATATATATATATAAATATATATATATATATATATATATATATATATATATATATATATATATATATATATATATATATATATACGAATTGTAGCTCGCTATTCATTTATTACAAGACGTGAAGCAAAAGAGGAGAAATCTCATTTTTCTCCTACATTTATTTTTTCTCTACCCTCCTTAAGGAACTTGTATACTGAAGTCTAGGCTAGTAGAAGCGACTGTGCTTAATAAAAGACTTTATATATTTTATAGCCTCAGCCTAAGCTTAAATATAAATCAAAAACATATCACGCTTATCGGTGCCATGCAAAAGCTTCTACAGGAGCACATTATTGATAAGCCTAAGAAATATGTGTATAACAGACTCATTCAAAATACCCGAAGTAACTATGAACACAGGTACAGTGGGATATATCGAAACAATAATATAATCTAAAAATAAATTTAATAACTTAAATGAATAAATACCTTAATAAATACCTTCATCTTCACATTTTTTTTTTTCTACTATTCAAACTACAATCTACATTTCTACAGGCCTATATTTGCTAAAGGTTGTCTGTTAGAGAGTGCTTGAAGCAATAAGACCGCTTTTGAACTTTCTATATATCTATTTCTTTATTTTTCTGTTTTGTGTGTCTCCGATAAAGTATAAATTATAAAAAAAATGATTCAATTTAAACATGTAGTTCCTAAGATTATCATATGAAGTAAAGATTTATCGCAATTTTCCTCTATTATAAATAACATACGCTATCTTTCTACAACTCATTGCATTTTTACATTCAAAGGGAATGCGGAGAATGAACGAGCTTACTATTTACACTTGAATAACTTTGTGCTAGCGTAAACAGTTTAAGCTCCTTCGCGTGTAAGTTTAGAGCACTTTTCCAATAAACGAGTGCCTTTGATTTAAACTAGAAACTTTCGCACCTTTGAACGACCTTTTAAAAGCTTGTATGTAGTGGAGATAGTAAATAGTAGAGATTTGTTAATAAAATATTAGGATTCTTAAAGTTTTAAAATATATTTATGATTAAAATGGTAGATATTTGGTAGTGGTATAATTCATTTCTCTAAGATATTGATATTATTCTTCCTGAGATATTGCGGCAGGGTGTTTTTAATTTTACTATTATATGATTAATACTAACAGATAGAAAATAAAGACTGTTCCAGGCAAAAAAATATTTCAAACAGCTTTTTTTAGGCGTCTATATGACAAAGTGTTATAGATCTGCATTTTGTGTGTGTGTTTTTTTTTCACTTTGACTCGTGACACGCACCTGGACGGTCGAATAAAACGTGTTTCTCGTTAAGTGACTCCGCCTACAAAATCCTAGCCTAAAGAAACCAAGACACCCTTCTAACAAACGATAGTTTTTATATCGATTTTGATATACATACATACATACATATATGAAATAAATACACGTGTCCGTAATTTAAAATCTGTGTTTGTAGTTTAATGTAAACATAACATTTGTAGGTTCGAAACTACTCGAGCTAATAAATTATTTCATCTCCTCATTATAGGAAGACGATTAAATTCAAGGTTGAATTAAGCCACAAAACACACAATATCTTTATACTGGATTCCATCTGTTGAGTGAAGAGCTTGCCAAAGCTTGCCAAATCAATACAAGTAATATGAAACACGGAGATACAAGAAAAATGAGAACGTTAAAACGTTCAGACAAAGTTAAGTCGATATTTATAAGGTTTTTTTATATAAGTACGAGCTGTAGTCTGCAATTTCATTTGCGTTTATAGTCCAAATAAAACTTAACAACCCGCTCATACCCGTTCTTGTTGGAATTTTGGAAAATCCTCTCTTAGAGATCCTCTACACTCCCCAAGGTCCATACTTGTCAAATTTCAGGATTCTATATATCATTTTGGCTGTGTGACAGACAAACTGTCAGTAACTCACAAAAAGTAAGATATATAGATATACCTACATATAAATTTATAATACATTACTACTGTATTTACTGAAGCGCCGCCGCGCTGTTAGCACAAACTTCAACCGATAGATATATTGTTCTTCCCTAGACGTACGAAGTTAGCAGTTAGTGTTATTAGTTCACTAGAAAAATAATAAGAACAAACGCAACTATTAGTAAGAAATGCTTTAGGACTGTCTCAAATAGAAATCATCTATATGAACTACCTTTTGCTCCAATTGTAAGATTCCGTACTGTAAAAGAAAAATGGATTTATGGCCTTTATATGATCACTTTGTTTTCGGCCATAATAGAGTCTTCTAGCACTTTCTGTGGAACCCATGGAGGTATTGAATAAAAATTAATATCAAACATTGTGGTCTTCAATCCCTTGGACCAGAGATTAAGTCAGACTTCTCCATCAACGAAATGCGCATTATGACGCATATTTTGCACTCACACTTGACCGTTTTATTAGATTCACGCATTTAGTATGATAGATAGAGTATTAAGATATTCCTTTTCCATGTTTTTGTAACATTTGCCCCTAGTATGGATAAAATTGGCAAATATCTTATATACTATATTATATTATATTTGACAACACAGACGAAGCCGCTAGTAAAGCTAATATTAAATATAATAGTATATATGGATGATATGTTTTTTCAATAACACATGTAACATTGGACTTCGACTGAAGGATAACGTTTTTTCTTTGAGCTGAATTTCATATTATTACTTCAAAGGTATTTGTTTCGATCAAATTATACTAATATCCATACGTATTCCCATTTTTTGTGAATTAAAAAAAGACACGTGGGTTTGACCTCCCGATACTCCTGCCTCTATTATTTTCTCCCTATATAAACCTGGATGCGGCGATGAGTTACGTCAGTTACGTCAGCGGAAAGCGGAGAACGTAGTAACTAGGATCTATCATATTATATGCTTAAAACTGAATCTGACATACAATATGTATGAAAGAATTTCATCAATTTTTCTAATAGCAAAAGAAAATATATAATAAATTGTAACATCTAAATAGTCGTAAGAAGGAAATATTTTGGACTAAGATGCTGCTTAAAGCTTTATATAGGTACATTACGCGCATGTCATACAAAAGACGTGTTGATTCTGTTATTGCAGAGAGTCGACGGCATTTTATAGGCTCTTTTATATAAAATATATCTAATAATAATATATGTTTAATATAGTATTATTAGACATATTTTATATAAAAGAGTATATATATGGGTATTAAAATAAGTTTATACTATATTAGACTTCTTTTATTATTAATTATGATTGAATGGAAAGTTATTGATTTTTGTATACCTATAAGGAATTTATCACATTTGATGACATCACTATTCTCCAGTAAAACTCGTTGCCAGAAAAAGCATGCATTTTAAGTGTAAAACTACCCCAAACGAATATATACCTATCAATATACCTATATATATATATATACACCATTTAGCTATTATTTATTACAAAAAGTATCAAGATTAACACAAACGTATAGCATTATTAAAACGTTCAACACCTTTCACAATAGTATCGTCTTTCAAATATCCCGCTTTTATAATCCATAGTAAAAATGAATAGGTTTCGAGTTACTCTTTTATATAATAATTGTCGCTTTATTGCCATTTAAGCGATTACAGATATGGTTTAGATGTTAATCGTAAGCTTTTTTTAAACCAAATTATAGGCTTAAAAATGTAGAGAATGAATTTAATGGAGTCCATCGTGGTACAGTGGAACAGTGTTGGACGGCAATCGAGATAGGTACATGTTCAATCCTCACACGGAGGAATGACTATGAAATGATTTGATTTTTTTTTGCGGAAAGTAGAGAACGCAATGTCTTCACAGTTGGCTTAAAGCCCTACACGGGATAAAGCGTAAAGCTCTTTGAAAATAGTCAGTTAAGTACCATTAACTTAAATAAATAAAAAAAATATTAATATTTGTCAATTTCTTGGATAAATGTTATATATTACACAATTTTTATTTATTTGGTGTTTATATCTATTACATATAGTTATTATTTCTTAATTTTAAAAATATTAGTATCTTATTAGATGCTTAACTATATTTAAATTTATCTTATATAACTCTTAAAATGTATTCAACATAAATTTAACAAACAAATTATAACTGAACGTAAGTCATAGTCAAAAGCTTTAAGCAAGCTTTTATCGACTCACGCGCATCTACCCCACTTTTTATGGGCGTGGTCTCGTTACAACGCCTCTTAGTACACTTAGTATGAATTGGCAACTTAATTATAATTGTTTATAGACAGTTTTATTGACCATTATAAAAGTGCATTTTTATATTTTTTTCATTTACAATATTGATATTCTTTTCGATAAGTATTCCTTATTTTTGTTGTGGTCATTGTGGCTCAGTAGCTAGCGTATGACTGTATATATGGCAATTGTAGATTCGATCTGGGAATGAATAATTTATATCCTCGCTTTTAAGAAGAAAAAACGCGGGGTTATATATCAACCCGAAGCTGAAAAGTAGTTTTCTTTTATAAGATAATATTAAGATATTGTATACAATTCAAGCGCTTTTGAATTGTCGATTATATATTTATATTTAGCTTCACGCTGTGTCCGCCGCTCATAGCAGGGTAGGCAGATTGAACCGTAGGTTGAAGGAACCTAGTGTTAAGACACTTCGTTCCCCACTTTCCGCCATTCGAAGCTTTGCGTGTTGAGTGGCGGAACTCAACTCCGCGTTTTGCCTTGTTACCAGAGCGAAGAAAATAGAAATTATTCCTTTTCCCCAAGTGAGAATCGAACCCACAAACCGTCGCGTTTAATCGTTTATCATCACATCCATTGAGGATCGTCGATTATTATAATTATTATATTTGTCTAAAAAAAAGCGTGTACTTCAAACGAGTAAAACATTATAATGAAGAACTCGCTTATTAATGGCCTCAGTTCAGGTGACAATTAATAAAAAAACGAATATAAAGATGGAGATAAGTATTTTTTTATGAACAATATTTAGTCTATATATTAACAGTGATATAATTAATATTGCTGATAAGTAAACAAAATAATTAGAATTTAAAACGGGTACAGACTAAATGTCTTTAGTGTTACTTTTATATTTCAATTTAAAAAAAAATATAATTGCATTATCTGTTCCTTACAAATTCTGTGGCGTTATTAGTGACAAAATCAGTGAAAGTTAAAAGTTAATTATTACTAAAATTCAAAATTAGTTGATTATTTTAAAAGTAGCTTTTACTTTTAATATAGCTTAAGATATAAAAAATGGCATATTAAAGGCTTTCGAAAGGAAAACATTAATCATAAAGTACTGGCCACATATATCGTCACTTTAATTTATACTAGACAGAAAATGGAGAGTCTAGTAATATACTATCACTTCCGGCTAATAAAAAAATCGATATATGTTAAATATATGTATACCTACATGTTCCCAGGTGCATGCATATCGATATGTAATCGTAAAATTTTTAAAGGCCATACGAACAAATAAATATTTAACGGCAAATCCCCGAAACTTCAGTGGAATTTTAAATTGGTCATATTGGAATAACGTTGGCATGTTATAAGAGGATTATTCATTGCCTGTTTAAAATTGCATATAGATATAGGTTGTAAATTATTTTATAGGTATGTTAATTAATTACATAGTAATTATTAAATGTCAGTTGTGACGTAATTAGAATCTATCTAGACGGTAGAGTAATGGGTTCAACACCCACTCAGTTTTTGTAGCTAAATTTTTTATCGGCAAAGTGGTAGCTAGGGAGAAAAAGCACCTCTTTCACCTCATCCACTTTAACCTCTTTATACATCCTCCGGGGGGTGCTCAAGCTTTTTATGCGACCTTCAACATCATCGACACTATTCTTGAAGGTCGATATCTTAAAGTTTGGCGGTACTTAGAGAGCGGAGTTTCTCTTACACTGTTCTATTCATATAGGAAAAGAAAAATGTTTCGAAACATTTAGAAAAAATTATTACAACGACTCTACGCAAAAAAATATCCACTCACCTTAATGTAATATTAATTATTACTTTAAGCATGTATTATTAAGTTAATACGTTAATACATTTATGTTTTATTAATATGTGAAAACGAATTTAAAAAAATATTAGTATTTACTAAAAACTTTAACAAATTTTTACTAAAATACTACTTTTTGTGACTACATGTTGTCACGTTGAAGTCATGTTATGAACACACACACACACATTAACAAATTGTATATGTACGTATATGTACATGCACGAACAAAAAGACAAATTGTACTGGTTGGTAGGTACGTTATAATAAAATGAATAGGACTTTATTTAAATCTCAATATGAATATAAAAAGAATTTATATTGAAATTTTAATCTCGAATCTACTTTAGTACATTGACATAAGATTCAATTTTCATATAGCAATTTGTAATATAATATGTTTTTACAAAGAGCTTATTTACGTTTTTTTTAGTTTCAAATTAGGGTTACTTTATTGTAATGGTCATAATAAGATAAAAGCGTGGTAATTATTATTTATAACTCATATAAATCAAAAAGTGCAAAACAAAAAGTATCAAAACGAGCTTTTTCTATAGCTTAATTAAGATATGTATAGATATATCGGGGAGAAGCTTGCAAGTAGAACTTTAAATGTTATATTTTTGCTTAGACTTAAAGAAATATTATAATATTCTTAGAGTAGCGACTAGTGTTTTTTTTTGTTCCTTTTGAACCACTTTATCTATAAAACATTTCATATGTAATATTTTATCGTAATAATCGTAATAATCGTTTAATAATCGTAATAATCGTTTTTCCCGCGTAAATCTTAATGCGAGAATTCCTGGATAAGTAACTAAACGTAAATTGGTTCAGCTGTTCCAGAGATTCGTCCGGACAAACCGACAGACTTATGTATAGGCAGAATATTGTTATATATTAAGTTGCAATTTTATTTATATGTATATATTTAAACATTTTTTTAGTCATTTAACTTTGTTTTTAGTTACACGCTATCTTATATAACAAAATAGGCAGTGAGAACATAAAGTGGACGTGTTCGGCAGAAAGTTTCTCCTAAGAAATTTATTATTTTTAAATAGAAAAACTAACCCCTAGTGGCGCATTCCTCTTCTTCTTCTGCCTGTCATTAGTCTTGGCTTCGTTTGCCAGGGTCTGCCTTCCGACTAAACTTACTCCACTTTGCTCCGTCTTTAACATTCTCAGTGGAAAATCTATTGGCTCTCATGTCCTGCGTCACGAAATCCATGCCCGTATAAGCGGTGCCTGGGCCAAAGGCGGGAGATTACTGGTGTGGCGCATTCCTATCAAATTTAAATTATCTAATTTAAAAATAATGAATGAAGATTATATAAGATAATAAAATATCTTAAAGCAAAAATTATCGGCACGAACAGTCTAGGCGGTCACCCATCCAAGTGCTGACGATGTCCCACGTTATTTAACTTCGTTGATCGAACGAGAAACAGTGTGTTAAACACTGATTGGACGTCGCGTTTATAAAATAATTATTTTGTGTACAGATTTATAATGATTTATTTCATATTTAAAAATACTACAGGTGTACAGACTAGTCGGCGACTATCAGGCCACTATCGTAGTCGGCGGCAAGTCGGCTGCAAGTCGGCTGCAAGTCGGCTGCAAGTCGGCTGCAAGTCGGCCGAGAGCGCCAACTATCCGGCTACTTAGTTTGTTTGTATGTCTCAATAAAATGTATTACTTAAATACAAGCTTTTGTTGCTTATTAATATTTTTATTCTATTAAAAATCGTACACCATTTGAAATGTGAATGTGAAGAAAATGAAAATATACAGTTTACTTCTCAAGTGGGAATTGAACCCGCAACGTTCGCGTTTACGTTCATTCGTGGCGTCGCCACGGTCCTATTGTTTAATATGTAATTTCTAATACAGTGACATCTATTCGATTTTGATAGAACAACAAAGATAGGTAGTTCTTAGATCATAAGTTTGTCAAGAGATGGTAATGACGTATTCCTTTATAAACGATGTTTTTTAAATTTTATTTTATAATCTCCGACGCACAACATTGGGTCTGTAATCAGACGATTTAAAAAAAAAGAAAGGAAATAAAAAATTAAAGATTTTTATAATATAATATTATGTGTAGATAATATATGATTTTAGTGTATTTACGACTTTTTTCTATATTTTTGTACAATATGTTAGAATTATATCCACAATATAAAATATATATGTATATTTAAAAATTAAAAATATTTCAATATTTAAAAAGTATATTTTTTTTAAAGATGTAAAACATGCGAGAGCGCCATCATAGTAACACTAGTAAATTTAAATATTCTTTACTTTCAATATACTTGGACAGATACCGCTTGAATATCTGTTTTAGTTATAAAGAGATCTTAGAGATGGCGCTGTTTTTTTTAAATTGAACACAATTGATAATAATATGATTTATTATGTAATCATTATAGAAAATTTCTAGAAAAAATGTTTGTTAATAAATTTTATTATTTAAAATTATTATTATTACATTCATATTTTAATAATACTTTCACTTGTTTTTTCGAAAACTTGTTGACTAAACTGGTGCAAAGCTTTATTAAATAGTTATTAGCGTTTTAAGTCTAAGCATGTATAGAACTTTTATTAAGTGTAACTAAAACTAATTTCAATTAATATTATTAAGTCAAGGGTTAAAATGTCATAAAAACATAGATGGCGCTGTTACAAAACTAGTTAAAAATTATTTTAGATTTTATTGTAAATCTATATGTTACAAAGATTTTTTAAAATATTTCATTATCTTTGAGACTAAATAAGAAAATATCAATTCAATAGCACAATTTAAAATCTAACTAATATATAATTTTGTGAAAATCCTACATCGCGCTATTGAAATGTTCTATTACTGCAAGTATATATACAATTAGAATGAATAATTAAGTGTACTCGCTTCGGCAGTACATATACTAAAATTGGAACGATACAGAGAAGATTAGCATGGCCCCTGCGCAAGGATGACACGCAAAATCGTGAAGCGTTCCACATTTTTTGAAGTAATTTTGTATATTATGAATTTGTTTTGCTATCATACATTATATTTCAAAATAAGTACTATATTAATTAATATTTTCCAACTTCCTTTTTTATTTTATTCATAGTTTAAGTCGTTGAAGAATATATAAGAGAAGAAGAATAGTCTTTATAAATTTATCTGTCTGATGAAGTTACCAATCTTTGGTGGTTTCCATTTTGCTAAAGCTGGGCATTAACTTAGACATAAATGTGGGAAAGCACTCCTCGATATACCAGGCAGAGGTATACGCCATAGTAGAATGTGCGACAGCCAATCTGCAAAGCAACTACTTTAATCATACTATCTATATTAACTCAGATAGTCTGAAGGCTAGATAGGCTGAAGAAACACCTCTCCATATTCTCACTGAATGTCCACCACTTATGCAACGGCGCTATACCATCCTGGGGAAACATCAAATGTACCCAGAAGAGGTGAAGACCGTCACAGCAAAGATAATACTGCAATTATTTGCAGAAATCAATCTTCACGGTGAACTGTAGTGTGCGGAGATCACAATAGATCAGCAATGGTCGCAGTGATACTGGGCTGAACAGCCCTACAAAGCCACAACTAGGAAGAATAAGAAGAACTTAGACATAATCAAGTAGCCAAGTAGTCCCCCGTAGCGGATGTATGGACCGTGTTATTACTTAAAGGGGTGTAGAGGTTTGGCACTTTAATTTAAAGCTATATTTTTTAACATTTATTTGAAGTTTGATTTCTCACATTTATTAGTAAGTGAAAAACTAGTGTACAGACACTCCGCTGTTAATTCTCGCACACACACTCACACATTGCGTACATTTTGGGTACAGAGCCAACTTCCGTAGTTTATCTGATACCTGGCAGAAGTAATAAATACTTTAAATTCACTGTAGAACTATTTTTACTGGCTTATAGTTATAAAAGTGAAGAATTCGTTATAGAGATAATATCATTTATGGAGATTATAGGCTGTAGGATATAATATATTGCATCAATCGTTTTGTTGTAACCCACTTTACCTGTCAGGGTTAGATCAGGCTTCGACACATTTCATATCATACAATATGAAGTCGAAGCCACAGATAAAAAATAGATAAAGATAAAGAAATATACCATTCTATTTGAATTTCGTTACGGAATAAGAAAAATGGCTAAAAGGTAGTCACACGTACCCTATAGGTACATGAGGACCAGTTAAATTTTATTACTCCCATTGCTCTAAAAACCTTTTTCCGGTTAAAATTTTCCCTAATTTCGAGTAATTTGCTCGCAGGACGTTAAGTGGGTACAAATGTTTGACGCAATCAACGAATTTATATATGGGAATTATTTTACTATGATGGATATAAAATATTTGGATGGTATTTAAACATTGTTTTTAACGTTTTTATATATTATATTGAACTGAGATTGTATGGTTATGTTTATTTATTATCTATATGTATTGATAATAGTTAATATATAAATATCATGTTAGTATATAAAAGCGAATTTTTAAGCGCCTGACAAATAAAAAGTAATATTCTTGTTTTAGTATTAATTGCTAAAATATCATTGCAGGCGCTATAATAGCGCCTATATTATTAGTTTCGCTTTGCCGTATTGTGAATGTGATACTAAGAATTATTCTTAAATTGTCATTCAGACAATTACAATATCTCATATAGAAGTTTGATTCTTTCCTTTGATGCATGAATGGGAGAAAGCTAAATAAATTTTATAGAAACTGTTTTTTAGTTTATTTTATTATTTTATAAGTTACTTTAATTGGTTATGTAATATAAATATTGTTATGAAAACTGAAGGTAAAATTTTTGATTATTATTATACACAACAGGTAACGTAGTCGATAATGTGAGGGAAACAGAAAGCCTTAACACTAAGTTCAGTCTGTATAGGGTACGCACTGTGTGCAAAGGCTTTTAATAGATAGCAAGTCAGAGTGTATACAATATCATTTCAATTTGAGCGTTTAGTTCCTGAGATTAGCGCATTAAGCCAAACAAGCTCTACAGCTTTGTAATAATAGTATCCACTAGGCCTTAGGCCTCCCTTAATTTCACTGCGTCGGTCCTGCGACCTTTGAATCAAGCTGCAATCCTCTGTATTCTTCAGGTTGCCAGTCCACCCGGGCAGAGGGCGGAGGGCAGCCTGTGGCTCCTTTAATAATATTCTCATGGATCATAATAAATTTGAAATGTATCTATATCTTGGCTATATTATCTTTTTGAACACACCGGTTCTCGTCCGATCACCGAAGTTAAGCAACGTCGGGCGCGTTCAGTACTTGGATGGGTGACCGCCTGGGAACACCACGCGCCGTTGGCTTTTTGTTTCAAGTATATAACATAGGCAGGGAAATGCACGCATGCTGAGATTTCTTAGCTAAAGTTTTTTCTAACAACGTACTCGTACTTACATAGTACTTTTACATATTTATTAAAAAATTATTTAGTTCAATAGTAAAATCGTGTAGATATTACATAATAATTTAATTTGAACCCATGTTTTATAAAACAATATAAATTCTAACAAGAAAAGTTTCTCAAAGCTTTAATAGGATTTAACTTTAAAAGGCGATTTGATTCGAAAAATACTCCCGGCTATTGTAATCAATCAATGTAGAGCTTTCCCTATAGTTTCTATTTAAATGTCTTTTAAATGAGTTTTGTAAAGAATTTAAGTAGCTTTTTCTTTACTCTGTTACAATAAAAATAAAAAATTGTTATTATAAAAATATATATAATGACTGCTGCCTCGTTGTCATGGGTTCGATCCCTACTTAAAGAAATTTCATTTCCCTCCTATGGCAATACAAAACACGGCATTTTAATATGCAGGATACTGCGTGAAGCTGAAAAAAAGCTCTTCGAATACCGAATAATTAACAGATAATGCACAGTTAAAACTCCTAGCCATAGATATTTGAGAGTGACAAGCAGACAATGTGAACTGTAGATGTTTAACATGTATATATATATATATATATATATATATATATATATATATATATATATATATATATATATATATATATATATATATATATATATTTTATTTTTATTTTTTTTGAGGTTAATGCTGTTATCCCTATTGGCCTTGACAGCGGCACCGGTTGGGGAGGGAAGATGGTACTCTCTCTAGCCTCGGCCTGCGGCTGACGAGCGAGCTGGTCTTCCTTATATAGTAAAGGAAAAGACTAAGAGAGATTTATATATTTATAGTAAAGGAAAATAAATTACCATTTTATATGTTATGATCCGAGTTATAGATCTACAAGATGGCGCCCAAAATAGCAAGTTATTTTAATTCAAAATCACATTAATTGCTCCAAATCTCAGTCACGTTTATAAAATAAAGCTCATTTAAAATAATAATATAACTAAAGTCGTCAAAAGCCTATAAAATATGGCTTATATTAGACTAAAATTTCAAAGATAATTTTATTACAGTATAAAATCCATTCATTAAAATGTTTCCAAACAAATTCAATCAACAAGTATTAATACAAGTTAACTTTTAGTTGAAATGTCATTCTACAGTCAATTAGTGTTTAAGAGCTTTTATAAGTTTGTAATATGGAGCTTTTGAAATTGTCTCATTATTATTGTATAGAAGAATTATAGATTTGCGCTGTCGTGAATCAATTTAGATTGTGTTGTTTTTTTTTCAATATTCTTAAAGTAATTATTAATATATGGCTTAGTTGTCAGAGCATTTGGACGGTGTGGGTTCAAAATCGTTAAAATGTTTATATGATTTAAAAAAAAAGCGGTTTAGATTGATTTGACTGTACACTATAGATTAAGGTATTAAATCTCTCTCACACACACACTTAATTGTTTTGGGCCATCGTGGCACAGTAGACGAACATAAATGTGATAGTTCAAAATTCGATTTCCAACCCGTAGAATCAATTATTTTACTACCCCACTCTAACAACACTGAGGGCGGCGTTCATCTCTCAAAATCAAAATCAAATAATTCTTTATTCAAATAGGCTATTACAAGCACTTTCGAATCGTCAAGTAACATAAGTGTCAGTATTGTCAGTCCTACTAGAAGCTACCACCAGCTCGGAGGGCAGTTCTGCTGAGAAGTGCTGGCGAGAAACTGAACAGTTGCTCTTTGTCAGTTGCTCTCTGTCACTCAACAAGTAAGTCTCAGATACCGGTGGAGAGAAGAGGGTGTCATGTCTCTAGCTATTAGCCTACACAGCGTATTAAATATATTAAAATTGAAGACGAACTGGCATTTGTTTTGTATTAGTTTTAAAATGAAATATTATTCCGCTAATGGAATTTGTTAAATGAAATTACGGACTTACCAAATTAATATCGTGGAGAAGTTGACATTTCCAAACTAAGTTCAGAGAAATAGTTTTATACATAATATACTCGTATAGAAGGATCTGTAGTCTACATATATGTTTGTGTGGGCGACAAAGTGTAGAAGCCAATTTTTTCCCGTTCTAAATGCCAAATTTCAGCTTCCTACGCAATGTAGTTTTGGATTGAGTGCCTGTCAGTCAGCCAGTCAGTCAGTCAGTCAATAATGGAATAGTTTTGTACATATTATGTGCATATACACATTTTGTAAATATACACAGGGTATTCGCGCCATTTCCATGATTACAGATCAATGAAAAATAAAAAATGTTAAAAATGTAAACTTACGTTAGTATGCTCTCATTTTATATGAAATTAACTATACTAATATATTTGTAATGTTTTTTTTTTGTGATATACGTTTAGATATAAACTTTGGGAGTTTTTTCCTTTGTTAGTACTAAAAGTTCTAAATAATTGCCAAATTACAAAAGTCCTTTTGATAACAAAGCATACGAGCGAGTAAAAGATACGAGCGTTCACGAAACGTTTGATCGTTAGATGTTTATTTATTCTAATGCTTTAAATGCATGATGATGTATATTTACATCAGTATTTTCTTCCGTACATAATTTCTTAACGGTAATTCGAACACAGTATATTTTACTTTTAATAGGTGCTAAAAATATTTATCTTAGTTTTTGAACGCAAACTTTCATGATATGACAGTAAGCCTAATTCGAAGACAGTCGTAAAATAGAAATAGTATATAGGGTAGATTATTAATACTAAATGTAAGGCATACTGATGTAGATCTACATCAATAAGTTTTTTTTTATAAAAATATACTTTTAAAAAAAAAAGATTTTTTTCTTTATTTTTCCCTTAATCTATATTTAATTAACTACTTGTTTCAATATATTGTATTTAAAAAGAAAAAATCATGCATTTAAGGGTTAAGGGTTAAGAGACCATGGATCAAGATTTTTGTGCTTCAAAATTCAGAAGAGGACCATCGTGGCGCAGAGTCACAGCGTCTGCCTGTTAACGCGACGGTTTGTGGGTTCGATTCCTACTTGGGGAGAATGAATTATTTTCATTTTCTTCGCTCTGGCAACATGGTGAAGCGCGGTGTTGAGTTCCGCCACTCAACACGCAATGCCTTGATAGGCGATAAGCGGGGATTGGAGCCTTAACACTAGGTTCCTTCAACCTACGGTTCTCTCTGCCTACCTTGCTATGTGCAGGATACAGCGTGAAACTAAATAAATAAATAAAAGGAAATCAGAAAGAGCGTGAAAAAGACGTTATAATTGCGAATTTCATCCTATTGAGGCCAGTGAAGTGTATCTTCTACCAGCTTCTTTCTTCTAAGATCTTTTACCAGCTCAAATAAAGCATAGCTAAAGCACAGTTCCAGCCACTCCAGTAAACGTGCGATATCTTAAAATATCATAGAAATGGAGAACGGAGAGTCTTAACCCATTAGATCTCTCTGCATAACTTTCCTTAAGCGAGATATCCGCAAAATTTAAACAGAATTAGTCTATTTTTGTACATTTTTGTGCGATTATATATTATTGTACCTTATACATACGAGTATATCCTTATTACTCCACATATTAAAATTAAGGCTTTAATTTTAACAAGCATTAATCAAACTATAATTGAGTTGCGAGAAACGCTGACTGTGAAGGTGGTAAGTTCATTTCTCATGCAAATGTAAATCGTTGGAAGCAATTCAAGCTCCGCAATTTCCATTAGAAATCTATTGGTGACTTTAATTAAATCATTTGACTGTTTGTTTCTTGCTAGTGTAAATTGCGCTCAAGATTGTTTAACTTAGCGGCGAGTACATTACAGGCGCGGGTTCAAATCCTGCTGTGTTAAATTTTTTTACATGATTTCTTTAAGAATTTTTTTTATTCCTTAGTGTGGAATAACACTTAAAAATAAGTTTCACGCTGTATAGCGGGTTAGGTTAGGTTAGGTTCTTTAAGTATTTTTTTATTCCTTAGTGTGGAATAACACTTAAAAATAAGTTTCACGCTGTATAGCGGGTTAGGCAGTGAGAACCTAGAGCTGAGGCAGGTTCTTCGCTGTTTTGTGGCGAATCCGAACAGGAAAACGAAATAATTCATTACCCTTAGTGGGAATCGAACCTAGATCCGTGGTTTCCTATGATACTATTTCTATTATGAGTTACAATTAAACATATAGGCAATCTTTCATATACTCAAAAATGTTAAAATTTGTACAGATTTCAGTCTTGGACAAGAGACGTATCTTCAATAATTGCAATGAAGCTTAGTATATGGGGATTGAAATATATTAAAACTATATTCTTAATGCCTACACTGCTATATATTGGAGCAGAGAGATCAGTAAAGAGGTCGCACATGTTTACATCTTATGTTTTCAACATATTTTATTTAGGGACTACCAAATGTAAATATTAATTTGAATTATTAAGTAATTTAGTTTTTAGCTTAGTTTAGAAATATACTATTGGGATTCTTGGCGTCGACATTTCGAGGGACGTTCGGTTCCGCGCTCATTTGGAAGGCAAAAGTCAAGTTGGCTTCCAGAATTATAAATGGTGATCAATTTTGCAATCATGATATAAACAAACTGTTCGGAAACAATATTTACTTTGTAGGCACTAGCACAGTAATATGACAATTGGCTACCGTTTGTAAGCTCGGTAAGCTTTCAATTCTTCTCCCTGGTAAGACAAAGTACAGCGTTGAGTTCCGACACTCATAGATTATACGTCAAAATTAGGCGGGAATTTGGGGCCGTAGTGTTTTAGCACTAGGTTCTGTTTGCCTATACCATATAAGAGAGAAATATATATGAAAAAAAAACACATTATTTAATTTTTATATTAACAGAAAGAAATTATTTTCTAAGTAACAAAGCTCTGATGCGTGTCCTTGACAAAGCTTCTTTGATTCTGAATCAGTCCCGCCTCATTATGTTACAAACAAAATGTACGAGAGTCTTCGAGGGCGAATTATAATATTATAACATACAAAATTCGTATTTCATCAGGACTTTTGATAAATATAATTTAGCTTTTGACTTAATGTAATACATTTCAACATAGAATTTCTTATTTTACGGTTAAATTTATGGAAAAAAGCGTCTTTCTATGTAGCTTTTGTGAAATATACTAAATGATTAATTAAATATGACGTTTTTTTATTCTTGGCTTAATATGTCCAGCACCATATGTACCACCACCACGAGGTATTTACCACTCTAACATCTTAATCAACTATTCCGTTCTCCGTTTTCTTCTCCATTTTGTTAAGGAAAGTTTTTAAGTTATATAGCAGCGTGAGATAGAGAAATGGAATATAGAATATAAAAATATAGACATAGAATATATATAGAAGGTCTCTTGTAATCGCTAAAATAAATAGCTGTTGTTTTTAAATAAAACATCTGTGGGGAATGACAATAGTTCATTCTACTCGAGTGGGAATCGAACCTACAACCGTCGCGTTTACAGTATCATATTTACTAAATCATTTGAGAGTGGATAACAAACCATTTGAAAGAATTGAAACAAAACAAAAGCGTGAGTGATTATTTTACCGACGCCATTTTGAGCACAAAACGCTTTTAGGTGGAAATTTGTGTTTTTCTTTTTTAAATTGGATTTCATATACACGTAACAAGTTAGTATACGAATAATGCCTAAAAGATTAATTTCGCTAGCATTACGAGAGCATGTTAAAAATAATTGAATGAAAAATTTAAAATATGTAGCCCATATAAGGAAAAGCGACTGAAGTGGTGCAGCGGCGAAGCGCGACTGTAAACGCGACGGTTATGGGCTCGATCCAGCCCGAGGCGAAATAATTGTTATCATTTTCTTTGCTTTCGCTTTGGTATCGAGACAAAGCGCGGCGTTGAGCTCCACCACACAATGTCTCGGAAGCTGGGAAGTTTGGAACGGGGTGACACCAGCATCTGTAGCAGCTTCTGCCTACCCTGTTGATTGGGATATAGTGTGATGGTAAGTAACACAATTTAGGCAAATTGTCAACTTCAATAACTTCTTTAAATACCTGTAACTGTAAATATGTATATATATATATATATATATATATATATATATATATATATATATATATATATATATATATATATATATATATATATATATATATATATATATATGTATATATATATATATATATATATATATATATATATATATATATATATATATATATATATATATATATATATATATATATATATATATATATATATATATGTATATATAGATGTACATCCAATATTATGCCACATAGTCACGATGAACTCTCCCAATAAAGGGAAACACTCTATGTGAGAAAACGTAGAGATAAGTCACTCCGTCCAAACTTCTCCAATACCTTGCTTTACATTGATTTGCTGTATTTAGTGAAAACGCTTAATTCAACTCAGCGTGAATTGTACCAGTTTTAAAATTTCCAATTTCGTACAATCATAAATTTTAAAGGGCCGTAAAAATTCCCGCCTCGTTGTAACCTGAACTACACTACATAGCACAAGTGATCAAAATTTTAATAGAAAAAGCTGTGGAGTGGAATAATTTATTATCTTCATTTATATATAGGGGGTCAGTAAGTACGTATGATGGAAGTTAGTGCTATGTACTGGATGTGGATTCGAATTCAACGTAGTAAATAGTTGTTTTAAATATAAACTTCATTTAGCTATGGCGATTCTAATGCTTTCTTTTATTATTCTTATAAAAAATCAATTGATATCATTTAATACACTTTACTATTTACGTTTTAAACACGGGAAAATGTGAATAATAACTTCAATGATTTTCAAAGTGTTAAACAACACTAAAAATAGAAAAATACTAACAGAAAACATATAAATAATTTACGCAGCGGGATTTGAACCCACACGTTATGGAAACCGTCCACCACTAAGCCATGTGTTCTTCATTAAGCTGCGTCGAAATTCTCATATGATTTTTACAACTTACGTACGTTGTAAGCATCTGTGTAGGGAGATTTTAACAAAACAAAATTTTAAGCTACCCAAAGATGACTGCTAAGTGTGTGTAATTGTTTTATATAAGTAATAAATAATTTATCCGAGTAGCAATCGAACCCACTATCATCATGTTTTGTAAACACGCTTTAAATAAAAGTTACATTATTCTATTTATATTTATATATCAAGAATATCGAACTCCACGCCTGGTCTAATAGACCTGAATCTAAAAATACTTATTATAAAGTGATGCGAGAATTTCTGCCAATTCTACCCTTCAGAAGAAATTCCTATACGTGATCAGGTGTAGGTTAATAAATCTGTAGAGATTTATAAAATTATACAAAATTTATTGTTTCATAACTATTTCTTGTGTGAATTAAAATATAACCTTTTGATATATTGGAGCCGTTGTAGCGCAGCGGCATAGCATTTGATTGTAATAGTGACGGTTATACGTTCGACTCCCACTCGGGGGAATGAATCATTTTCATGTACTTGCTCTGCAAACATAATAAGCCGCGGCGTTTATTGCCGGAACTCAAAAGTGAATATCGGAGTGTCCTAACACTAGGTTCCTAGGAAGTAAAAAAAATGTATATACAGTATGTACATATATTATTAATTATACATAGTGTTGTAAATATTAATACTAACCTTTATCTGATGGTTTTACTTGATAGCATTCTGGAAGTATATTATATATACTATATTTAACCCCTTGTAACATTAATTTTCTTTTCTAAAAATAACAACGAAGGAGTTTTATTGTTAAGTTATCCTCCTTTATGTTACAGCAGATTGAGATTAAAAATTAAATAGCCATACAATAAATGGTCGTCTCTATGGATGCTTGTTTTCCATTCTTAGAGGTACTGCCATATTAAAGTGGGCTTAAATAATGAGTAAGCGTGTCTAGACCAAGAACCACCTGCTACTAAAATATAAGCTTGGAAAATTATTGAAATTTTACCTTCACACATTTCCTAAATATTAATGTTTATTGATGTAGTCATATTCATCTAGTTTTAAATCACTATATTCTCTCCATTTAGAGAACAGAAGAATTTTAAAAGCAGATCGATGTTTTTTTTTTAATAAAAAAATAAATATCCAATTATAAATTTCCGATTTATTACGATAAATTTTCTTAATCATTCAACTATTTTTTTTATTGTTGATATAGTACTCATGACATAGTACTCATTGACGAGAACCGACTGATGCTGGAGCGTAACGTGAATGCCTGGGAGGCTGCGATTGAGAACGGTAGTCTTAAAATGAATATGTCGAAGACCAAGTACATGGCTTGCGGGAACCCGGACTCGAGCACCATCCACATCGGGGTTGAGGCAGCCGTTAAGTCGGAGAAGTTCAGGTACCTTGGATCCGTTATGCATGGGTCTGGAGGCATCGACCACGACATCCATGCCATTATAAGCGCTGCCTGGGCCAAATGGCGGGAGGTCACTGGTGTGGTCTGCGATAGCAAAATACCGCCCAAGCTCAAGTGACTGATATACAACAGCATTATCCGACCGGTTCTTTTATACGGCAGCGAATGTTGGATGCTGAAGATGCTGAGGTGGATGTGTAGTATTATGAAGTCCGACCGCATACGCAACGCCTTCATTCGAATTAGCTTTTTGGGGTCCGTGACGTAGCGGATAAGTTCCAAGAGCGTTGCCTGAAATGGTATGGCCATGTTATGCGCTGACCTAAGAATTATGTCTAGGAATTACCTTGACATGTTTGTCCTTGGAGTTAGTCCACACGGATTCCCCAGGAAGCAATGGCTGGATATCGTGACGCAGGACATGAGAGCAAATACATTGTCCACTGAGGATGTTAAAGACCAAGCAAAGTGGAGTAAGCTTAGTCGGAAGGCAGACCCTGGCAAACGAAGCCGGGACTAATGCCAGGCAGAAGAGAAGATTGGTATGCTTAAAGTATTTACGTAGAAATGTGTATAAGCGACTAAACACAAACATTAACAAAGATGGAAAATTAAAATCCAAGGTCACCTTGGGATACTAGGTTAAATTAGGGTATAGTACTTACATTTAAGCGATTTTGACTAATCCGATAAATTATTCATTAGGTGAGCATCTGCTAGAGCCAGCAGATCCTGGGCCGAGTTAGTTCCACGTTGGATAGTTAATTTACAACAAGAGTCTGCTGATTCAGAATTAGTTAGACTAGTTCTAAATTGATCTGGAAACCAAATCAAATTAACTTTCAAACCTTTTAGGGCACTAATAATTGAAGACCTAAATTTTTTTTTGTTAGTTATGCCACACCACAGAATTTGGTTGACCGTACCTTTTTTTTAATTTTCTTGTTGTTATTGTGATAATTTTTTTTTAGTAAAATTAGAGTTTTAGCGGCCCGGTGTTAATCTTACGGTGGTACGGTGCGGTGTTAATGCGGACAATATTTGAACCTGGGACTTCACTATCTTAAATTTTTACCACCAAGACATACAGAAGCATCAGCCAAATAACACGATACATTTCATTTAATTAGGACAAAGTCATCTTATTTCTTAAGCCGTGCTCGTACAGCATCACGTTTAAAATTTCAGAGCTTTAAAGCGATGAAAAGATTTTCATCAGGCAAAGAGCTTTCTCACGACTCGATGCGATGCGAGTAAAAACGTAAACGTTGTTGTTTTATTAATTTATTCGCAAATTTTAATCCGTATATCTGTATGTGTACATACTATGTACGTGCTTACTTCATTCATGAATATTAAAAGCTCTAGGATTTAGTTTTGTATTTACGTTTTTTATGTTGTATATTTGGCGTAATTCTTCTCCTACTACTTGACACTAAAGTATGCGTCCCGAAATTCTTTGTCATATTTTTTATTTTGATATGACAAGTGTCACAATTTGTAATGATATCTTATATTTACCGTTCATATGCTTTTGTATAATATTATAAATACTTTTTACGATTTAGTTTAGAAAAAAAAATGTTCACTGTGGTTATTTTCTACAAATTTTATAATGTGGGTGGGGTATTAATAATTATTGGTATTGATTAAAATTTACAATATTTTTAGATTGAATATTCTTATACTTCTTCTAAAATTATATATGTAATTATGACTGGTTAAGTAAAGTTGCGATGAGTTCCAGCTACAAAAAATAGATATGTTATTATCTCTTACTAGATCCCTATAAATTTTGCATGAACTTTCCAAACAAAATACGCAAATTTATGTATATATATATATATATATATATATATATATATATATATATATATATATATATATATATATATATATATATATATATATATATATATATATATATATATATATATATATATATATATATATATATATATATATATATCTATATATATATATATATACGTCCTTAGCTACATAAAAATAAGATTTATCATAAAAATATCTACATCTCACGGGACTAGAAACTATTCCGAGTGGAAATTTGTTTTCAATTTCGTTTCGATCGTGCAAAGTGTCAAGCTTCGATTGACTTCGAATGCAATTTGCTGTGAATCTCTATGACCGACATACATATGCACGAGTACATACCTGCTTGTACATTATAATGTAAATACATTATTGACTTTAACTTCAATTAAAAATGTTATAAATTATAACTAAATATGTATTTTTAACTCATACTTACTTTCAAGAAATAGATGTTAAGCAAACTGTAATGCTTACGAAACAAAGTAACGTACACATGAAAATCAAATTAAGCAAAGCTTAGACTAAATTAAATAACAGTTAATACTAAAAATGCTATGAAAAAATCCAGCATTTCTTTCTTCCCAAAGAAGCAGAGTTCATAACGCTATTAATATTTACTATACACCTGAAACAAGTAGTGTCTGTACTTTTGCTATTCAAAAACATAGTTTAAAAAGTACTGTATGCTAATAATGAGGGAGGAAATTATGTATTCAATAGAACAAAGTATAGTAAAGTATAGTAAATAATAATATTAGGGTTATTACAAGTTTTTCTCTGACCATACCACTCGTGGCTGTGAATAACTTCGTCATATTTGTAATATTTAATTTTAATTATGATCTAAGCACAATTAGACAAATATGCCTAAATTATATACATGTGTGAATTTTACAATTATTTTCAATTTCCTCGCTCAGGTTACAAGACAAAGCGCGGCGTTGTGTTCCGCCAATCAAAGTGGAAAACGGAGTGTCCTAACACTAGCTTCCCACTAAAAGTATGTGTTACATACTTTAGCTAGTTAAAGGAAGCAAAATTAATTATTAAATTTAAACAATAACATGCTAACATTTTTAATGATCACATAATCACCTTTTTAGTGACATTTTGGTTTATTTTTCTTAATATATCGTAAAATATATTAGTCATTAATGAATTACACTTAAATACTTAAAATGTTGCTAGAAGCTGTTATATTTAATGAATACTTAAATCACTAAAACCAAAGAAGTTATCATTATTAATTTACTTATATTCTGAAAGAGAAGGAATTAAGGCTGTCGTTAGCCGCTATAATCCGGATCGAATCCGATTTCAACCGGTATTTTTCAGTTATTATTTGACTGAGGTTTTGTGAAAAAAGTTTTCTTTTATGTTTCTATGAAAATATTTATTTTGATATCATTTGTATTTTATTTTTAGCATATTGTGGTTTAACTTTTTTTTTATCGTATTTAAGCATATTTTACTATCTAAGCTATCGTGTTTTATTTTAGCGTGTCCCACACCCTTTGTAGGGTGGGGTGGAGAACGAAGAGATCGACAAGTAATTTTTTCCTTACACTTATATTTTTTCCTTACACTTATATAATTTACTTCTATGTGTGGATATCGAACCCATATACACATATACAGTGAGATATCAAAATTATTATTACTATAATACATACATAAAATATAATTGAAATTTAATGTCTCACCTACTCTTTAATTGCACACCAAACTTTTGTATCAAAACGGAAACTTCAGCCAAAGCTTGGTTCCAACCAACGGTGAAGTTTGAGCTTTTGTTCGAAGTAACCAAACTTTTGGCTGTCGAATACGAGTCATTCATCTGGCATGAAATGTTTTATTAATGAATGCTCTGCAATTATGTATAATTGTATATAATTGCATTCGTTACATACTACCGTTTTATTGGTTTAATATACAATTTGTGATCTATCAATTTACGTCATTAAGCTGAAGCAATCGGAGTACATTTTGAAGACATTTGTATGTAAAAACAGTAGCTTATAGGAAAAGTACACTACACTATTTCTCTCTCTGTACACTATTTCTCATACATTTTAGAGCCTTAGAGGTGTATTTGTATAGGGTTACAGAACTCAACGCTGACCTTCATCCAATTAGACATAGGAGAACGAGGTGTGTTCCGCTAGAATTTCTAGCGGAACACACCTCGTTGCGGTTAGCGTTGTAATTTGCTCAACGGTATAAGTTAAAGCCAAAGGTATAGTAAAAGTAATGGTATAAGTTAAAGCAAAATCAAAAGAAATCATTCACGTGAAAACATATATATTAGATATTATTTCAAAAGATCTCAATCACAAGTAAAGGTCCTCAACATGGCTCTCAAGATTTTTTGAACCCTTACAGTACTCCTGGTATGCGTAGAATTGTTTGGATAAAAGAGGTTTTAGGTAAAACAGAATTGTCACTATATATATATATATATATATATATATATATATATATATATATATATATATATATATATATATATATATATATATATATATATATATATATATATATATATATATATATATATATATATATATAATATCTGACAAAAATCATAAAACCGACGATATTAAATTAAGTAAGAGTCAGGCTATAAATAATCCTGCTAATCTCTGCCTCTTTTTAGAATAACACGTCTATATAATTATTACAAAGCATACTTGCCAAAGTTATCAAATTATTAATAGCTGTTATTGAGTACAATATTTCAACAATATCCGCATCGCTTGCGTTGCTCTAGTAATATTAACAACTCAAGAACTTCACTAAGGCTTTACTTAATTAATATTTAATTTACAAATTTTAAATTTTATATACATTGAAAGTACCTCATTTTGTGTTTGTAATTTTTTTTTGTTCTGACTAATTTTAGGATTATGTAATGAAAATTATTAGTACGAGGACCGTCGTGGCGCAGTCACAGCGTCTGCCTTCAAACGTGACGGTTTGTGAGTTCGTTTTCCACTCGGGGAGAATGAATTATTTTCATTTTCTTCACTCTGGCAACAAGGCAAAGCGCTGCGTTGAGTTCCGCCACTCAACACGCAATGCCTCGAATGGCGGAAACATGGCGGTCTTAACACTAGCTCCCTTCCTACTGTTCCCTCTGCCTGCCTGGCTATGTGCGGGATACCGCGTGAAACTAAATAAATAAATAAATTATTAGTATGGTCGAATAAAAATAATAATTTTACAGCATAAAATTTTGGCATAATTTAAAGTAACAGGATCTTTAATCGCTGATGAGACAGGAACTGCTTTATAGGGCAAGACTAAATCCTTTGGTTTTCACATAAAAGGACACAAGGGAGAATTGCTAATTGTAAGAATAATTAATTTTTGTGTTAAAATTACGATTTAGAATGAGTACATACATTGCATTCTACCCAAGTACCATAATGTCCAAGTCAAAATATTATATAGACTTTTATAATTTTGGTATTAGTTAGCACTTTCATATGCTTTGAAACTTTAGTCATTTATTTAATTTTTTTAACTAACTAACTAACTAAAAAAACTTAAATACTTTTTATATTAAATAGTATAACATAATAAATCAAACGATAATTTTAATGTGGAAAACGGAATGTCTTGAAACAGTGTGTTCTGTATAATCAATACATTAACTATTGTAGTGCTATTTTCAATATATCTACATGAGCTTTAGTTCACAATTCCATATATGTGGACTGTAAAACATAAAATCACGTAGTCACCTTCCTGTTGGAATTTCGGACTCTTGGACATTGGAAATTTCGGTTTGCAATGCTCCATGATAAGAGCTGTGGGTATAGTCTGTATTATAAGTTAATCATAGAATACTTTTATATTATATAAAAAACGATTAAAGTTAAATAAAATAGTAAAAAATGAGATATTTTTCGTTAATAATAACGATCAACGTGATTCTTCATTTTCAGTAATATAAGTAATATACATTATTATATTATATAGTAATATACATTATTGTTATAATTAAAAACTCATTGGAAGCTTTAATTACTTTCCAATATACCTTATAACACGCCCGGGGGCAATTATCGTTACTCCAATGTACGTATTTATTTAAAAAGTTCGACGTAACGACGAAAAAAGCACTCGATGAATTTCAGTTGCGACGAAAGCTTGGATATTTTCTCGTGTTTCGTCGAATTCTTATTCTTGTTGCACCAAAAATAGCTTTTGCGAAATGCAGTATTAATTCATTTAATTTATACGTTCATGAAAATGTAGTTCAGATCTTTTCACAGTATTTCATTTTAATTTAAACTTTTTAATCATATTTTTGTTATGAAATGAAACCTTTTTATGCTTCGTTATAATTGTTTATGTTTTAGTTAGATTTTCTTCAGTAATGTAAGAGCTAAGCTTAATATGTTCATGTAAATGTTTGTATGGGTTTTTTTTAATATAATATGTTACACTGTAATTCTAAGCTATTTCATGTACACAAAAATAAGACCAAAAGCTTTTCTTTCCATTATACTGCCTTATTTATGAGTATTAAAAATTTATAAAAGAGTCTAGAAAAATTATTTAAATATAGTTATAAAACACAAATCCCATTTAGTGTCACGAAATTCCGTTTTCTACTTTTGTCCAAATTCGGGACATTGTGTGTAGTGGGGAATTTTTCAACGTCGCACTTCATCTTACCGAAGCGGGAATGGAACCTACTACCGTAGTAGCTACAGTCACGTAGTCCGCACTGCACTATGATGGCCTCTATATTTTATAAAAAAAAATTCTAGACAAAATATACGAGTATTTGTCAAATTAATGTTGAAATTTTCAAAACATTGTGAATTATAAATTTAAAAAAGGTAAAATAGACGTCTAAATGACTTCTCTCTATAATTATGTATATATTGTAAATCCACTGAAAGGAGTTACTATACGAGTATTTTATATTTTACGCTTACACTTGCAATATTGTGCTGAAAGCGATAAAATCTCAGATGCTTAAGTAATCAATAAAAAAGCGCCAGGACAGTTTTCACGAGGCGTGGTCTTGAGTCCTTCTATTTCAATTTATATATTTTCTTAAATTAACAATATAAAAGCATTGAAAATGTAATAAATATATATATATAGTCATAAGAGTTTTGACACCAACCTGCTCGATCAGACATCCAAGCTAAGTTATAATGGCACTTTCTATGTATATATATATATAGATATATAGATATATATATATATATATATATATATATATATATATATATATATATATATATATATATATATATATATATATATATATATATATATATATATATATATATATATATATATATATATATATATATATATATATATATATATATATATATATATATATATATATATATATATATATATATATATATATATATATATATATATATATATATAATATATATATATATATATATATATATATATATATATATATATATATATATATATATATATATATATATATATATATATATATATATATATATATATATATATATATATATATATATATATATATATATATATATAGATGGAACACGCTAGTAAGAATTACTAAATGGATATAAAAAAAAACTGAATCAATCAAAAACTACACGGACCGTCGCGTCGTGATGCAGAGGCACAGCGTCTACCTGTAGACCCGACGGTTTGTGGGTTTGATTCCCAATCGGGGAGAGTTAATTATTCTCAGACAAAAGTGCAGCGTTGAGCTCCGCCACTCAACAGGCAATGCCTCGAAAGGCGGATAGTGGAGGACGGAGTGTCTTAACAGCGGTTCCTTCTGCCTACCCTGCTATGTGCGGGATACAGCGTGAACATTAAAAAAAAGTTGTATAGCCCATTAATGGAGGAAGGCCAAAGCAACAATGAAAAATGTAAATGAAACGGAAATGCTTTAGAACCTTCGACAAATGACAAGAAGCCACAGGCAAAGCTACTAAGCGTAATATAGCGATATAGCGCTATACTTGAGTTACGCCACAAACCTTACCGTACAGGCAGCTAGTAATTTCAGTAACAAGCGTTCGGTCAATTTAATATCTTTTGTTACGTACAAATTAAAATTCAGTCAATTTTCTATCAGACACGTGAATACATGAATACGTTTTATTCCATCATACTTAGTGATTTACGCTGACTTTACTTTGTTAAAAAAAGATTTTATAACAATTTTTTTTTGCTTTTTGCTTTATGTCTGGTGGGGGAACCAGAGACATCGGAGGGCCAAATGCTACGGTTCCTGTATGTTTCTTCCGCCTAGTTCACTCTAACAACCTCTGAAGAGTGCTCATGCATTTTACGTAACCCTCTTTTATTATCATCAATCCTGTGTTTCAGATGGTCTCACTCATTCTTGCAATCGCAATGAATATGGGAAAAAATATTAACTTTAAATCATTTTACAAATTTCTATGACAAATAAATATACTAGGTTTAAGGAAAACATTCTAAGGCTTAAGAACGTTATTTATTAAATATTAAATTAAGATAATTTACAGTAGCGGTTCCTCAATACAATTATATATATATATATATATATATATATATATATATATATATATATATATATATATATATATATATATATATATATATATATATATATATATATATATATATATATATATATATATATATATATATATATATATATATATATATATATATATATATATATATATGTATATATATATATATATATATATATATATATATATATATATATATATATATATATATATATATATATTATAGAAATTGGAAAATGGTTTCTTTTCTCCTATTATAAATAAAGCGTATAGTTAAAAAAATCTTAACAATCAACGAGTATATAAAAATAATTGAAGCAAACTGTATCGTACCGTATAATTTTCTTTATATTATACAAAAGCTACAATCTCTTTTACATTCTTAATTGACCACGTGCGATAAATACCTTTTAAAAACATGATGAAACTGCTTATGAATTTCACTGCATTATGTAAATTTTTGAGTTTCCATTTATATTCCCTGGAATCCAGATTGCTGGCAACGTGGCCTATAGTAATTTATTGTATCCTCAAATTAATATTCTTCATACTCAACTGCATTAGGTTGCAGTTTGTATTTTGTGGTTAATTTTGTCAGAAAATCTGGTGTTACCTTGAATAACAAAATGCTTTAAGATGGCCTACTAGAGATATCTCTTAGATGTGAAAAAAGAGAAGAAAGAGAATATAATGTTCTTTTTTCTCAACTATAACGTTTTTGAATTAAAAAAGATCTTCCCTTCAACTATGAAGACCCCCTGTTCTCCATTTTCCGCCTGTTTTAGACTCGTTATGTTGATTTTTAATATTTTCGAAAACGATATTATGATGATATGATAGTGAAGCCATGATAAATATAAATAAAAAATATGAAGAAGTTAATATCTTAGACTTTGGCCTATTGTCCATAACGTTTAACGACAATTAAATATATATATATATATATATATATATATATATATATATATATATATATATATATATATATATATATATATATATATATATATATAATGTAAAAGTTAACGTATAACATAATGGCGGACACGGAGCGCAATTAGAGAGCAGCCACGTAACCACTCTGTAGCTTCCGAAGGAAATGGTTACAGTCAGACAGACAATGACGGTTGGCTAATCGTGCAAAGCTTTAAAATGTTTGATATTTCTATTTTATTTTACTCTTATATGTTGTTCATTATATAAAAAAAAATATGTGACTGATTATTGTAATTGATGTAGATAATTCTAAGTAGCGGTGTGAAATCTTAAATATCGTATATGGAGAAATACTGCTGTAAGGCAGTTGGAAAATAAGTCAAGGTCAAGGTCGAGGTCGAGGTCACAAAACTAAAATTAAAGTAAAGACACTAGCCCTACATGATTCAGTACTTTATCCAACAAAGTACTCATCAGTGTTATAACCAAATAAGTGCTGTGCTATGTATGCAATCCTCCAAGTTGTGGTGAAAAATAAATATAGTATGACCTACAAATTTTATTCTGAGCTTATCGTTTAGTACGTAATTGTGCCGTCCTTTCCAAGGTCTCTAATATTTTTTTATTTTTTTTTATAGATATATTATTCAATTTGCTGGTGTTGAAATTTATCTAAGTAGCTTGAATCTATTTTAGATGAAACTCTTCAATCGGATTAATCGTGTTTAATTTCAATATTCGAATATATATTTCTAGAAACACGGTATTTTAAGCCTTTCACAGTAGTCTGTGGGCACAGGTTTTCCTATAGGAAAAAATCTTATGAGCCTAGATAGGTCTATTTTTATACCAATTATAAACTTAAATTTTTCCCTAATTTGATTTGATACCATAACAATCCTGTAAAATGAAAGCTCGTTACTGCATCACGTGAGCTATATTTAAAGTTAGCTGAAAATATTTAATGAACACAAAGTTAATTCAAGTTGGAACTTTCATAGCTTTTCATGGCTGTTTATTACAACGCATTAGCGAACGTCGTTATCTAAGTTTCACCTCACTCGGGTAACTTTTGAAATATATTGTTTAAACTTAAATGGAAATGTTGCTGCTGTATAAAATATTTTTAATATGAAGAGGCTATCTCGTTGTAGGGGATAGCCTACTTGTATAATAGAAATATTGAATACGGAGTAAATGCCCTCGATATGTGGTGTTATCGTCGCATGCTTTGCATTAGTTGGACGCAGAAGATCCATTCAGTAGTCCATCCAGTCCAGTAAAGAAACCATACTCCAGCGTGTCAATATGCCCCGGACAATGATCCAAGCCTTGACGACTTGCATCATTGTCCGGGGCAAAGGGCAAAATAAAATACATAGACCATGTTATGAGGCATCGCAGATACAGTTTGCTTTAGCTGTAGTTATTATGGGTAAAGTGGATAGCAAAAGGCGCGCTGGACGAAGGAAAATGTTGTAGTTGAGTAATATCATGGAGTGGATCGTTATCGAATCCGTGGAAGAAATATTTCGCCTAGCATTGGACAGAGCAAATATTAGGAAGAAACACGCAAAAATAGAGCGGAGGAATGGAGTGCCTTGACACTGCCTGCCTATACTCCTATATGCGGGAAAAAATCAAAGCTGGAAAAGCTGGAAGTACAAACGAAACTGCAGGCTACAGCTCCTACGAAATATATGTGAAGAACAATCACAAAACAACCAAAATATTTCGTTAATTAGATAAACAAGATAAATGTAAAGGCCCAAGAGGCCTGACTGATATAAATCACCCGACTGACCAAGTTTTTGTAGTCATCTGTTGTGTGTCTGCATAATAATATGAGCTATAGTTACTAGTAGTGTATATTTTATGATATTAATTTTGCGAACTTAGCTTTTAAAAGCTTATATTTCTAACACATTTAAAAAGAACAATAATTGAATTCTATATTTCTATTTATATTATTAATATATATCTTACGAAACTATCGTTGAACGCATTTATCTGAAGAAATTGTATTTCAAATGGATTTTTTATGTCGGATATGTGAACAAATTAAACGTTTCAACGTAGCTCACTGTCAATTACGATCAGAGCGAGTGAGGTGAAGCTGCAGGTAGAAGCTAGCTAAAGATACATATTTGTCTTGCCATAGAAAGTGGCAAATATTTGTCTTACCATAGAAACATTTTAGACTAGCCATCCGCCCGTGTCTTCGTCCGCTTGAGCTCCACTAATATTTATTATTATGAAATTTAAAAACATGAAATGCATATAGCTGTTAATGTCTGCCCTAATGTGTCTGCCCAGGTAAATCTACATTAAATAGAAAAAGCGTACTACATTAAATAAAAAAATTTGAAAATAAAAAAAAAAATAAAATAAAAATCAATTGAATTGTATGTAAGGCTTACTATTTTGAATATATTGGCTTTCAGATAAAAGATAGATATGCTGGCGTAGATTTTTTTATGAGACAAATCCAGTTACAGTTCTATACAGTTCCACTTCTCACCACTTCAATGATTACGGTGCACTGGCTAAGCGCGCGCCAAGGTAGCTTCCAAGAGGTAGAAAATTATCCATTTATATATATATATATATATATATATATATATATATATATATATATATATATATATATATATATATATATATATATATATATATATATATATATATATATATATATATATATAGAGGGTGTCTAGCCAATTATCTGTCCGATATTTGGTTTCCGGCATACGGGTACGCGACCCCGGGACCTCGAGCCACCACTTTCATAACCCGATCCAATCCATGTAAGTGGTGTCCCTCCCCTATATTCCAAGTCTTTCTACCTCTTATTCCCTTTCCTTTCTTGGTTTCTCCCAGTAATGGGTTTGGAGGTCAGATGGCAATCGCTCCACAAAAAACCACTTCGCCACTCATATGGACCGATTGGTCTTAGTCGGAAGGCAGACCCTGGCAAAAGCCGGGACTAATGCCAGGAAGAAGAAGAAGATATATATATATATATATATATATATATATATATATATATATATATATATATATATATATATATATATATATATATATATATATATATATATATATATAATTATTGTTATGTTATAGTCGAATTACATAAAATGTTTACATAAATTGTAACCTATATGTTGTTCAGCTATATTACAGTGAAGTTTAATCTCAATCAGTTCAGTAGTTTTTGCTTAAAACTGTTACCAACATCCATCCATCCTCATAAATTTTAATAATATATATATATATATATATATATATATATATATATATATATATATATATATATATATATATATATATATATATATATATATATATATATATATATATATATTGCTAACTAAACTTTTCTAAAAGTACTTCTCATTAAATAGAAACTTTTAGAAAAGTTTAGTTAGCAATATATATATATATATATATATATATATATATATATATATATATATATATATATATATATATATATATATATATATTGCTAACTAAACTTTTCTAAAAGTACTTCTCATTAAATAGCTCGAGAATTTCATCTTCAAAGAAATATACACGTATGAAAGCTACGACACCCGAATAAATGACAAAGCAACACTTACAAGAATACTTTGTTTTGTCATTCCATATTTAGATTCTCTTTTATGAAGGAAGCTTGTCAAAGCTTAACATTATTGTATTGTATTATTTTACTATTTAGCATTTTCTGTCATGGGCTTGTCATTTGTCGGTGGGGCTGTGAGCTTCGCAACTTCGACAAATCTGCATCCAAAGTGGAATTATTTAAGATGTTTTATTTTTAGTAAAGATTTTTTTATTTATTTTACTTATTATAAACATAATATAAAAAAAAACACACACAAATTTTATTTATTATAAACAAAGATAAAAAAACACACACACAAAACGTAAGAATAAAACAAATAGATATGAAATGCAAAGGCGGTCTTATTGCCTCAAGCAATCTCTTACAGACAACCTTTGGAAAATGCAAAATTAGTTGATACCTACAATTACGTTACGCATACAGACTGACGCTCTGCTGCTGCCCCTATTCCTATAGGCAAGATTATGTTTGTTCATTTAATATTGTGAAATAAGACCATCCTGGCACAGTAGAACTTGTTTAACGGTAAACATGGATTCGATGTCCACTCAGGAGAATGGATTCCATTTTCCAGCGCCTATGTGACATAGCGCGGTGTTGAGTTCCGCCATTTAAGATGAAAGCGGAGAGCGAAAGCTCTGTTTTATTAAAAGCCCCTTTAAGCTGAAATAAAACATTAGATCGCCTTTACAATATAATTACTACAATATGCTTTTTATTGAAAAAGTAGTTTTTGTAAAACATGAATATTTTAACTATATATTAATGTATAGATACTAGTACATATCTAATTTTAAAATATGTAACTTATTAAAATTGATTGTAAACACGACGGTTTTGGGTTCGATTCCCACTTGGCAAAATGAATTATTATTTTTTTTTTTTTGGTACGATAGCAAGACAAAAAGTGACGTTGAGCTCTGCCATTAAACACGCATGTTTTGAAAATAAGGCATTAAGTGGGCAAGGGAGTGTCTTAATACTACCCTCTACTTACTCTACCTACCCTACCTAACCTACCTACCCTACCTACCTTACCTACCGTACTGTATGCGGGATACAGCGTGAAATTACTATTTTTGTTATTTAAAACCTATCATTACAGTATAATATTATCCTCTAAAGTACAGCTTTATTTGGAACACACGTCAAACACATTCATTACATAAAGTGCTTTCATTATCCGGTTGTCCTAAATGCTTCTATCGCGCGTTGTGACCTAATTTGCTCTCACTGGATCGCAAAAACTTCTTAACAAATGTCGGTACAGTTTTCCTATAGTTATGTCACTGGAAGGAATGTTAGAATAATCTAGAATATCCCAATATCACCATTTTTCACAATTCATAACAAGCTAGCTGCAGAACAACCACCTGCTTGTGGGTTTGATTCCCACTCAGAGTAATTAATTATTTTTACTATCCCGCTATTTACCATTAAACATGTAGTATCTCGTTTCTTAGGACGCCGATTTCCGTCGGATTACGAAGTGTCTTAACACTAGGTTCTCTCTGTCTATGCTGCTATATGCGGGATAAAGTCAATTATGATTTGTTTAATATATAATATTTTAGAGCGCACGGTATAGTACTGAAAGTGTACTTTATGGTGTCACTTACATTTAACAAGGCTTCATCAGTAGCTCCAGGATTTGTAACACATATAATTCTCAATAACTTTATAAATTTTTAATGAATGATTCCGAACAGTATTGTAATAAGATTGCCGAGATACTGTCAAAGTCAAAAACAATTTCTCGACTTTGATAAAAGTTAGCCGAGAATCATTTTTAATTTGGATCAACACATTGGATACTTTTTAATCTTATATAAAAGAAAGCTTTTTTTGGAAAGTTTCACCGCTTTTTCCATGTAACAGGGTTAAAGTCTTATCTTTACTTAGGGCTTATCTTTGGAAAGTGATATATTATCACTAAGATAGTGTTAAAACACCCACTTCCCCACTCTCTCCAATCCTCAAGTCATTGAACTCAAGCTACTTTTGAACAGTATCTATTATACTGCATTTAGTTTTTTTTCTCCCTATACAATGAATATATCAAATCCTAAATCCTAAGATCGTATACTAAACTTGATCTGAAAGCTTCCATATAAAGCTATATCTTTGTACTTTCGACTATTAGTCCCCATGGATGTTCCACGCGGATGAACCGGACCGACGCAGTTAAACCGTTCTGTGATAATTAGCTTTATACGAATTTACTATGTAATATGTTCGTCCTGTAACTTGTACTCTAGATTTTAATTTAAAGTTTAGCGATAGAGAGGAAAATAAAAAAAAAATTGTTTGATAATATTTGTGAATGTATTTAATATAATAATAAAATATAATATTTGCACTTGTTGCAATAAAAAAATAAGTAGCTCTCATTGTTCCCGCATATAGCAGTGTTGAGAGAGAGAACTTAGCCTCGAAACACTCCGTTCTCCGCTATCCGCCAGAAATCGAGACATTGAGTAACGGAGTGTCTTATACAATCATGACACAGTATGTCTTTATTGTTATAGTTTAGCAAATTATTATTATATTAGCATTACTTTTTTTAATGATAAAAATGTTTAATGATCTATTTAGAAAGTCTACACATATAGTTTAGTATTCTGGAGCTTAAAATGTCATTACAAATGATTTATACATTGAAAATAAGCATATTTTATACATCTTTCTCTTGAATCAATATGTGAAATCGCGTTAAAATTCAATGCGTAGTTTAAAATATTGAATCTTATATCGATAGGGTCTCGATATTTTGTGAAGATATGCAATATAGAGTAAGTAGAAATAGTAAGCAGATATATCTCGTAGGATAGCACCGATACAGGTCCTTATATATATAAAGAAGAACTTTAGAGGAGTGCACTATACTAGAGACAAGAGGGTTTATAACCCTGTATGGAAGGCTTATCTGGGGGTTAGGGTGGGTCTTTTCGTACAATTTTAATAATACAAAAATATTTTATTTTATATTTTGCTGAGGAAAGAGATAGTGTTGTAAATAATTGTTCTTCTTTTTTGTTGAATTTTGAGGTGCAATTAAATAATATCGATCTAGTGCGAGTAGTACTTGCACACCGAAAGTTCCGCATCCATGTCAACAAGTAGTACAAATACAAAATTTTGTATGAAATTACAACAACATATATACAATAGATATAAGCACAATAAGAACAATATATATATATATATATATATATATATATATATATATATATATATATATATATATATATATATATATATATATATATATATATATATATATATATATATATATATATATATATATATATATATATATATATATATATATATACTTTTTTTTTCTTTATGTACATAATATATTGTAAGTTTTGAATTCATGTCAAATTTCTTAATTCTAGATCAACTACTGATATGAGTTTCATTTCTTACCGATCCTATAAGAGTTTATTTTTTTCTTTTTAAGATACTGATCCCTAAAAGCAAATATATGTAATCTAATTTGTTGCATCGAACTGATGACTATTCTATATAAGATTTCTAATCAACCAACGACATTTATAGACATGCATATAGATTTATGTGATTAATAATTCAAAATCTAGACAGAGGCAATTTCAAAGAGCTAATTGCAAAGGCGCTCTCTCGAGTAAACCCCCGCAATAAGGGTTTACTGCAAGTCTCTCGGGCTTTGTGCTATCATCTAATAAATATAACATTGGAGAAATTTCCCTTTAAAACCAGTATATAGTAGAGTATTTAGAGAGACTCTAGTGTCAGTGCCATGAACTTACGTTTTTCGATTTCCGCCTTACAGCGAGACATGGCGTGTTGGGTAGCGGAACCTAACGCCGCACTTTGTCATACCAGAGTGGGATATTGATTTCGCGTTGTCACTTAGACGATTATCCTGCGGCCATGGAAGCCTCAATATAGTTGAATTACACAAGTTATACTATATTAGTTACTTTATCTCTTTCTATATATAAATCGTTTTCTTATCAAGAAAATGATACGAGCTAACTAATATTGTAGTTAGTAATGTTAATGAAGAATTTATTTGATATATTTATTAAGTTTTTATTTTATATAATTATTATTTATGAAGTATTTATTAATAAAAGTACTTATTTTTACAGTTTGTATATACTATACGTACTTCTTTAACCAAGGCAAGATTGTCGCAAAAAATGTCAAGTGGCAAAACTCCACATTCTACGATAAAACATTCTTTAGAACTTTATATATATATATATATATATATATATATATATATATATATATATATATATATATATATATATATATATATATATATATATATATATATATATATATATATATATATATATATATATATATATATAAAATTATATAATATCTATATAAATGCAAGATATAGGAAGATCGATAGATGATATTACAATGTAAATGACTATAGAAAGCACATTTCCAAAGCTCTAAGCTTTCAACTTAAGACAAGTAAAACAGAGGCTTGATAGTATTACTTAGTAAGTGAAGTGGTCACTTCCGCTGTAAAAGCTTCCGTCTTGAACCGACACACTGTATAGCAAAGCTTTGGCTACAAATATAACATAACAAGCTACAATCCATCTTAAGCGATTAATATTGTATGCTATTCTAATATAATTATATAAAAATTAAATCAATTAAATCTGAAAACGAGATTTAAAGTAATGATATTAAAATCACCATTAAAGATTAAGATAAAAAAATCCATAATAATTTAGTTTAATTTTTTAAACGTCACAGTTTATTCCGGAAAGCAGTATCTGTGTGTATTAATATCAAAGGAATTTGCTCACAATCTGTGTAATATAATTGGTATGTGAGTTAGCGTGTGTGATGTACGGTTTAATTATGACTAGAAATGTCAAGGATATGTTTTTTTTTTACAATTTTAGAAGCAGTTGATTTTTTTAACAGAAAGGAAAGAAATTCTGAATTCTTAGTGAAACTTTTTAGTGACAAGACTCTGCGTTATCCACTTTCTGGCGCAATTTGCAGTTAAATTCAACGTTCATCTTGATGTAATTAGTAAAACTAAGCTCATAATTATGAGTATTTTGTATGAGAAATAATGCCACCATCATCACCACTATCTTGACATCTTAATAAAAGATATGAAGGAGAAATCCCTTTTTATATTTCCGCGAGACTCTTGCTAAGGAATTTAATATAGCGCCGAGGGATGCTCCAATTAGATGACGTGCCTGCGTCGTCTCCGTGTATCGATCATTTGCTACAGGTGACTTAGTGCAGATGCTTTTGTTATGTTTTTTATTAATAATAAACGAATTTTTTGATTAACTTTTAATATTTTTATAATAAAAGATCTGGATCTCTCTGGATCGATTTTTCTAGCATTTTGAATATGGAATGTTTGTTTTTTATAGAAGAATCTATATATTACAAATCTACATATCTATCTATAAAGTAATCATTAGTCCCTTGTAACACAGTAGGTATGAATCTGTAAGCGCAATGGTTGCGGGTTCGATTAATTCTGATAGGAAAAAGCGACATAAGCCTACTAAGCAACAATAACATTATAATTTCTCAATCTCGTATAATATATTAATATATTATAAGTAGCATATTAAATAAAAAAAATCTTTTTATGTACGACTTGATACCTGGTCAAAATATTTTAGTAAATTTTACATGGATCAAAAACTGGAATTTTGCTAGCATAATAAAACTTCTACAGTATTTATCTCATTATTTATAAAAAATAAATTCACATTATACTCGTAATTAAATACTAATAATCGATTAGACCAAATAATTATTACATAAAAAAAAATCGATATGGTAGCGTCGTGTCTATTGACATATTAAGCTGTACACACCGTCCGTACAGAGCGGATAATGGCTCGTAATCTGGTACTCATATGTAGGCAAATGAACGAGGTTGTTGAGCTTTCGAATTCCGCGCCCTACTTCGATAACTCCGTATCATAATTATTGCTGTAATTTCCCTACTTTGTATTAAGATTTGAGTAACATTTCAATTTGTAAGGGTTACTTTTGTATAGAAAAAGACAATTTTCAGATTCATTTCTCATTTTTGAATGCAATATGGCAAGTTTAGTCATATAGTCTATATTAAAAAAAAATGGCGAACAAAGTGACAAATCATTACAATTTTATATATATGGCACAACATGTGGATGAAATGTAAAAATATATTATATATACTAAATAGTTTTTTTCATATAATTAGGTTAGTTTTTTCCTTCCGAATTGACTAAATGCTGTCAACCACAAATGGTCTTGACAGCGAAAGCTGCTGGGCTACGCCGCCCAATATCTTATAAAGCTATGTTCTGTCTACGCAGCAAAGTTAATTTGAAACATTTATTAGAGTGCATATAAAAATCTATTAATAATTTATATGCAGGAGCGGAATTTAAAATTCAAGTTTAAAATTAAACATATCATTAATATTTAATGGAATAAATAAAACACTAATATTAAATACAAAATGAAAACGCTTTTATTGATATCATTAGAAACAAAATCAATAAAATAATATAATTATTATTATAATGACATTTAAATGATATATACACTAAACACAGGCTTAATATATTAAAATAAATAAATATATCTAGAATATTATTATTAAATAACTCCGTATATAACTTAAAATTATATTTTGAATAAAATAAAAAAAAAATATTTTAAATTATAATTATATTAACATTATTATTATTACTTATTCTGTAAATATTTTACAATAGAATTAATAAATGCAGTGTACAATAAACTTTTTCATACGTACATATATTTAAGGTTCACAACAAAATGAAACACTTGTGCCTTAAATTAATATGACTAGAGATATGAGAACGAGAATATTATATTTGGTAACTTATTACAATAAAAAATAATGACATAAATAATGTAATAATCTCAAAAAAATACGTTAAATAATATTGAAATATTCGAGTTTTTGTTATTTTAAAATATATCTATTAAAATATTAAGCAAATTATAATGTAAAAAAATAAAATTATCTTACAAAAACAGATTTGATATCTAATATAAGTTGTTTGTAAATTGTGACATTTTAAATCTATATTCCTGACGCAAAGACGCCAGTCAGTAGTTAAGTAGAATTAAATCGGTACAAAGTATTCATTTAAAGTTACATTTAAATGATAACCAACATCTTGGAGTGCGGCTTCAGATTTATATGATTCTTTGAGACACAATAAGCAAAATCTGAGTACTAATGTAATAAAAAAAATATACAGAATAGCAGAAAATATTAAGCTACTTAAATTATATCGAAATTTGGACTAAACAATGTTTATCTCAAGACGTATCTGAAGATATTCAATTTTAAAATCCCAAGCGTCAATAAATTTGCGTTATTAAATAAAATATTGCACTGCCCGAATCAGTCTTCTAACATTTGAAAGAAAATTACAATTTTGATACAGTGCAAAATGAAAAACCAAAATAAGTAAAAACGTAAACAAACGTTTTTTTTTTAAATATATATGATTGTTATAGTAGTATGCTAACAGTCATTGAATACTTTGATTATAAAACTCTAGTTTTAATATACTAAAGTCTGAGTCGAGTCGAGTCGAATGGATTTCATTGAAAACAATTTTGAAAAAAAAAATTTGATCATAGGAATTCTTTACTTTGTGTGTATGCATAATATAATATAATATAATATAATAAATTCTTTTTTCTAAACAATTAGTTAAAGGATAAGAACAACAAATAAAATTATACAACAAAATAATTAAAATCATGACTCAATCTCAGACTTATGACTCTAAAATGTATAAGTGGATATGATTTTGAAAAATATAGAATATTATTATGAATATGAAGATGATATGGAAGTTAACAGATTTATGTGTTTTGGTCCTTACATACAACTACTGGGCAGGTTAAGCGAGTTACGATGCGATAATGTATGACACGTATATATTAACTACAATGAAACAATGACTCGATACCTGTTCAATCTATTTTAGAACATTTTAAAAATGTAGGATTGAAAATATAAATGTTGATATTCTCTCAGATTTCGCAAGAAGGGATTAGAGTACGAAATTATTACCATATATGGATAGAAAACCTATTGGGAATTTAAGTATATTTTATGGATTCTAAGGTAATTATCTCATTGGATGAGCAATACAATATACTCACATCAATCATCAAAATTCATTACACATTCATTTATTTGATACATTCAATTTATTACTTTAAATACTCTTAGTTCTTTCAACAACAAAAAAAACCTTTTGCAAATAAAAAAACGCTAAACGTCACTTAAGCTCTAACTTCGTATCTATCATTAAATCGATTGCTATCAGGAGAGTCATCGGCGAACTTAATATCATTAAAATCTGTTCTTTTCAACGTGTCATCTTTTTCTCTAGTATCATTGACTCGTTTCAAAGTAGAATCGTCTCGATTGTCTCGATTTTCTCGTCTGTGGACTTTTACTGGAGACATTTTAAGTGACAGATCTTTCATGGGTATAGCGTCCATTTTCTTTTTGTTTCGCTTGGGTACTTTAGGTGATTGCAAATCACTTATGCTAAAATTCAAAGGATGTATGATGTTAGATCGATCGACAACTTTGTTATGGGATTTAATTGATTCATTAGATTTATTCGATCGGTTGCTAGATCGTTTGAGAGTGGCCGCCGGTCTCTCCTCAGGAGATTCTGTATTGCTGCCGGGATCTGGTCGAAGTTCTTTAGGCACGACCTCCTGTATTTAAAAAAACTTATAAATGATTTAAAAAAAGGAACATATTTACTATTTTAAACAAATATTCTATTAATTTGAAGAAAGCTTTACATTATGTTTATCAGATTTTGAATTATTTTGTTATAAATATTTACGCTAAATTCCATAATAATTGGTTACCTCATAAATATTATTCTTGTCCATTTCTTCTATAATATCACCTTCCTCTATAGGCGGTATCCACACTAGGAATGCAGGATCCATGCCAAGGTATGAACCTGGTACGGAACCTATAACAATGTACCTTATTAACTTCCAGCAAAAGTTTTCACAAGAAGTCAGTCAGTCAGTAGTAGAAAATATATATATATATATATATATATATATATATATATATATATATATATATATATATATATATATATATATATATATATATATATATATATCATACTATGCGATAAAAAGATGTCATAGAAAATGAGCTTGATAAAAATGACACATTAGATATTATCGTAAAGTAAAATTTCTATATATCATACTATCACTTTTGTGTACATTTTTTCTATATATAATACTTAATTATTATTGGCTTATTATTATTGGCAATGAACCTTACCTTAAAAGGTCCTGTGAATTTGTTAATAATTCAATTTTGAGCCAAATATCTAATCTAAATAGGCATTTATTTGCAGAAACTTTAAAAATTAACTCTTTAAATGTAACTCTTTACAGCGTACCTGCATTGTTGACTTCATAATCGTAATAATCGATTTCCATTTCTGGGTGTGAGGTTAGACTTAAGTCGGAACGGAGCAGTCGTCTGTTACACGTCTCTTTGTTGTGCTTAGGATTGTCCCGGATTCTGGCAGCCGACACGCCACTCAACGCTGGTGAGTACCAGCCCTTTGAAGATAATAATGAGTCTTCAATAACTTATAATATTTTCAGTTAAAAGTTTTGAGAAGTAAATTGCATTGAATAAAATATTCAAGCGCTTTCAAATAATCAAGTTCGCTGTAGAAAACTTTGTGTATTACCATATTTAAATAAATAATATTATTTTATATCAAAAAGAAAAATTAAAAGATCTTAATACCTAAATACAATTTATAACAATTTACAACATAAAAATTGACTTACATTAGTAAGGGTAGCGGCGGAAACGGACGAAGATGCCCGACTGGTGCTTCTGTCTTTGTCCCACATACTATCTCGATCTTTTTCACTGCAAGTGTCTCTTTCACTCACGCTGGTAGTACTAGTGGTCATTTCCGCTGTAACTGCTTCGCTGGTGGACGGTTGCGGAGGTGATGTGATCTGTGAAAAAAAAATATATAATACTTTTGTTCATTATTCAATTTTAGGAATTTGAGAAGATATTAAAAGTTATTACTTTTATTTTTATGTATATGTCATAGAATGTATGATGTTGTTCCTTACATTCATTTTAATTTTTTAATTTTCATTCTGTGGTATTGCACCAAAGAAACTTATAGAAAATTTTCTACAATACATACCTGTGGTACATGCGTATTAGATACAGTATGTGATCTCCTTAGCGTAGAGTATGACATGGCTTCTGAGCCGGTGGCAGCTGGCGCGCTACTTGAAGAAACGTTTTCAGGGGTGATAGTAGCTTGGCTGCCACTGGCGCTCGCCACACTTAAATTATCTGGTATCTCCACGTCAGCATCTGTGTGGTCTTCTTCATCTCTAAATGTGGATAAAAAAACAACACTCGTATATTATTAAAATCTAACGTATATTTTAATAATCGAGACAAAGATTCATGCTTTTCGTAATTTCATAAGACAAGCTAAATTAGTCATTTGTCTACGTTTTTTATCTGTATAAAGGATCGCGTGTGATTTTATATCTCGCTTCGCTTCGTCTACTTAGTTAATGGAGATACCTCTATTTCTGTTATGTATATTTTTCACTAATTCCCACAAATTAAGGACTATTTTGTAAAAATTCTTAATAATGCATCATTATTTCATAATACTTTAATGCCATTTAAAAAAATTAACCATGTTTATTAAACTAATCAAGTTTTATTCAAATGATTTAGTATTTGAAATAATCAATTAAAGCCAGTTATACTACAGACAATAAGACTTTTATTCCGCTACAATAACTAAGATTTCCGATTTAATATATACAGTGAATTGCCTGATTGTGATGGTCTATACTATACTGTTGTCTGTCACAACGTCCGTAATACATATTGATGTTGAGTACCGAATCGAGAAATCTCTTGCACATACATGTCTAGGCTATAAATTTCCATTTGGTGCAGGTGCAGTCAAATGTGCAGTAATCATAGCTTTTAATATTATAGAGAAATTCTTCTGTTATATACAAAGTGAAAACGGAATACTACAAAGTGTAATATTTTTAGTGCAAATAATTAACAGTACAAATATTTTGAATAAGACCTCTTTTCAGTTTTTTTTTTATTATTTTAAGATTTCAAGATTATAGATTAAAATAATAATAATTATATATTTGTACAATATCAAGTGAAAATAGTTTACGGACACAAAATCAAAATAACTTTTATTTACAAAAAGCAAGGGCGATTCGTCAATCGAAAAAAAAATCCTTTCAACTCCATCCCCCAAACAAAAAGATTGTAAAATTACAATCGTTAAAGAATTTCTAAACAAACCATAGAGACTAGAGTACGTAATTAGTGAGAATCGTGCAGTGCTATTGTTCGAGCACGTTTTCATGGGGCGTTGCTTGTTAATTTGCTTGTTAATTAGCGTTTTATTTCTATAAGGAAGATTTTTTGAGAGGTGATAAGTCACTCAATTTTGCCTTCTTCGCACGTTTTAAAAATATTGCTAGTTAGGCGCCGGAACTCAACGCCGCGCTTTACCTGACTACAACGGACAAGAAAATCAGTCTCCCTCACCAAGATGATGTCAATATTAAAGGAAATTCTATTTTTCTTCGCTCCTTTTACAATTTTTTTTTTTGGATTCTTCTAGCAGCTTCTCCACTATAGTCTAGTGAAACTAAAGAAGAGTCTAATTGATTTAATTCTAACGCCAGGTACAGTGGTAGCGGCAGCAACGACTAACGTAATGTAGCCTTTCTCTTTCCAACACAAAAAAATATTTCAAATCGAAACAGCCATCTTCAACTTTACAATATTAGTATAGTTATTTACTTTACTTTACTGTAATCTTATGTAAGTAATACTTATATCAACGATTATTTACATCATCTTCTAACACAGTACTAAAAAAAACTATCGGTTTCTTTATAAGATAAGCTTAAGAAATCTTTGTAAAAGTCACTTTTGTATACAGATTCATTAAGCTTGGACTTGGAATATACTCGTACTGTTTCTCTTTCAATGTAGTGCTGGGTGACTATTTTCACTAATTGAGTACTCGACTTGCACGAACACAACAGCTTGTATTCACTTTCGCTTTCTTTCTATATAACTTCTCGTATTTTCAAAAGTTTGTTTATGTATATAAGACATTTGTAGTATGATTTTACTTAGATATACATTGAGGATAGTTAGGATTCGAAATGATCTCTCCAGTTTACTTCAAAGGTATCATTGGCACTAATAAATATAAAAAAAAGAAAAGTAAATTCCCGCAGAGTATCTTGCGCCAGTTCTTCTTAGATTTATATTTGACGTTAAAAAATGTAGCCATCCATCCAAATACAAAATTATAGTCAAAATACATATTTTGACTATAACTTTGTATTTGGATTTTTAATTTGTGAATATATGTAGACAACTTGAAAAAAGTCAGTCAGTCAGTCAAATGTAACTAGTAAATTTTTTTGCACGGCTATTACGTGAGACTGTGCGTATTAGATCAAGCTATGACATATACTTGTGTCAAAATCGCGAGTACATTAATTTCAAAATGCACACTTCATTAAATTTTTTGGCAATAATTATCTAAATGTTCGCAATATTTGTAATAATGTAATGGAAGTTTTATTAATTTTTATGTTTATATCCTTTATATTTATTATAATTATATTTATTTTATGTATATCCTTTATATAAATAGAAAAAAATCGTCGGAAAACTAGGGCATATTATTATTCGATCAACCTAAGTTCTAGTTTCCGTGTGACAAATTTCATGTCGATCGATTAGAGAGGTGAACCGTGAACGTAGCGATTGTAAAAAATATATCCTACAGGTTGTAAAAACTATTTATTAGCGTGATATATTTTGAAGTCGGTATAAAATAGCGATATATCGTTATTATAGACCGATAACTGTAGCGTCTGACTGTAAGCGAGATAGTTGTGGGTTCCATCCCCGCTTGAGGGAATAAATTTATTTAAATTATTTTGATTCTCGTTCTAGTAAACAAGGCACAGATACATTCCGCCACGCATTGTCTCAAAAATTGGGCGTAAAGTAAGTAAAGGAGGACGAACTGTCCTCTTGTCTTCTTACTACGAAATGAAATAATTGATTCCATCGAATGGGAATCAAACCCACATCCCTCATGTTTGCAGTCAGATGCTGTGCTATTACATCACAACAGACTGAAAATAAAATACAAATATGATAATTTAAGTACTGACTCAAAAATACTTGCCTAGTCTCCACATTTTCCGAAGTTCTATCAGAGTCTCTCAGCCTCGTGTGTCGGGTACGCCCTGGGAGAAGTCTTCGCAAGGAGACACCACCACCGACGACCTCTGATAGCAACGTGCTTCGCGAACCAGTTGTAGCTCCAAGTTCCAATGATGCAGAACAGGCTGGGATGTAAAATGGAATAAACATATTCTATTGAGGTATTGGATGAATTGATACTTGGTAATATAGTTTTTGTTCGTTTATAGACTTAGACCTAGACTTTGTTCTATATTTTTGATGTAGTATTAGAGAAATATCGATGTAAATTCCATAATATTACAGTAAGCTACTTTTATTTACTACCACTAAGCGTCTTATATAAGAATATTTAATTATAAAACTATGATATGACTTCCTAATTATGAAAGCCTAAATCACAATGAATAAAAATCTGTCACCATCGCTATCAGTAAGTGATTCCTTATCAGCTGCCCGTTGATAAGCCCTGGTGCGATGGGCGGAATGCACAGCAAGAGCTAGAGCGGCAAGGGCGGCGAGTGCGGCTAGGGCGGCTGCTGATGCTCGAGCAGCACCGCCGCCCGCCCACCAGCCGGTAGTCATGGAAGCGTATGCCGCTGACGTATTGTGGATCGCTTCTGTTTGGTAAATATTTAAAATTTTATTTTACTACGTCAAATTACCGATGTTATTTAGATGATCAAAACAAATGTTATTTAGCTGTATCTTAAAAAAATGCAAATTGAATAATGAAAAAAAATAACAAGAGGTTCAAATTTTTCTCTTCATATATTCAATTATTTCGTAAGATATATTATAACTTTTAGAAAATGTATTTAACTTTAAGAAATTCTTAAGATTTCGATGGGCAAGATGTCGTAACGTTACCTAAAAAAAAGCTAAGATCGAATTCATATATATTTCCTGCCTACAATCCACAATTCGAGATATTTTATTTCAATAAGTACAAATATACACGATTAAAACTCTCCATATGAAAAATAATTGATATAGAATTTGTAAGTTGAAACATTTTACACTTTATCATATAGTAGATGGCGTCGTGCCAGTAAAATATCGATAGGTCATAAATAAAGTAAAATGTAGCTTTTGAGCTTTTTCTACTTTTTACTGTAGCTTTTTGAGGAACTTGTGCCAATAACACAATATACTGGTCTGTTTTTATTTTTTTCTGTTGTATCTATGATATTCTATACCTAAAACTTCTATGATTTTGACAAATTTGTAGAGCAGTGGACAGGTTGGTACCGGTCCTCTGACCGCTACTAAACAAAGAGTAATACAAAAATATGAATTATATTTAGTTTTGCTCCATTTCGTTCACTTCAGTTCAAATTACAAACAGTTTATAAAGGGTTCTAAATTGAGCCAGCTTCGCGTTTTAAATAAAGCTACATTTTGTTTTCAATTATACTTTTTCATTTTATAGTAGAGATGTTTTTATTTTTGCCATTGAATTTCGAATACAATTTTAAAAAGTGCATTTAAATAAAAAAATACGTTAAAGAGCAAAAATAAATGAAACCTATTATTATTAAGTTGAATAATTTAAAATTTACTATTTAAGTGTTATTTTTGTATATTATCTAAATAAAGTAATAAGTTATATGTTAAGTAATAAGTTAAGTAAGAGAACCGAAGAACAGAGAGAAAAGAGCAGAACAAGAAGACCATACCAGTTTGCATAGCATGTGCTAAGAACCCGCCAGCACAGCGCTCGCTGGTATCACCAGACCGAAGCTCGACGAGTATGTGCCTCCCACCTGCTATCTCTATAACGCCACCGCTGTCTGTTGTGGTTTCTACGTCTTCAGCCTATATTTAATAAGAAAAAAATACGGAGAATTTATATGGTGCATAATATATGTTAGATCCGTGATGTTTTTCTCAAGCTACTGTGTTTTACATTTAGGGATATTTTTACATTCCTTTATTAGTCACCATGCCGCATATGCAATATTTTAGGGATAATCCTCACTAATTTCAATGAAATGTCCTCTTTTCTCAGCTTGGTAAGACAAAATGAGGAGTTGAGTCTCTTCATTTAACACAAAATATCACCAACTCGGACTATAAACGGGAATCGGCATTTCTTGACACTAAGACAGTTCTTTGCCTACTGTGCTTTATGTTCGATATAGTGTAAAGCTAAAACAATATTTCTCTCAAATGATTATATTAAGTGCGTTTCTGCTTGATAGAATATGTTCACTACTGATTCAAATTCTTACAGTGAACATTTGTAATATTAGTATATTTTTTTACATCAAGAGCACATTAACAAATAACCAAGTAATTAATTTGAATTTGTTATGTTATTATATTTTTTTTATTTTATTAATCTTTTAATTTAAATTAAAAATTAACTTAATAGCTTAAATATTAACAAAATATGCTTATATAAATATCATACCACAGCAGAACTATCCGGTCCGTCCCATGATGCCAACAGTGGAGAACCCAAAGAGTCGCCGTCTCTAGCAAGTAGAGTTTGTCCAGCACAAGGTAGTTTAACCGCTTCAAAACGTAAGCGTACTGATAGACCTTCTTCTGCCTATAAATAAATATTATATATATCTATATATATATATATATATATATATATATATATATATGTATATATATATATATATATATATATATATATATATATATATATATATATATATATATATATATATATAATGTAGAAGTCCTGAATTCGAATCCAATACAAATTATACATATTTGATTAGGTATAGTGTGATACGTTTGATAATTGTGTTTAGAAGTTATTTTGAAGTTTTCGTTTTTTATATATCATCTGAAAATATACAATAGGTATAATTATTAACCAATGACAAGTGTCTCTATATCTCAATTGTGAATACGATCAGGTACGATCCTCAGCATGGGAAACGATTATCTTTAAATTTCCTTCTTGCTCTAGTAGACAAATTATGGTGTTCAAATTTGCCATTCAACATACAATGTTGCTAAATTTCAAATTTTGAACGAAGTGTCCGGGTTCCCGAAAAGAAATACAAAATTCACACCTAACGTACCTTTAACGCTAAAAGTAGAAAATGTAATCATGTCAAGGTTAGTTAAAGTCTTAAATCATACAGTTCAACGATTTGAAATATTAATCCTAATGGATTTTGCGGATAATGGATCTCTTAATACAGTCCTATGGATAGCGTTGATTAAATCTCAATCTAACTTGCTAGATGAATTGTTATTTGCTGTCGAAGATAATTCTGTTCTTTTTGTAAGTAACTGACTGTAAACGTAAGGGTTCTTGTATAGTAAATTATTTTATAGTATAGTAAGTAGTAAATTATTTAAATTAAATTAAAAAAATTAAATAGTAAAGTATAGTGAGTAAATTATTTTAAAATTATAGTATAGTAGTTCTGCCACTTACGCTCATTTCACAACATTTCTAATTAGGATGAAAAATTTAGAACGGAGTGTCTTATAGTGTTTCTCTATGTTTTCTCTCTCTCTCTCTCCTTCTTTCTATATCTATTCTATCTGCTGCTGGATTTTAGGGTTCTAAAGATATTTTTTTGGAAGAGTCAACTGAATTTATTATATATTTTAATAGTACTGAGCTAGGTCGTTAGTAAAGTAGTATAAAATATAATCTAATACGTTTAACTTAAAGAGGAAACCTATTCTAAATACTGAATGATTGAGCGAATTTCACGTCCCGCCCATATGAGATCGGACACATTTGGGAAAATTCGACACGTAAAGTCTCAGTAAAAGCTAACCGCAGCTTTCTAAAAAGCTCTGCGAAATTTTCTTAGTAGCTTATGATTGATGTAATCAAAACAAATGGTAAGAAGAGGATGATATTGTTTATATAAAGTTATACATTATGTATCGCTAATCTCAGCCTGTATTTAAAAAAAATTAATTTAAAAATTCTATAAAAATATATGTTATAATATATTATTTTTTTTATATAATTTGAAATGAATTGCTTCGAAACGAGAACAAGTATCTAAAACTATAATTTTAATATAGGTGTAAATGAAATCAACTAATGTCTCGAATTTGCTTTTAATTTGAATAAAATGACTTTTACTTTGATTATACTAGTACTACTTTTGATTACACGATATTTTGGAACAATTTGAACTAAAACTCAAATACTAATTGACCTATTTACTCATCAGCTACGATTTTATATATATATATATATATATATATATATATATATATATATATATATATATGTATATATATATATATATATATATATATATATATATATATATATATATATATATATGTATAAATATAGTTGCAGATTCTAGTTTATATTTCGCTAACGAAACTAATAGACGCCATCCTGGAACAGTTTTGAAGTACTTGGCTATAAACTCATGGCAGCTGTAAGTTCGACTCCCACTCGATGGATATTTATGTTAAGTAACGTTTCCCAAGTTGATTATTACGCAGTTATCAGAGTAGCTTACCAAGATGATTTTTTTTAAATTAAGCGAAAACTGAAAAAGGAGTATTATCACAATTTTTTTTAAATTGACCGTACAAAATATTAAAAAAAAACCAATTGAATTCTGTAACAAAACTTGGAATACCAGTTGAAAACATGTAAATCTCTTAGAGACTCGATACTAAAGTGTAGGAGCGCGCGTCGAGAAATTTATAGTCAAACTAATGGTTTCACGTGAATTTACGATTTCGTCGCTTCCGTAAAATTATTGAATTTACCAGGAAACTAAACGTAACATAGCAAAAGCAAACGCTGCGTTCTTCACTTATCGTACATCGTAATAGCCAAGTTTTGATGTAGCGTAGGTCCTGTGGCCTGGCAACAGTGCCGTGGCTGAAATCAATTTAACTTTCGCCCTGTCAAACCCTTCAGTTTTGTATAATTGAATTTCGGAACATTTAAATTGTCACAAATGAGACCCTTGTGGCTCAGCGATACGACGTCTGACTGTAAACGCAATTCGATTCCCATACGGGGAAATTGTTCACTTATATGTGGGAAAAAGCGTGGAGCTTTATTGTAACGGTAGCATTTCTTTGTAATACATATATTTATTTTAATGACTTTTGTTTAGAACGTCAAATAGTTTTATCGTGGCATGTCCACGTCGTGCTCAAGGTAAAAATTGCTTAAAAAGGTTTTCAGGCACCTGGCAGATATAAAATGTTGATATGATATATGTTGTTATAAGCTCTGGTGATAGTTTAAAAATATTTCAATAAAAATATAAAAGGCAGCTAGTTGAAAGATGCGACCAGTTTTAACCAAAAAAAAAAAAATCCGCGATAAAGTGTAATAAACCAATTGTATTCACAATTATCACTGCAGTTGCAATAAAGGACTATGCTAATTGAGCCACTATTGTTTTAATAAAAAAAATATTATTTTTAAATATTTTATACAAAATTCCAATTCCATACGGTTCTAAGCAAAAAATATAGGCATACTTTTAAAATTATGTAATTATGAAGCTGTCAAAGCTTTGACTGTAAACGCGACGGTTGTGGGCTCAATCCCCATATGGGGGCAATTAAACGTCTTCTTCTCCTTGCCCCAGGGCGATAGGACAAAATGTGGTCTTAAGTTTCGTCACTCAGCACGGTTGTCTCAAAAATTGGGCAGAAAGTGGGAAAAGACGCATATAAACACTAGCTTAATTTTCCGTACTCTGCTATATAAATTGTTACTCTTACTGTAAAGACACGTAATTTCGTGTAAAACGGTGTAATGATCCTAGCACTTTAGCCAACTAAGCTGCACGTATCTCGGTACTGCTACTTCAGCATACTTGTTAAAATTTTCGCAATTTTAGACAATATTTCAAAATGCTTGTATATTTATATTTCGAAATGTTATGCCATGCATGATTATTTTATTTTCTATACGTGCAAATGAAGATATCATTTTAATTTTAATTTCACCCTTCTTAATATTTTAAAATAAAATGACAAAGACAAATAATGATATATGACATATCTGGCTGTAAAGGCGGCGTGGAATTTTTGTATTTAATTTTTTGGTTTTAGCCAAAGCACGGCGTCAAAAAAAATCGACAGAAAGCGGAGGACGTAGTGTCTTAGCACTAGGCTCCTATGCCTCTGACTCTGCCTATCCTGCCATATGCGGAATACAATGTGAAAGTAATAAAAAAAAACCGGTAAACTAACCCGCAGATCGTATTACAGTTCAATATAACACCAAGAATAGATATTAACATTTACAATATCCACGTAAATTGTATTAAATCACAACTGAATTGTCACGTACACACGTATATATATATATATATATATATATATATATATATATATATATATATATATATATATATATATATATATATATATATATATATATATATATATATATATATACATATATATACATATATATACATATATATATATATATATATATATATATATATATATATATATATATATATATATATATATATATATATATATATATATATATATATATATATATATATATATATATATATATATATACATATATATATATATATATATATATATATATATACATATATATATATATATATATATATATATATATATATATATATATATATATATATATATATATATATGGTGACTACATATACGTGACTATGTTAGTCACACAAGCGCGTACACCTGTACAGTGTATACGGTATACTATTGTATAACTAAGCTTACAACATTCTGTTGTATAATTTGAGCGGGAAGAAACCTCTACTATGAGCGTATCTACAATTAAGATCGAGTTTGTAACATTTATTATTGTTATTAAACGGCCTATGAAACACTATTATATAGAATTCAATTGTATAGATAATTTTATAATACTCTTCTGTAATCACAATTTATTTTAATGGAAAGAAAAAAGCAGAGTGATTTAATACTAACTTCGCTTTGGCCACCAAAGTCATTACTAAAGATATAAACCTCAAAGAAAAAAGTATATTTTGATAAAGCCACTCAATTCACCTATTTTTATAATATATTGTATTTAAAATATAATATATTATATTTTAAATACAATATAATATATTATATTTTAAATACAATATATTCGTAACAATTGTAAATAACATTTTTAAGTAGGTTGTGGATTCGATTTCCACGGGAATGTGTTAGATCACAAACGGAAAAACATTTTCGTTTTCTTTTATTTTGCTCTGTTTAATTCCACCATTCTATATGAAATACCTATCTGTAAAATGAAGATCGATAACGACTCTCTAGATTATCGATGCGAGAAAATAGTGTGCGATATATAAATATAAAGAATACTTCGATACTTGTCGATTAACACTTGGTAGGGGTTGTAAGGGTATCTAACAGAACATAATTGTTGAAACCAATCTATTATAAATATATTTTTTTATATTAACCTTTGTTACCTGTTTTGGAAATGTATGCATGTTTAATTCAACTATCAATATTTAGTTATAGAACATATTTTAATGCGGTTTTCACCAAAAGGCATTGTCATTAGAGAGTAAGGTTTATGCAGGCATTATAGTAGAGCTAAGTAGAGAATATTGAAGATTTATAAAGTGATTTCGTAAAAATCACATTTTTGTGCACCAACATTGCAAACGCTGGATAAACTTTGTGAAATATATTAAAATATCATCCATGGAAACGAAGATTTTTTCCATTGTTATGTCTATTAGTTCAACTAATTGTCCATACATGAACCCCAACAACGTAAGCATCTGTTAATCCCTCTCGAAATAAAAAAAAACTGATTAGCAGAGAGATATACTAAGAAAGTATCAAAATTTACAAGCACATTTTAAATGAACTTACCTGTAACAACCAAAATGACCTAGCAGGACAGGCTCTAGCCGAACCAGCGAGGAGCCTAGCAGCTGGAGCCAAATGTAAGACACAGCCACATCTGCACCTCGCTCCTATCTCTGCCACTACTAAAGATGAATCTCCTGCCCACGGGCGAGCTGTACACTCGCATGCTGCGAGTTCTACTGCTTGACCCTTTGTAGAAAGAGAAAACGATATTTAAATTTCAAATATATATTTTTTTCTACGTATGTGCAAAGAGTATATAATATTCTGAATCTCCTTCTCCGATTTGGCACACCGACATGTGACATACCGCGAGTGGAGTTACAGATCGAAACGCGGCGTTTTGTCCTAATAAAGCGTGTCAATAAAATAAATATAACCAATCTTCCCAGAGTATCGAAGTCACAACCAACCATTTCCTTTGAAGCTGGACAATGTTCCATCGTACCATGACCATCTCAATTCTATGTATGTATATGTCTTATAGGATGCTTTGTGAATGGCGTGTGTATGTGTGTGTGTGTGTGATTCTGTTTTATTTATGTACAGAACACCCTGAAAATAACAACACTTTGTATTTCAAATAATTTATTATCAAAATATATGTAACATTAATATAAGAAAAGTACAGGCGAATCAAAATACTGTAGTATTATTGTCTAATTTATTAAAAAAAATATTAAGCCTCATCCCCTTTATGTGTTACGTCTCCCGCATTATCATCGCTTTTACTCTGTTCGTCGTGAACATCACCTTCATGAGCCTCGCTTTCCCTTTCGATATCAGCATCTGTATGCTCATGTTCATCATCTTCATTTCCTTCTGGTTTATCTTCTTCGTGATCTGCCTTTTCTTCGTCTTCCTGTCTATCGTCAATACTAACAGATTTGGATGTTAGTTTTCTCTCACTACCTAATTTTCCTTCAGACTGCATAGTCATATGCGAATATTCTAAATCTTTCAATATTGATTTTTGAATTTCTAGCTTACTAGCTTCTAGTTGATCTTTAATATCCATTTCAGACTCTGGTTTCTCTTCAGGTTCCCCTTCACTAGTGCTTACAGTAGACTTCGTAGATGTAACGAATGAAGCTAAACTATCTTTAGGAGATATTGGAGGTTCTGTAGGAGGTGGTACCAGATGAACACTTGGAATTGTTTTAATACTTTCCAACGAAGATGAAGACAATACTGATATTGCTGATGCTTCATTTTCTGCTTTGACTGATTCTTGGGAAGTAATTGACATAATAGCAGAATCTGTTTTCTTTTGAGGAGGTTTTGGTATGAAACCCAAGTCGCCTTCTTCATAAACTCGTCCCAGCGATGCTATCGTTTCTGTTGATCCAACTCGCTGTATCTCACGATATTGAGTAATAATATCAAGTAATCGTGATAATAGTGCTTGCCTATCCATTATTTCCCGAGTTGAGTCCTTTGTTGCCCAATCGTCAAGTTTTAACGCAGCTTGAACAGCAATTGCTGCTTCTTTTAATATTCTTTTAAACTTAGCGCATTCTTTTGCTACTTTAGAAGATTCTCCTCTAGATTTATTTTGGTCACTCATACGGGCATGCAAATTTTGTTCTAATATACGAACTTGTAGCGATAGATTTCCGTTTTCTTTTACAAGATTTTGTATCTTTGCTTCTAATAATTCAAAATCATAATTGCGTTTTTCAAATTGTGCTTTTTCCTTTTCCATTTTCTGGAAAGCAGTTGTCAACTGATCAATGACTTTAAGCTGCACAACATTTTTATTTATAGCTTTATCCCTCTCTTCTTCGGCTAACTCCATGGCAACTTTAGCACCACGTTCACTTTCTTTATATTTTTCATTTTGTTCTGCCAGTTTTGCTTGAGTTGCTAATATACTGTCTAGTTCATTATTAATTGCGATATTTTCACGAATAACTCTGTGAGTTGAAGCTGCTATTCTTAGTTCTGTCGCATCTTGAAAATCTTGTGCTAATTGTAGAAGCCTACCTTCCATTTCTTTCTTTAATTTATCTTTACCAATCACAAATTTCTTTTCAGCATCGTAGATTACTCTTTTATACTTCATTTCTTGATCTTTGAAAGCTTGTTCTTGTCTCTCAAATTTCTTCATCAAATCATCGCGTATAGCTCTAAATTCTTCTAATGTGTTTAACTTTCCTGCAAGCAGCTTATTTTCAGAAGTCAGTTGGTCCTTCATTGTTGTAAAATCTCGTTCTAAATCTGCCACTGTTTCTTTAAACTGTGCTGTTTCAATTTCTCTCGTCTCTTCCAAGCCTTTAACTTTTTCTTTTAATTCGTTATTCTCATCATTTTTTAAATTTAATGTTTTTTTCATGTAAGCAATTATGTCAGCTCTATCCTCGTCGAGCTTATCATAAGCTTTTTGAAGTTCTTCATTTCGCTGTTCATATTCATCAACTGCACTTCGTAACCTGGCAATTTTTCTATTGCATTCTGCAACTTGTAGTTCTAAAAAAGTTCTCTCAACTTCTGTAAACGTTCCTCCTCCCCCTTTATGCGTTTCTTCCTCTTTTCCTTTTCCTTTATCTTTTTTTGGAGCCATTGTTATTTTCTGTAGTAAACTAAATAAAAAATATATTAGCGTGACATCCACGCGAGTGAAGACACTGCTTCATCGAATAACGGTTGCTATGATACGCTTGTCGTGGTTACGAATATTTTATCAATAACAAAATGTTTTTACCTACTTACTATGTCTTTTACGTTCCGTCTAACAAAAATAAACATAAATGTCTATAAAAAATGTTTTAAATTACAAGCAGTAGTATATAAAAGTGTATTATATTAAAAGACATTATTTTATATATTGAATTCAATATGACATGAAAATTTTCAAATAATTATTTAAGTAAATATTATTTTACATTGTAACATTTTATACATCTATTATAACAGTTAATATAATTTTTTAGTTTTTACAAGAAATTATAAGAATTAAAAATCAAATTTCTAAATGCTTTTGAAATGACATCACTCTAATTGTTAAATAGAATTAAATCAGAATGCTATAATTATAGTTAATCTACTTTTAAGACGTACCTCGCAAAATTTTGCACCATAAGCAGGTGGAGGAGAGTCACAGAAGCGGTGTCGACTGCGTGTGCGCGTGGAACAGTGCGCAGGCGCAGGGCACGCTGACCACGCTGACCATTCACCCCAACCACCGGCACCACCGTCTAGTAAATATATGACTTAATTTTTTTAATGAAATTTCAAAATATATAAAGAAAATATTTATTGTGACGCAGTAGGATAGCATCTGACTTTCTTTATTTTTATTTTCCTCGCTCTGGTGGCAAGAAAAACGTGGCGTTGAGTTTCGCCACTCAACATGCATTGGCTCAAACGGCGGAAAAGTATGGAACAGAGTGACTGGATACGATACTTACCCTGCTATATCCGAGATACAGCATAAAGCCCAATAATAATAATAACAATGAGAATATTGTAACACTATTTGTAATAGTAACGCAATCACTATTCAAAACACAGGCCTCATTGGGGAATAGATGACAATGTGATGTGATACAATTCAGATTGCTGTACTGTTAAAATGGAATTTGTATATAAATTGAAATTGTTCCATAATAATAGTTTCTATCTATAATTTGTCAATAGTTTGTAGTATTATAAAGATCGATATGTATATATTTAGAAATTATATATTTAGAAGTCTCTAACTTATTTACAGAGACAAGACTCGTAGACACTTCATGGATTCCATCCATTCCACAAATTAAATTTAACATATTCTTGATCACTTCGTTGGTATATTTTAAAGTACTTTTATTATAATTATTAATATTACTATTACTATATAATTTGTTATAAATAACGTCAATTATGTGATCATTAAAATATTAACAGTATACCAAATTTATTTATTAACAAAGTTGTATGACGATATACTCATAGAGTATGTACATATTGTGAACACGTTATTAATTTATGAGACGGCTACAAAATGAGGTGATTTCGTAATTTTGATTGTGTATGTTGTTAAATACAATATTTTATAGTAAATATATATATATATATATATATATATATATATATATATATATATATATATATATATATATATATATATATATATATATATATATATATATATATATATATATATATATATATATATATATATATATATATATATATATATATATATATATATATATATATATATATGGGGACGCTATGTGAGGACCAAACCCGGACCGGGCCCGGAGTCTCGGAAATGTGTCTCCGTGCCACGATGGTGCATATTAATAAACTTGTACGCAATTTACGTTCTTATTGGCTTAAATAAAACTAGTACTTTTGAACTAATATAATTTTAAGTTCCCCGCTCTGGTCACAAAAAAAAGCGCAGTGTTAAGTTTTGCCACTAAAAACGCAATTCATATGTTAATAGGTTTCCTCCGCCTACCCTTCTATATGCGGGATACAGCGTGAAGCGTGAATATTGTATTTTCTGTAATTAATTAATATTTTATTAGTAATTTCTGTGCTGAATATTATCAATATATTGTGAACTAAATTTGTATTTTATTCCCATATAATATAATAAAATATTAATACGTATAATAACATTTATATGTTATTAGACGTATTAATATTTTATTATATTATATGGGAATAAAATACAAATTTAGTTCACAATGTATTGATTAGATTAAATATATATAACATAGAATAACTCATAATAACATATTAAGGATATACCTGACAAGGGTAATGTAGGGAGGCAGTCCATCCTGACATCAGCTACAGCACCTGTCACAGCTTGAGACACGTAAACAAAACAGTATTCTGGATACCGCTCGCTGAACAGTCGACAGTCGAAGGAGGCCGTGTGTTGTCCTCTAAAAGGACAAAATTGCATAGTTATAGTGCTAAATAAATAATATTGAATGACGTATGTATATGAAGAGATTTTTGTATGACCTTATAACTCATATTGAACTAATTTAATAATAATTTTATTTAAAATATTCATTTTTAATATTTGTCATGATGATGACCATAATGTAAGCTTTTTAGCTTCAAGCTTTATCCGTAGCGGGATTGTCAAAATATAAGGAAACATCGGATTAAAATATTACCTTCTTCTCGAAGCTTTGAAGCTTATTTTATTTACTTTGACCTAATTTCAACGTAATATGGCCTATAATTTTGTATTAATTTGGTAGTAAATATTTAAATTTGTAAAAGAATTTTAATTTTAAATGCTAGGATGAATTTAAAAAAAAAGCGAATGAAATTTTTTATAGTACATGTATCGAAACATGATACTTTTCTTTTCAAGTAACAAAACACTGATCTCCACTTCCCAAGCAAACTCAGAACATTATGTGTTGTGGGGCGATGCTCAAAATCATTCATTTCTCTCAGATTTTGTTCACATGAAGATAATATTTATAGTTATTGACTTATTTATTTACCGCTAGTCGAGAAGGTATTTTAAGCGTTATTATAACTAGTGACCATAAAATTGTTAATTTAAATTATAGGGCTTAACTTCATTTCAAGCAAGGTACAGGAATATTTGGAGTCCTGATTAGTTATTAGTTTATTAAGTTAAATCTGTTCAAGCTGTGTGTTGAAATATATCATCAATATCACTTCATATTTACAGTATGGTAGGTTTAATTATTTTAAAGATTTCGTACCGTAAAAGAAAGATATATAGAATAACTTTGTTGTTCGTCTGTCAGTTAGTCCATATATCAAGACCATTTTCTCATAATCACATGGAAATATCCAGGTCCCTTAGCGCAAAGAAAATAATTAAATTTCTAAGTTAACGCAATCAAAAGAGCTTTATGCTTGGTTTTGCCACGTTTGTGTTCCTGTTGAACTCGAGTTATGAAATTTGGCAATAAGTTAGAGCTTATGGTATAAGCAGAGAGAAATACCACAAGAGATAAACCGCAAATTCTAGGTAAAGACCGCAAATTTTACTTTGTTAACATTTATTAGTTGTTTTTTCTTTGACCTGCAATCATGAAATTGGTTCGGAACCTTGAGCGCGACTCACACTTGTCAGATATTTTTTATAGCAAGAAGGCACAAAGAAGCTGAAGGACCACTTGATGGTAAATGGATACCTTCGCCAATGCACGTCTACATCCTTAAGGAGTTGCGGATGCGTTGCCAGCCTTGAAGATACAGGTGACACGGTATCTTAACTTGTTACGATTAAGTAGTTTTTAAAAAACTGAATTTTGTTTTAAGTTACTATTAAAATATATGGGATAAATAAGATATTTAGAAATTAATTATTTTTGCTTATGGTATACCTGTATTATATTTTAGTTCAGATACGGCAAAGGTTCAACACTCAATTTCTCTAAAAAATTAAGAAGTATAAAAGCGTAGTGACTTATCACTGTGTAACTTTGCTAACTCATTATAATGTGCCAAATAGATTATAGGAGGATTTCACTCTAACTTAGCTTAGCAAGCTTAGTGCTTATATGCTTGTCTCACCTGCGCACGCGTCTTTCAGCAACGTATCGTAACCTATCCGAGTCTCTTCCAAATACTCGCACTCTGTCAGCCCCTTCAAGAACGCATTCTGGATACTGGAATAGAACCCGCACCCCATCTCCACATGGGAACACTGAACCACCGTGGACGTTCAAAACAAATTGTTCTGACCAGTCCGCCTATAGACAAAAAATTATATTAAATACCTACTGTTTCAGTTATACACTGTATATAAGATTAAAAAATTACCTACAACTTTTTGAACTAAGAGGCATGTTTATAATATATATATATATATATATATATATATATATATATATATATATATATAGATATATATATATATATATATATATATATATATATATATATATATATATATATATATATATATATATATATATATATAATATATATATATATATATATATATATATATATATATATATTAAATTAAACCTACAACCCTCGGTAGAAAAGTACGAGTCTAACTTGTGTTGTTTAACTTATACATATACTAATGTATATATACAATAAATGTCAAATAAGAATTGTGATCTAGTTGATTTATCAGATTTACTCAGCTTTATTGATATTTTTTTAAATATATGAGGGATGAGAGAGAGATACATGAGATGTTATTATAATTATGAAACCAAAATTCCGTATTTATTTGATCAAAACTTTTCCACATTATTAAAAAAAAAAAGGTATTTTTTATTAGCCATTTCCTGCCGAGTTTTTGTAGCGGTGTTAATTCGAAAGCGTCGCGAAATATGACATCATAAAAAGCTCATCGAGCTTCACAGACAAAACAGTAAAAATTAAAGTACTAAAGTGCTAGCGTTTGTTAAGCTTTTGTCTTTGACCTCATGTGTTAAATTACATAAGCAGTTATAATTAAAAATGCCTATTAAGTATAAAAGTATATTAAGATCATAATATGTACTCGTAGATTTGTTCCCTCTGCCTATCCTGCTATGTGCGGGATACAGCGTGAAGCAAGCTATAACCACTATAAAAGGAAGAAAGACCAAAAAAAGCTTAGTTATTTTCATTTTATAAAGCGGGTGAAGCTGCAGGTAAATCTAATATAATATAGTAATAGTGGGAATCGAATCCATAACCAATGCATGTACAGTCAAAAACGACCAAAAGTGCCACAATGCCATGAAATTTTGTCCCTATATGTGTACTACTTCCGAAAGTTATTAAGATAACAGAATATATATTTCAGTTTTCTAGAACGTAAAATTTATACTGCACTGAGAATATAAAAGATTAATCGCTTGCATTAACGTAATACTCGTATATTGTTTATTATTAATATTATCATGGCTATAACGCTTCTTACCCATTTTCTACTCAATTTTCAAGACATTGCTTGTTGAGTGGCGGAGCTCTACGCCGCACGTACTCTTCTTAGTAGAGTAAGGAAATAAATTGATTCATTCCAGTGAGTAGGGATAGAACCTACAACCATGGCGTTAACGGTCAAACACTGTGCCGCTGCGCCACGATGTCCTTAAAATCTTTTTTCAAATCCACGTATGTTCTTACAATATACTTGTATTACTGAATAGCATATTTTTCTTAAATATGTGTGTATACCTCACGCGAATTCGAAGACAAAAGTTTAACAAGCGCTAGCACTTTAGTACTTTTACTTTTACTGTTTTGTCTGCGAAGCTCGATGAGCTTTTTATTATGTCATATTTCGCGACGCTTTCGAAATAATATCGCTTATAAAAGCTCAGAAAGAAAACGCTAGTAAAGATGCTTTTTTTAAATGACGTGAAAAGTTTTAATCATATATGGAATTTTGGTTTTATAATTTTAATAATGTCTCATCTACAATAGTTTGTTTATCCAATTTTAATGTTTCAATATGTAAAATCTAGTTCAAAATCAATTTCCTGATATAATATTCCGATATAGATCCTCTAATCCAATACGATTCACATAAACACAAGTTGTTGTGCAGCAAACAATGTAAACGTTGATATCTGTAACATGTTTGTGTAGCTACCAATCATCGTAGCCTGTTAATATTTGAATAGGTTTTGTTATATATAATATCTACAATCTTTACTTAAACAATCAATTTATACAGCGCAGAGATATTCACGTATTTCTTAAATATTTTGTGACTTTGAATTTGGAAAGAAAAGGGTGGAGCGTTTTGTGTATTTTAGGTCATCGTGGCGCATTTTTTATCTGGTGGGGGGGATTGTATATATATATATATATATATATAATATATATATATATATAGATATATATATATATATATATATATATATATATATATATATATATATATATATATATATATATATATATATATATATATATATATATATATATATATATATATATATAATATATATATATATTATATATATATATATATATATATATATATATATAATATATATATATATATATATATAATATATATATATATAATATATATATATATATTATTGCCATTTCTAGCGTATTTTCCAGCTGCGCTTCTTCCCAAATGCTTGTGCAAAGTAATTAAGAACTCCCCAATCATATGGCTGTATGAATAATATTACCATTTCATCGTTTTGGGAATCAACGAACCTGAATTACAGTGAACCGATAAAGCAAATATAAGACGAAATTTGTAACTACGTGAGTCGAGGCGTTTTATTTGTAGCAATAAAAAATTGAGGGCATGAATCCAAATAAAATATTGTACACGTGTAAACGCTTTTAGATTACAAATTTTCTATGTAATTCGATATAACATTGTTTTGTTTATCATTTTATACTAGCAGCTTACGCTTACATTTTTAGTATTTAATATGAATATATCTATTGTTTGTGTTTTAATTTGATGTTTATTTAAAAATATATTCACGAGTATTATTTCAGGATTGTTTTGAAATTGATAATTTTTTTAAAAATATTTATCTCACAATAGCTATTTTTCAAGGTCAAAGTCAAAGTCAAATAATTTTATTCAAAATTAAAAGATAAAAGCTTAATTTTTTAAACTCCAAATTAATTTACCAGCAGCTGATTATAATCAATGCTTCAGACCTGGGAACAACCAGATAGAAACAACAACAAAGATAGAAACTAATGAGCTAAAATGTCCATTTTCAGTTTCATAATTTAGTAATTTAGTATTGGAAGTATTCGCCATCGTGTAAAGCAAAATGCTAATTAATATACATGTAAAAGTACATTCCAGTTTATAGTAGGCGAAGAAAACTTTGCATTTACAATTTCCATTCCTCTTAATAAGTCCAATGTCGTACTTATGTCTCATGCCAGAGGAACTATAATATATAATAATATTAATAATAATAAAATAAAGGATAAATAAATAGTTTCACGCTATATCTTGTTATTCTTTTTAAAAACAATCTTTGAAGCTCCCAAAACTAGACCATCTCGCATATAGCAGGGTATACACGGGAACCTAGTGTTAAGATACTCCCCTCCTCTTTCCACCTCAAGTCATCGCCGCGTTTTATCTTGTTACCAGCTAGGAAATGAAACAATGAATTCCCCCAAGTGAGAATGGAACCCACAATTATTTTAATTATAATCAATACATATATTTATACTACAGGTACCTTTATGAAAGCTACAGCCAAGTCCTGAGGGCCGGCGGCGGCCGCTGGTCTCAGTGTCAACGCGTAGTCCCCCGCCTGCCCAAACAGTTCGCAGCGCAGGGTCATCGTGCGACGACCTGGGAAGCCGTGCATCTGGAGAAATAAATTAACATGCTAGTTTAATGTAGCAGGATATAAATCAATTAATCTGCAATTATATCTGAAATTAATTAATAATATTTCCATTCCATTTTTAAACGTTTCACTGATTAACGATACGATTTAAATCAAACGATATACTTTTAAATCATCTTTTCATGAACTTAAAAGAGATTTAAAAGATGAATTTAATTGTTAGGTTGTATAGACAGATTTATGAGCATTCATTCTTTACAAATAAATTAAACTTTTTTAATGGATTTAATATATAAGATATATACACGTATAATTTGGTCTTTATAGTGTATAACTGAATCATATCCATACAAATATTCAATTTTTGATGTAACAAAAAAATTGCAGCTGTTAATAGTAGGTCGATATTATAAACAAAAGTGAAAAATAATTTATTACGATTTTAAAGTCGTTTTCTAGACTTAAAACAAACTAAAAAAAAACAGTCCTGTAAATGTCAAATTGTATTAATATTTCTTAGATTTACATCGTCCTTTTGAGAGCTTTTAGCATTAAAATTGGAGGAAAACCCCTTGTGTACAATGAGTCAGAGAAAATTGCGTTTTCTACGCTTTATATCCCTTATTTGTCAGAATTATGAGTGAATCTATTATGTAACGTAACACGTTATTGTGACGAAAGCTTTGAAAATGATCATGTGTCTTGTAGGAAAAAGGCTTCTACGAGCTTCTTATTTTGCATAAAATTGTAATTTTGGCTAGAATATTTTTATTTACTATTATTGCGTTTTTATTTCGTTTTTAGTTTTTCTTTTTATTTATATTTTTTAGCTTCTCGCTGTATTCCGCACATAGCAGGGTAGACAGAGGAAACCGTATGTTGAAGGAACCTAATGTTAAGACACTCTGTTCCCCACTTTCCGCTTTTGACCTCGCGTGTAGCGGAACTCAACGCCGCGCTTTGCCTACATCTCTTTTAATTATTATTTAAAAGTATAAGCTTTTTAAAATTTAAGCGTTCTGAGCTTAAAATCTACTACACCATAACGCTGTAGTGCAAATAAATAAACTAATGCAAAAACAAAGAGATAACTCTAAAATTACTAATTACATCTTAAATTTTAAACTATAATAGATTACACTGTAAAATAGACACTTGCAATTTATCATCGAAGCGGGCAAATATGACGTCATTTATCACATCAGACCTTTACCTTGGAAAATGTAGACTGTAGTCATTAATATTGATTTATTACAAAGCATGGATTGTGTCAAATTAATATTTCAAATTGTTTTTTTTTTATCAAAATTGGATAAATTTATATTTTTTTATAGATTTATGCTATATTTATTATTAATAGTATTAAAAAGTTTGAAAATAATAAAAACTGCTGTAATATAGCAACTAATCTGATGAGTAGTTGATCTAAGTAAGGAGAGGATTAACTTTTGAACGATAATATAAGAGGAATAATCCAAAAAAATATGATAAAACGACATTTTTCTCACTTGAAGGGAATGAATTATTTTCATTTTATTCGCTCTGGTCATAAGACAAAGAACGCAGTGTCTCAGAAGATATAAAGCGGGGAACACAGTGTCGTAACATGAGATAGCTTGCCTGCCCTGCTATGTGCGGGATACAGCGTAATATAAAAAAAAGAATAAAAGTTAACGTACACACCTGCTCTGAATACAGAACGTGAGCGTGTGAACTGCTATTTTTTCCATCACACAAAACTGCACCACCACTAGAGTGTCCGCAATATAACAGTTCCAACCAGAAATCAGCACTCGTCTCCACCGGCGTGCAGACCACCTTCGGGAACTCCAAAATTGCTGTCACCTGCCTTTCTGGATATGTTTGAAGTTGCTCCGGAGTCACATCCAGGTTGGCTGTAGGCCACATTACATCAAATTTCCATGACTTCACCATACTATCTCCAGTTTCCATCAGACCGACATCACTTATATCTCTTTTCACTTTATTAGTCGCATTTTCATATTCCATAAAAGTTTCCTTATCAGCCACGATTTCTATATAATAAACGCCGCCTCTAGAGAAGTATCCACAAGGTAAAGTCATACGGTTTTCGGCATCTAGGGCCAAGGGCATTGTGGCAAGTAGCGAGCGACCTTCGTCGTCTTCTCGCGCGAGGCGGACCCGCAAGGCACCAGTAGTCACTCCGCGTACGTACACATGCACGTCTCCGCCGAGAGCAACGAGGCTGGTGGGTATCTCGAGCCATACTTGGTTCAGATCGACACGCTCTTCGTTTGCGTAAGGATTAACGAATGTAGCACCGCCTGGAACAATAATAGCAATCAATTCATGTTTAATATATTCAAAAAAATATGGTAAAATTAAGATATGTTCAAGCCAATGTCTTTATTTTTATTTAACAAGAGCTAGAAATGTTTGTTAAAAATAAAAGTTGCCGTCATATTTTATTCAAATCTCCTCACAACAATGATTAATTAAACTTTTACTCCACCCGTGCCTTAGAATAAAAGTCAAGTTTCCACACTTTTGGGTAAATTCCGAATGCCCATAAATATTAATAATGAACTTCGGTATACATAATTGTAGTATGAATATATACAATGAATGAGAACCCTAAAAACTTGTGAACCAGTTATCGCCGTTAATGGAGTGTAAAAACAGTTTGAATGGAGATAAATCGTTTTTGAGAAAGAAGAAGTTGGTATTGACCAGAAAATGGGTAAAACTATACTTATATATATACTATATATATATATATATATAATATAAATCAAAGATATATATATATGCATTTTCGAACTGCTAACTAAAAGTACTTAAAATATACTAGCTTAATTCTTTCGATTTATTGGAATAAATTTTCATTACTGCACGCAAAGTACTATTGTTGTATTTAATTCATATATTTATTTTATTTATTTATTTACGTATAAGCCGATCATAGGATTTCAAAAATATTTCTTCGATAACCCAGTGGCACCGGCTACATATATACCGGCTATATATGTGTACTTTATTTATATATTAAATTCATTAGCCTGGTCCGTCCCACGTTCAAACTGGTGCCTGATTGTGATGAATGAGCTTTGAGCTATCGTTAGATTCGTATGAGTCGATAATAAACGGAGGTGTAACAAGAAGGAACACTAAGTGGACATATATATATATATATATATATATATATATATATATATATATATATATATATATATATATATATATATATATATATATATATATATATATATATATATATATATATATATATATATATATATATATATATATATATATATATATATATATATATAACTCAAAATTGCGTATTATATATTATTATATTATATTATTTTTATGTTTAATTTTTACAAATTTTCCTTAAATATTCCGGACTTTAATACAGTTATTCTGTACAAACATTCATTTGTTTATACAGGCATTCTGTATAAACTTAATAATTGAGCCTGTTTGATGTTCAATCAATTTTTTTCTAGCTTTTTCTTATGTCTTGCACAAAGTCCCCCGAGTAGGATCGAACCCAGTAACATCGAATTAAAAATAAGACACCGTGCCACTGTATAGTTTTCTCGTATTTAAAATTTTTTTCATTAAAATTTTCATAATTAATATTGTATAACTTTTATTTTAATTTAAAGAATAATATATTGATAATTCAACTTATTTTTACGTAATAAATAATAAAATTTTTATTTGTTAATTTTAAATAAATTTATTTTTTAGGTTTGTGGGTTCGATTCCCACTCAGGGAGAATGTATTATTTTCATTTTTTCGCTCTGGCAACAAGGCAAAGCCCGGCGTTGAGTTCAGCCATTCAACATGCAATGCCTTGAAAGGGGTAAAGGGGTTCTCTAGGTTTCCCTCTGCCTACCCTGCTATATGCGGCATACAGCGTGAAGCTAAAAAAAATTTAAATAAATAAAATACATTAATTCATATATTGTATAAATGTAACTTGTAAAAATATTTCAATCGATTGTTACTTTAAACATATATTCAAGTCCTCTATACTTTCGAAAGTATATAATACTTGAATCTTAGACACACATCCCTCTCCCACACATTATTATTATTTTATTTATTATTAATTAATTTTATTTTATGTAACTGTAAAATAATTGTAGTACAAAACATATGAAATTAAGTTAAAATGCATTCTTCATAATATTTTAATTGACAAATATATTTTAATTATTTCTAACAAAAAAATCTGAGAAATGCATTGACATTTTATATACAGTAAAATATACGGAAATATACGAGTACAAATAGCACCCTATTCAAATGCAATAACATGGAGCCGTCCTAATTGTATATCCATTTGCTAAGACCCCTATCGCTTGAAACATCTTTTGAAGTAACGTACTAATCGAAATAGATTGTAAGAAGGAAAAGGATCACATTATATTGGACGCGTTCTCCCATCGCTTAAATAAATTAAGATGTTTGGCATAAAGCTGAGATGAATGAGATGTTTTATTTGAGAAATATATTCTACGATTTATACAAATTGATTATTTGTAATTTGTCGCTCGAACAAATGCTATAGATAATATCTCAAACATGAAACTTTTAAATTTAGAACATATTTTCGAATATATATATATATATATATATATATATATATATATATATATATATATATATATATATATATATATATATATATATATATATATATATATATATATATATATGTATATATATATATATATATATATATATATTCATCTCTCATATATATATATATATTCATTTCTCCGTGGCGTTAAATCCCACCACTTAGTACGCTTTGTTCCAAAAACTGGATGAAAAGAGGAAAACGGAGAGTCTTAACACTAGGTTTCCTTTGTTAAGTTTGCTTTGGATGGAGTTTTACATTTATAGATTTGCACTCTGCAGCTGTTAAAAATGTAAGCTTCACCTGAGCTTTTTTAATAGAACAATGTCACGTGATTTTGAAATAACATTAAATATAAATAAGTAAGTTTTTAAATTCTGAAAAATATTTTAGCGTCTTAAAAACTTAAGGACCAAAAGACTTTATAAGGCTAGACTAAAATAGCTTCAGGCAAATATATAGGTCTGCAAAAATAGGGTAAGTCATCGAAGGGTCAATTCTAGGCTGGAGGCTAAAGACATTAGACACGATTTATGAGTCTGCACCACGCCTTATCAGATTTTGTTTTACGATTTCATTTTGTAATATATATATGCTTTTGTTTATATTTCAAATTTTGTACAGAATGTAGAATACGGTTAAGCTAAAATTTTATTTATAGAAAATATTTTATGACTTGGAAGTAAAATTTTAATAATTCTTAAATATATTATTTACTGAGGATCATAATTATTATGTTATATTTCTTTTTTTAACTCAAGTACATGCGGCGTTAAATTCCGCCAATTAACACGCAATGTTTCGAAAATTGGGCAGTAAGTGTGTAACGGTGACTGAGCACTCGTGACTAGTGACTTGATTCTCTGCATGAATATATTAACGGGACGAGCTGAAGGATGACATTTAATAAAATGATTTTATATGTCTGTCCTTGGAGTAAGACCCCCCGGATGCCCAAGGAAGCGATGGCTGGACGTTGTGACACAGGACATGAGAGCCAATGGACTAACCACTGAGGATGCTCAAGACCGTGCAAAGTGGAGTAGATTAAGTAGGAAGACCCTGGCAATAGGCCGGGATAATGCTAAGTAGAAGTAGAAGATTTCTTTCTTTCTTGAATGCAGTAAATTGAGTTAAGGAACGTTTTTAATCAAGCTACAATTATTTTTTTTGTCCGCGGTGTTAGATATCGACACAACACGCAATCTCTTGAATTCAGGGGGTATGTGGAGAGTCTTGACACTGATTTCTTTCTAACTACCCTAATATATAAAAAAACAACTGCGAAGCTATTAAAGAATAAAAGTTTAACCAATTACGATTTCATAAATCAAAAAGTGTGAAAAAGGTGAGTTTTGCCACTAAAATGTCACTTTAGCAATAGCTATTAGCTTATTAGTAGGTAGCTCAATATTAATACTGTCTATATTTCTAACATATGATATAAAACAGTCCACAATGTACGTCGCATTGTAAGTAATTAAAAATTTACTCGACAAGGACTCTGAACAAGAGAATTGATGATTTTCTTAGGAGAAATGCAAAAATGGGCAACGGTTCGGGTCAACCCATAAACACGACCAGGGTAAGATTTATAGCTGTTTCTTAATAAAATATTACTTTGTACCATTTTCTACAGCTACAGTAACTCCTATATAAGAAGTGTGAGTATTCAATTTTGTATTGAGCTTCACTCTGTATCTCACATATAGTGAACAGCGAGTAAGCAGAGGGAACTAAGTGTCATTACACTCTATTTTTCTTTTAACTCCTTTTGTATATATATATATATATATATATATATATATATATATATATATATATATATATATATATATATATATATATATATATATATATATATATATATATATATATATATATATATATATATATATATATATACATATATATATATATATATATACAAACTACTAAGCAATTGACTCAGGACGAACTTCGTAATATACAATCACTTGTTTTACTTGTTCCTATAGAGAACGTACCTGTGAATGACAGATGACTATAATAGTATATTATGATTGCGAATTGCTCTCGCAAAGTTAAAATTACGGCCGCTTCAAATATTTCATACAAAAAGTAGGTCTGTCACAAAAATGATAAATTAACTTTAAATTACAGTTTAATTACATTTTGTACAATATAAGGTTACACATGGTATGGAACATTGGTTTTCACGATCATATTGAAAGTCTTTTTAGAGTAGATTTATAAAGGGTAAATATTTTAACGCTGTATCCCGCACATAGCAGGGTAGGCAGAGGGAATCGTAGGAACCTAGTGTTAAGACACTCCGTTCCATACTTTCCGCCACTCGAGGCATTGCGTGTTGAGTGGTGGAACTCAACGCCGCGCTTTGCCTTGTTGCTAGTGCGAAGAAAATGGAAATAATGAAATAATTCATTCTCACCGAGTGGGAATCGAACCCACAAATCGTCCGGTTTACGGGCAGACGGCGGTGTGCCTGTAAGTGATATTATTTTAATAATAATACTATCTATACACAAATTAAAAATTTTCATTTTTCGCTTACAAATACACCTGTCAAATTTATTTACTTTCTTTTATTCATCGAAACATATAATATTGTAGAGGTTTTAACTAGACCTCTACTTTCTCCTTGCACTAAAGACAGAATAACCCTGTAAAAAATTATGAAAAGTACCAACAACTATTTTATTAATAACTTAAAATCGTTATATATCCTACACCTATCCTATCCTTTTACATAAAATAAAATAAAATAATTGTATGTAAAGGTTTTATAGCACATAAAGCGTAAAGTTAAGATGAATCGATCAAACAAACACACATACCCATTGCACAGATCACGTTACCCAATTTTGAACACACATTTTCACTTCTAGTTTGACTTAAATAAAATGTAATAATAAATTCCACTAAGCATCTAGAGTCACCTATAGCGTATTCTGCATAGTAAAAAATCAACTTCTACTAGATCTAGTACTCATAAAAGCGATAAGTAGAAAACGGAACGATACAACAGTAACCTCTCTGTCTTACGCTTTGTTAGAGGGAGCCTAGTGTCAGAACACTCCGTATACCGCTTGTGTGTGGCGGAACTCATTGATGCGCTTTTGTTGTACCAGAGCGTGGAAATAAAAATTACTCATCGCTGCGAGTGGGAGTCGAACCCAATATTCTTACAATAATACGCTATTCAGTAGGACATACTAACAGTGACGTCACTATAGTCCATAGTATAACAAAATAACAATAAGTATTTTTTTGGATACAAACCTGCGATGACAAGGAGCCGCAACAGCGCGGCTAGGAGCGCGCGGCGCATGCTGCGTCACCGCGCCATCAAGCTCTTACTTATTAGACGCTCTGGAACAAACGAAACGAAAATAAAATTCATATTTCATTGTAAAATTATAAATTGCTTGGAAAAGTGTAATTGGAAGTTCGATCATGAGACCAATACCCAACAGTCAGTGATTAAAGGTAGAGAAAAAAGAAGAATCTTCTCATATTGCAGGATAGACAGAGGGAATCTAGACCTAGACACTCCACCCATTTTTTTAGACATTGTGTTTTGAGTGGCGGAGCTCAACGCCGTACCAGAGCGACTAAATGAAAATAATTCCTTCTCCCCAAGTGTGAAACGAAACAACAACCACTAAGGCCTCTATATAACATATATTATTATAATAATATAATATATTATATTATATTATATTAAACACAATATATACAAGCTTGAACGTTCCAACTACCTACGCTATACAAAACACCTGTCACGTGCCCACGTTATTTGCCAACGGTACACCTACTCGTGTGTGGTACATAATTGTGAGTGAGCAGGACACCGGTCACGCTTAGAGAAAGAATGTTAAAGTAATTTGCTTAATTAATAAAAGCATATATTAGTCATATAATATTATATATAATAAATATTCTATTTTAAAAAATATATGTTGTAAAGTATCCAGATTTAATCATTTAGTAATTGAAAACTTATAAAGTAGACTTTTAATATGAAAGCTATAGTAACAAGTTATATATACATAAAAGGTATTAGTATTCTTTATTGCAAAGATAAAATATGTGATATGTATATATGATATGTATATATGTACATATTATATGAAGTATATATATAGTAGTATATATATATATATATATATATTTAGCAATATATATGTGTATGTCTGTACCTCATCTCTATAAGAGTCTTCTCCAGCCAACCTGTAAAAGTGGGTGAGAGCACTAAGTAGCGAGAAGACAAATAAAATATAATATAAAGATAACACAAAAATAAAATTAACTTTAATAATAATTCCAACACATAAGGCATAGAAGATATATACACATACATGCATACACTATAAAATATATATAAGTATACACTATACAAGGTATTCACTTGTCAAACGTATATAAGCATGTCACGTGCATGAGTCTCTATTACACATATGAAGGTAAACTGACCGGAGTCTGTCCGAATCAATTGAAAAGGAAAATAGTACATATATTTCAAATGATATTTTTGTAGGTAAAGTTTTTGATACTGGATAGTAATAAGCTTGAATAGATATAGCTTACGTGGAATTTTATAATAGGTTCGATTCCTACCCGAGGGGAATGGATTATTTTTATTTTCCTGCTCTGGTGGAAATGACACTGCGTATAGTGCGGCGTTGAGTTCCGCCATATAACATGCGTATATTTTGTCTTTTATCTTCAGAGGGAACGGTAGGTTGAATTAAAGAAGGAAAATATTAATACACTCCGTTCCAAATAACACTCCTCATCCTTTCCTCTGTTCGTTAAATAATTAATTCTTCCCAGGTCGGAATCGAACTTGCGAACCGTCGCGTTTACAGGTAGACGCTGAGCCTCTGCGCCACCAAAGCCTTATTACTTACCTACTATATATACTATATTTTTTCCTCTGTTACACAAGGATGTATAAAAGAAAAGATAACATGTATAATCATGTATAAACATGTATGTTTAAGAGTATAATAACATGTCACCGTATATTAGTACAAACAATTTGTCGAATGTCGTAACACGCTTAGATACATGAAATGGACATTAGACGATGGGCCATTAGACAGGAAGTTAAAATATTATATTATAACTGCGCTTGATAATTAACGCCATTATGGCACAGTTTTTTATAATTGAATACTATGGTTTCAGATTCATATTTTGGTTGGAGCAAAAATTATTTTTATGATAGTATATGTACTTAAAGTTTAATTTAAGCTTAATATTATTTACATATTTTGCGATGAAACTTAATATTAAGACATTATTGTCACGCACATATTATTGTCTGGTAATAGAATTCACACCTAGTGCGGGTTCCCAGTCCTACAAAATAGAGAAAGCATATCCAAATCTGATACAGGCACAAATATCAAGAAAAATGCTAGGGTTCGATTGTTTAAATTGGAACTGTCAACTGTCCAAATGGACTAAGAGGCCATTAGAGAGGAGTCGACCTACATTCGTCAACGACCTTACACAAATCGACCGAGTAACAGTTACACGGTAAAAGAAATAGCGCTGAATATGGTATTAAGAGGGGAGTATATAGTAAAGGCGACGAATAACTCCAATTAAATTATATTTAATTTGATATTCAAAGATAAATAAGTTATAAATATATGTAAAAAGAGTACAAATTGCTGTCAACGTGACACAGTGCATTCAGCACGTGACTGTACACGTGGTCGTCTGTTCTATTCCTATTCAGGGGTATGACTTTTGTGAATTTCTCGACATAATCAAGACAAAATACGCTATTGAACTCCATCGCTCAGTACACAGTGTATCGAGTTGAGTTTTTTTTTTTTGAGTATCTCTGCCTTCCAACTAAAATCTCTTTTCCATGGCCCCATCTAATCTAGTAATACCGCAAATGACACGCGTCATCATTTACACCCAGAGAACATAGTTCATTCTTCATTGTGTCTGTCTGTCGGTCTTCCAAAGATTAAAGAGATTAAACGGCCAGACGTGTAATTAAGTAATATTTCATACAAAACCCTTCTAACAGACCATAAATTATGTGAAGATATTGGAATAGGATATTGTAAAAGACTCGCGTTACAGCATGATTGCTCCATTTTAAATATACTCGTATTAATGTATAATGGATATACTTAATATAACATATAATGTTTATTTTAAGAATTCATAGAACATTAGAAAACATTGATTTTTATAAATGATACAAATATATAATTATATATATTTTTTCTTCAATATATATATTGTTATTTTAAGAAAACGTATACGTTTATTTATTTTATAAATTTTAAGCATAGCCAGATTTGAATCGGCGCTTTATGTTTGTAATCTAAGTACAAATGCGCTACGGTCCAAGTTTTCTAACGTTTTTAACAAATACTGTTGGCAACATCTTATACCTATATTATGGCGAACACGAACATTTGAACACGAAGACAATTTCAATTTAAGATATTATATAAAAATATATAGAATATTAACGCATACATTATACTTAATTGTATTTAATTATGTGTTATATAGTAAATGAGGACCGTCGTGGCGCAGAGGCATAGCATCTGACGGTAAACCGCCACGGTTTGTGGGTTCAATTCCCACTCGAGGAGAATGAATGAATTTCTTTTTTTCGCTCTGGTAACAAGGCAAACGCGGCGTTGAGTTCCGCCACTCATTACACGATGCCTCGAAAGGCGGAAAGCGGGGAACGGAGTGTCTAACACTAGGTTCCTACGGTTCCCTGTGCCTACCCTGCCATGTGCGGCATACAGCGTGAAGGTAATTTAATTTAATTTATTTAGTAAATTGTTTCTCGAAGCCTATCTGTATAATAATTCCGTAAAAGAAAATATTTCTTATATTGGATTTGCTTTTTCTTATTTCAAATTATCACAACGTATCATTTTGAATACCAAATATTCATTAAAATATGTATTTATTTTGAAAAAATTAAACTACAAGGATGAATCGGTACAGAAATAGCTCTATTCTAAGAAATGTTCGAGTTGAGGTGATTTGTTACAGGCATATTTCATGGGCAAGTAATGATTTTAGTGGTTCAGTCGCTTTTGTAAATGAATGGACGGTCATAATTTAAACGTTATATAAATATACAGAATAGAATGTATTTATCTACTATGTTTAGTAGTGGAAGCTTTTTAATAAAGAGTTTTTAGGACAAAAATCGCTATTACTCAGTTTGCTAGTTATAGCTAGATTGCTGGTTACAGGTTTAGGTTTTGATTACGGGATGAATTTCATACAAGATTCAGTAAAAATGAAGCCTTTTTTTATTGGGTTCACTTGAAATTTTATTTTTTTATGTACGCCAGAAGAAGATTTTGATATTAATATCAACTCAACGTGGTCTTGAGAGAAAATGTTCTTGGCAGACGTACAGACAGATAGACAGACAGACGAACAACAAAGTGATTCTACCTATATAAGATGGAGATCCTAATTATAGATTACTGTTAATGACATTATGATGGAGTTGACAGTAAGATATTTAATAGAAAATAGATGCTTACTTGGAATACAGATTTTATAAGCCCTTGTAGAAAGCCCTCTAGAAAGAAAAAAATCCATAGTTAAATACTGTCAACAAGCACATGTGAGAGACATTATTCACGCAGAATGAAAGTACCTAGTGTTAAGACACTCCGATCCCCACTTTCCGCTTAGCTTTCAAGGCATTGCGTGCTGAGTGCTGAAACTCAACAACTTGCTAGCTGTGCTAAGAATAAATAATACAATTTATATAAAATAAAATTACAAGTACAAGATTGGATTTCTTGATAACACCTCTCAGAACATTTGAATTGGTATGATTTAGACGTTTAATAAAACAAATATAGACACACCAATTTATATTTAGAAATTTTCTTACATACACATAGCATATTACATTCGCTATATAGGCAGATTATTTTTGCTTAAATTTTTTTTCCCGAATTGGATCCAGATGAAATGAACCAGGACGGTTATCAAACCTGTTACTATTGCGCTTCGACTCAAATGTTATGCTACGATGAATTCATCTATAGGTACCATTAGTTAGAATATTCAAAATCCCTAAATAGAACTGCATTAGTATTTAGTACAATCTATATTAAACGCTACACAATGAAATGCGGTTAGCATTTAGCTACTATTTACAAATCAAAAGCCTTTCACAAAGCCAGTCAGTGAATTGTAAAGTAAAATTAATGTTATATTTAATACTAATTGGAGATATGTGTGAATATTATACCTACATAACAATGCAATTCGATTTTCACGTTGTCTTTTTTTAATCACGTATAATCAAAATATTCTTTATTTTCAATTAGGCTATTTCAAGGACTTTCGAATCGTCAATTAACATAAGTGTCAGTATTGTCAGTCCTACTAGAAGCTACCACCAGCTCGGAGGGCAGTTCTGCTGAGAAGAGCAGGCGAGTAACTCAACAGTTGCTCTTTTGAATGTATAATATACCTATATGTTTATTGTATGTATATATTATAACGTATTTGTAATTAACATATAAACTGTAAGTAGATCATGTTATAACTTTTCCACTTCCCACAATTGATTATGAAATTCAAAATCGTAATACTATTTATTTTTTTATTTATTTGAACACAATAACTAAAATAATTAAATTTAATTATTTTTAAATGACTCATTTTTTAATCACTCTGTTGTCCGTCTGTCTGTATGTCAGTCTGTCTATCTGTCTACGTGCTTATCTGTCAAGACCATCTGTCAAGACCAAATCACGTGGAAGAGTCAAGCTGAAATTGATATCAAATATCCACATCATTAAGGTAAAGTAAAAATCTAACTTCTAAGTCAACGAAATCAAAAGATGTGAACGTTTATGTTTAATATTTTGCATTTTGTATCAAAATCGTCGCGTAATCAAAACCTACAGAGTACCAAGTACAGGGTCCAGTCATCCTAGAGTTATGAAATCTGGCAATAAGTTAGAGCTTATAGTACAACCAAAGGAAAGAGACCAAAAAATTTATGTATATAAATTAAAATTTTATCTAAGGGTATTTATATATATATATATATATATATATATATATATATATATATATATATATATATATATATATATATATATATATATATATATATATATATATATATATATATATATATATATATATATATATATTTATATATATATATATATATATATATGAAAGCCTCTAATAAGTACGCAAGTACTACAATACTCGCACTTGACCGATATTTTTTTATTTTTAAATACACCGCCCTTCCCTGGCGTTTTTTATTCTAGTCCTGACAAATGAACTACTAATATATTCTATTTTTAACATTGTCAATGTTTAAAAAAATATTAATGCTATACTAAAAAAGTTATTTGAATTTAAATAATGCTCATGCTACAAAAAAGTAATTGATTTGACAAAATCTATTACATAATTTAGCTTCACTTGCTAGTACTTGACGTAATTAAAATTTGTCTATTTTTTTTACGGAAAGTTCCTTGATCACCAGGATGACTACTCTATATATTGATTTAGGTTTTAAGCTGTCAAAATTTATTCATTCTGTAGTAATTAAAGTACTTATTTTGTAAGAAAACTGTTGAATTTTTTTTTTGGTCAGTAGCTTTTGCGTGATTCGCGAATAAATAAACAAATATACGGACAAAAAATCAATGATTTTTAACTATTACTATCACATTTAGCTAGACTGTGAAATAAATTTTCAAATGCTTTTATATTTTAAATAAAAAAACTTTTGCCATTTGCCACTGTTACTAAGTGAGAATAGAATACAATTACCTTTACTTGTAATCAAAGTATTTTAATCTCAATAATTGTCTAAGTATCTAATCTCTGTTTTTATTTTTCATTCGAGGTCGTATTGCATATCAGAATAAAAACTATCCTATATATATTGTTTAAGGCTATGAACGTTTGCTATTGAACACTTCTTTTCATTTATCTTTGTAATTTCATTTTATTAGACAGACAGACATACAAGAATTCTGCTAAGTGGATTTTTGGCTTACCGACCGATATATTAACCGAGCCAACTAATTTTTTTTTAAATCTTTAATGTACAGAATTGACTTTTCTACCCTTTTATTATGTACTATGGCGGATCAAAAAGTCCGCGACTTTTTGAATCTCTGACCTCTTTACTGAAACAGCAACACTGCTCCTGTCAACAGGCGTCTCTCAGTTGACTCCTGTCAAAATTTGAACTTGCTGCTTTTGTGTTTGACAGCTATCTTTATCAGACTACTGACTAATTTGAGGAGAAAATGAAAAAAAGTGAATTTTGTGTGTTTATTAAGCATTATTTTTTGCGGAAAAACCATTACCGAGACTAAGGCTAAGCTTGATAAATACTATGGGGACTCTGAACCATCGATTTCAATGGTAAAAAAGTGGTTTACTAAATTTCGTTGTGGCCGTACAAGCACTGAAGATGCTGAACGTCCTAGGCGCTTAGTTAAGGTCTCTACACCCCAAACAATCGAAAAAATTCACGATATGGTGTTGACCGACCGAAGATTGAAAGTGCAAGAGATTGTGGAAGCCGTAGGGATCTCACATAGCTCAGTGGTTTCAATTTTAAATGATCACTTGGGCATGAGAAAGCTTTCCGTAAGATGGGTACCGCGTTTGCTCACAGTCGACCACAAACGCAATCGTGTAACAACTTCACAGGAAGGTTTTCCGTTGCTTAGTTGCAATATAGAGGAGTTTTTGCGCCGTTTTGTAACCGTAGACGAAACATGGATCCATCACAACACACCAGAGACCAAGCAACAGTCAAAACAGTGGGTTTCTAAGGGTGAATCGGTGCCAAAGAAGGCCAAGGTGGGTTTGTCAGCCAATAAAGTTATGACGACTGTTTTTGTGGATGCACGCGGGATAATCCACATTGACTACCTTCAAAAGGGAAGAACAATCAATGGGGAATATTATGGCAATTTATTGGACCGATTCAATGACGATTTAAAAAAAACCGACCTTATTTGGCCAAGAAAAAAGTTCTTTTCCACCAAGACAATGCAAGGGCATACATGTGCAGTTGCCATGGCAAAAATCCATGAATTGGGTTATAAATTGCTCCCTCATCTGCCCTACTCTCCAAATTTGGAGATGGCGGATGGCGGATTAGGGAGCAATTTATAGCCAACAATTTATTGTATTATTAATATATATATTTAAATGGCTCGGTGGAAAAAAGATTTGACTCCAATGATGAAGTCATCTAGCAAACAAAGGCCTATTTTGATCTCGATAAATCTCGATATATCATTTTTTTTGGAAGAGATAAAAAAATTGGAGAAGCGTCGGACAAAGTGTATAGAGCTCAAAGGAGACTACGTTAAAAAATAAAATTATTTTTTTATCAAAAAATCGGTGTTTTATTCCAAAAGTCACGGACTTATCGACCCGCCCTCGTATATATAGATAACGATCTTTCATTACAGATTCACTGACAAAGCACAGTGGAAATTAAGAAACATAAAAATCCGCAATTTGGGATATATTCAAAACATTAATAAATTAATTCTCGTTCAAAGACAGAATACAGCAATGGGTCCTCCCACCTAATACGCAATGTCTCAAAATTGGACACGATAAAGAAACGAAGTGATTCCACAACTAATTTCATCCACCTAATAGAATCCCAAATTTTGTCACTAACTTAAACTTTGTCTTTTTCTTTTAAAACACTTAAGAAATGTACAAATACAACATTACAGTTTCTTCAATAAACAAACAAACAAATTTAGAAAGTCCTTTCTATCAATCCCATAGGTTGACTTAACGATATAGATAGTACTTTGTCGACCGTTCCCAGTGCATTATTTAGATTAAACTTCACACTGTAGGGTCTAGAGGGCCCTCGAGGGCAACAAGTGCTAAGGTCGGGACATCTGTACAAATGTGTTTAGGGTATGTTAACGGCAAGATGTGTACCCTGATGACGTAATTATACAGAGGCTGGGTATATGGGAGATACAAGATGAAAGATAAGAGAAACAAAGAATGGGCGTAAAGATATAGTTTACGGTGATACCGTCTTAAGTTGTACTTCATATTGATCTATAATTATGAAATTAGTACGGAACCATCGGTGTGCAACTTCGACTCACACTAGACCGATTTTTTTTGTTCGAGAGATTAGAAAGTTTATTTTGAAATGATTGTTACTGTATATTTTAACCGAGATTTATATATAATTATATAGTATATATATTGTATAACAATTATCCCCAAGTTGCATTGAAGCGTGTAATGTGAGTAGTTTACCAAGTTCGTGCTGTCCACGGCAAGTGGCTCTGCGGGCAGAATATTAATTTGGCCCACAAATTTTGGCCACGATGAACTAGCAGTTTTAGAACTACGTCGACTTTAATGCACTTTGCATAATATTATAAGCTTCATAATTGAAAATGTTTAGTTTATAATAAAATTGTGTACTGGATATCTACTTAATTTTTCCTCTGTATTATTTTCAGACAAACTATTATTTATATATATATATATATATATATATATATATATATATATATATATATATATATATATATATATATATATATATATATATATAAAATTATTTGCCTCAAATATTATTTATAATATAGATAGCTTTCAAAATCTCCATTTATAATTTATAACCTAGTGTGTTATTCTGTTGGATAAGCTATATTACTGTAAAGTTTCATCAAAATCTGCTTAGAACTTTTTGCATTTTTTATAAGATTAGCGACCTGCTCATTGCTTAGCGCAGGCTTTGTCAATGGTCACGTGTAGACTATCCGTGACCACGGACCACTGCAAAGTGTTCAAAACGTCGGGTTTCTAAAAAAGAAATGATAATATACGCGATTCATCCGTATAGGTACTACGCTACGAAGTCTACACAAGTGTCATATAGCAGGTAATATAGGATAAAATGAAAAGTCTGCAAAGTTTGGTGTACAGTCTGTAGCTTCCGTTGTGAACTTTAACTCTAAGGTATAGCTTTAATACGTTTGTTACCAGATCATAAGTGTTTAATCATTGTTAATAAAATTATGAACTAACAAATGATAATATCGATATTATGTATTAATATTTTTTTATTTAACACTAATTTAAATTTCTATGGAACTAAGTGACAAGTATCCTCCAATGGAATCAAAAATCTAAATGTAATCGGCTTAAATTTAAACAAATTACATATCTGGATATCTATATAATAGCATCATCTAAATTAACAACAATGCTCAACAAAAACAAAAATTACTAGGCCAATCTTTTTATGGGACCATATCGCACCTATTTAGCTTTAAATAAAAAAATAATCATGAAAATCGTTTGGGATCTCGGCGCAGTTGGTGTACCTATAACATAAAAAATATATATCAACCGAATTTGAAACTACTTTCTTTTGGAAGTCGGTTAATAAAATATACTAATCAAATTGAGAACCTCTTCCTTCTGAAAGTCGGTTACAAAATTATATCAAAGTCAAAAATTATACAACCGTCACTTAAATTTATATTGGAGAAACAATTAGAATAAACGGAGCTTACGCTGATAAAAAAATAAAGCACTGCTCATGAATTGTACGGCAAACCCCAAGCCGGCGAGTCCCCGGGGTTGCTTGAGCTATTATCTCAAATTAATTATTACACAAGAGAAACAAACTGAGACAGCCAAATGAGAATTTAATACGAAATTTTCATCTTGACATGACTTTTCACCAACTTAACCGCGCAAACTGCTAAAATAAATAACTCTCACAAAGCTACGATGGTACTTTTGAATTAATATTTAAATATAATTTATTAATTCCTCTTGATACATTCAAATATTGTTTTTGGGTTGTTAATAATTTTATATAGTTTGTCTAAGTATGCACGACATTAATTTTAGTGTAAGTTATAAAGAAAGTGAGTTCGAACACAGTCCCTTGGGATACTCCAAATAGATTTTTCTTTTCTCTATACATGTTTTTTTTTTAATTTTAGCTGGATTAGTATCCTAAAATGTTACGTACGTAAAATGTTACGTGCGTAATATATGTAATTTTTTTTTACTCAGCACCGAATATGAAATCTACTAAGTCTACAAAAAAGTCTACAAAGTCGCTTATATTGTACACAAAGCTACACTACACGACCCTATGGAAGATATTTAGAAATCTTTACGAAGATTAAATTTATGTTTTTCTTTTCACCAAGACTAGAAAGGTTCGCCTTTCTATTCTTTTTTATCATAACAATATAATATTTTATTGTGAACTTTACATAATAACTTGAAAGCTTTTTAAGTAAACTTTTAGTTAAGTTGTAGCTGACTGAAAGTTATTATCGTAGCTACAAATTGTACTTGGTGATATATTTATATATAGCATATATTACATGGTTTTTAATGCCAAAATATAACTTCTAGATATGCTAGTTAGTGTTTTTTGTATATTGCTTAAGTTGCATTGCTATATAAAAACACCTCACGATCAATTGAATTTGAAAATACGAAATCTTGAAACTCATAAATATTACAACAGTACAGGTAATTTAAAAGTTTTGATATCTTGAAAATTGGCAGACCAATAGTCATTTATCCAATTTTGGCAACCGCTTGTCAGGTCTGATAAAAGCATCAGCCAGTTTTGTATTACCCATACATCAAATATAAACATCTGTTTATCATATAATATTATAATATTCTTATTAAATCTTCACACATTCAGGCACTGTTGAATAGCATAGGCACAGTAGGATATAATAGCTGACTTGTAGTAAGATTCTCACCTTACTCCTTTAAAGGTGGAGAATGCAGCAGGTAGGTAGTCTGATTATTTTATTCTAATTTGAAACCTTTCATGGACTGGTGAAACCTAATGTAATTATTCAGATGGAGTATCATGAATGGTAATCCATCTCAGTCTGATAAGCGTGGTTTGCACTCTTATACGCATTATACAATAAAACATTATTTGTTAGCATTTTATACAAAAAATTAAATGATTCAATTGCAAGATATGAACCGTTATAAATATTTAAAGAACTTTTGATTAGCCAAAAAGTTTTTAACATACTTAGCTTACTATTTTGGAATTAATGTTTCTTTTTTTGACAAAAATATTTAATTTAAGTAAGTTTCTATGTGTATAGAATATAAAATAAAAGATTATGTTACGATGATGATACCAAAGGGCACCTTGGTTGACCTTCGAAAACACAGTGTTGAAGATACTGGAGGAAGGTCACGTAAAAACCATGAGGCCCGCTGGAGAGCAAGTATGAAGAGATTAATGACGGTGGACGAGGCGAAAGAGGTATGCGGGGACCGTACCGTTTGACGCTCCGTTCTCTCTGACTACCCTACCTATGACTATACTACCTATGATGCTACGTTATTTATGTAGATAACCTCCATTGGATTATCTTATATAACCATTAAAAAAATCGTAAGCAAAGACGTAGATTGTGTGATAAAAATGCCAACATCTTTTCATTAATCCGTATATTAATAGAAAAATGCCCTAAAAATATAAAATAGATACATATTTATCTGGTAGAAAATATTTTTTGCCAACCAGTTAATAAATTCACAATAAACTTTTAAATAACATTTTATATTTATATTATAAATGTATAGGAATTCCAGTCCACGGGTACCGCATATATTGAGGTGGTGGTGCGAACAGTGGGTCGATCTCCGCCCAAGACTGAGGCCATAATAGATCCTTGTCCAAGAAGCCCCGTTTCTCTACATTTGCAAGGCCCATTACTATCACAACCAAGAATAAAATCAATATTTTCATCTGAAATAAACCAAAAATGTCTTTTTACTATTAGATACTAGAGGCTAGGCCAATGTAGCTTTTTCAGCTTCACGCTGAATCCCGCATATGTATAGCAGAGTAGGCAGAGGGAACTTAGTGTTAAGACACTCTGTATCGTGCTTTTAGTTTACCCAATTTACAAAAGTTCATAGTTAGACGCTAGGCCGCTGCACCGGGACAGCCCCGACGAAAGACTTGGCAATTCTAATAATTTGATAATTTTAAATTTAAAAGAAAATAATAATTATTAAACTCGTCTTTTCTCACCTTTAATGTTTATCCTTGTAAAAAAACAACAAAGCTTATGTTTTGTAAACGATTGTTTATATATGTTTTAGAGATCCGTAAATCTTAATTGATTTCAATTAGGTTAATATTAATCGTAATGATATTGGCAATTATTTATAAATTACTGGTTAAAAAATGTAAGAAATTACTCCTTTGTTCTTTTTTTAATTATGATAGCATTTTAAGAAATTGAAAAAGTAGAGGTTTATAAAGTAGTTCTGGAGGGTCTTACAATTATTTCATTAAACATGGTAGTAGGTTTGATTTCCACTCGGGAAAAAATTAAAATCTTCAAAGATCATCGTGGCCAAGTGGGACAACGTCTAAATGTAAATGTAATGTTTTGTATGAAAGTCTTTAACCCGATTATTCGTGTATATTCCGTAGTATTTCCGACTATTAAGACCATTTTCCTCAAGAACACGTGGCGGTAACAAAGTTAAATTGAGAACAATTTTCCAGGTGTACAGTCCATTGGAGCATAGAAAAATGTTAAAATTTAAATAAACGCAATGAAATGATACCAGATTGTATGCTTTCCTTTTGACGCAAATTGGATAAAATCTCCATCTAATTAATGGGATGGGATCCTTCCATCCCAGGTCCCACTGACTAGGAATTATGAAATTTGGCAAGAACTGAGATTGAAATAAAATTAAAAAGTGGAAATTTATAGGTATGTCATAGATAAAAATCAAAGCAAATATATAATTTTATTATATCTGTACATTTTTGTTAATTTAAAACAAAATGTGTATCTACAGACGATAGCAAATTGTAATTTCTCACCTTTTTATGCTATTTGACTATGTTTTTTTATGCTATTTGACGTTGACCTACAATCAATTGCTACGGAACACGGTGCACGAGTCCGACTCGCAGTTGACCAGTTCGTTTTCATATGATATTTTTTTGAAAAATCGACGTATCGAACACCTTACTGTTGAAACTTTATATGTAAGAAGCTTTCATATAAAATTAATTTAAAATGTGTAAATATGTGGGTTCGATACCCACTGTTCAATTCCCTCCTCCCCTCTTTTGTAAGACAAAGTGTTGGCAATAAATATATATTTTGAATTCAGTCAGAAAGTGGAGAGTATCTTGACACTAGACTCTCTGTCTAGTTTGCTAACTTGCTAATATTCAAATGAACTATTTTGGTTTGCCCGGTCTAGCTAGGTAGATATATAATAAGCTATATTACTAAAAAAATAGTCGAAAAATTAAGATTTTCTAATGATAGTAATAAAAAATTTAAGCAATATGGCCGCCTTTTATAAAGGTTAGTTAGTAATTATTATCATGATTTTTTTAAACTTGGTATTATTAAGTTTTTTCAAATAATCATTAAGGATTACAATTAATATTTACAAGTTTTTCCCAATTTATTATTAAATAAGTAGTTTTTAATTGTTTTACTCATTTTAATGTTATATTAACACTATATATAGGAATATTGGTTGTGTGTTATGTTATATTTGGCTAAAGTTTCATTACAGTAACATTAACATCTCAGACAAGGTGAGTTATAGAAAATTTTAACAAGCTTTTGTAACTTATACCTTGTAGCTTGTAAGCTTTTAGCAAGTTACTTTAGATGAGAGTAAAAAACAGAAGACATTGCAGTTTTATAGTTTTTCAATTTATATTAATTTAAATTTTCTTACGATCTATTTATTTCAGATGCAGAAAATTATCACTTTCATCCTGGTTCTCGTTGTAGTGCAGTATGTCAGTGCTTTTGGAATCTTCAGAAACGTCTACCCCTATCCCTGGTACGGACGCCACGTATCCGGGGACATGTTCTCCGATTCAGCTTTCATTAACCGTCCCGGATATCCGTTCTCATGGTATTCCAACCCAGTAGTCGTCTTCTAGAATTCTTATGAAATTGAATAAACGTTACAAAAGAAAATTTATATTTGTTTTTATCGTTAAATACAACCTGTGAGTAAGTTGAGTAAAATGTGAATTGATTTCAAGATATATATATATATATATATATATATATATATATATATATATATATATATATATATATATATATATATATATATATATATATATATATATATATATATATATATATATATATATATATATATATATATATATATATATATATATATATATATATATATATATATATATATATATATATATATATATATATATATATATATATATATATATATACTATATATATATATATATATATATATATATATATATATATATATATATATATATATATATATATATATATATATATATATATATATATATATGCCACGATAGAACGTCGCTGTGAAACCTGATATGTACGAGACGTTTTAAGAAAACAAGCTGTGAAAAATACGACCTTCTTTTAAAACCTCTTAGAAATCTGAGAGAATATCTTCGTTAAGAATTATTAGGCTAATGTAACATTGGAACGTTAGTTCATTAGGCCGCCGAGGCGCAGTGGCAGAGCGTCTGACTTTAAGCGCGACGGTCGTGGGTTCGATTCTTACTTGGAGTGAATTAATAATAAAGAGAGGAAATAAGAAAGCAGAAAGCGGCGTTGAGGTTCATTGTCTTAACAATAGGTTCCCGCTGTCTACCATATATACTATAAGCAGTAAGAATATGTTAATATTTTCATAAAATTCCTTCGATATATAGAACTTTGAAACCGAGTGGGAATCGAACTTATATATCGTTGAGTTTACAGACAGACGCTTTGTCGCTGCACCACTACGGTGCATATTTTATTATATATACAATATCCTAAGGTCATTAACATAATTACTAGCATTAGGTGCTATATATCGTATATCGTTGCCAAATATTATTTGTCAAGCAATTATTTATTAATGAATTCAGATACGATAACGAATTTAGCTTATCGAGCGTATAACATTTTGCTAAAATATATAATATCTTAAGCTATCTTATATATGTTCATCGTTTTGGCACAAAAAAAACAATATTTAGTGGACAATCTTGCTTATATCGGTGTATATATATATATATATATATATATATATATATATATATATATATATATATATATATGTATATATATATATATATATATATATATATATATATATATATATATATATATATATATATATATATATATATATATATATATATATATATATATATATATATATATATATATATATATATATATATATATATATATATATATACATCTACACATTAGGTGAAATATGATGATGTTCACAAAAATTAAGAAAAAAGCAGTTAATAATTTCTAGAACTAATACGCCAGTATTGTAAAAACAGCAAGTATCTAATTGTACGCGGTAGTCAACCTATTCTTACACGGGTGAGTATTTAAAAAAACAATATATCTTCGTGAAGCCTCAAATTGGTGGAATAAGTTAAAGCAAAAAAACTTACATGATTTCCTTAATTATACTTTGAATCCATAAAAAAAATGATTTTCCAAACCGAAACAAATGAACCGTTTATCCGCCATTTGCTTTTACTTTTTCTTTCCTTTCATTGTCATGTAATTGCAGTAAATCGATACAATTTCATTCCATAACGGTAAACATATAAGGGGTTATACTTGATGGAGCTTTATAGTTCAGATGGCTAAAGCTCTCATTTATTTTTTGTTTTGTAGGTAATATTGTTTGGGCAGAGAACTCTGTTACTCCGTACTTTTTCAAATTTCCGCTACATAAAGACTAAGAATACACATTTGGGAAGAAGGATCGCTATATATTAAACCTTTTATTTTTTTAAACAGTAAAAAAAGACCTTAGTGTGGAAACATTAAGGAATCTTTTTATTATAAGCCGTATAAAGTTAGAACGTAACAGGATTTGAACCTGCACCTCTTGGAAACCGTCAAAGCTCACCGACCACTAATCCATACGTTCTTATCAAGCTACCTCGAAATTCTTATATACTTATTAGGTTGTTTATGTTGTAAACTTCTCTGGTAGCCTTTATAAAGTTTTTAAGAAATGGAAATAATTTGCAAAGTAACACTTCTATAATAAATATTTTATGCTCTATATGCTTATTATCAAAGAAAATATATTCTGTATAATACGATTTCATACATCCGAATATTTTTCGCACTTCTCTATGTAAATATCCATAAAACAAATGAAACCGACCCCACGAAGGTTTCTATTTCGTGAAGATGTTTTGTTGTAAGATAAATATGGTGAAAGTTGAATTAAACTTTAGGTACTTTCGTCCAAAAGATGGACTTGTAAATTAGATTAGTTTGTAAAATATTGTGTACCTGTATCTATACTTGGATCAAATTTATATTTCCACGATATGGCAAGACTTGGCGGTGGGTTAAGCCATTCTAATTTTTCCATGTGTACCCCACCTATACAAGAATAGGCATGAAAGTTTTCAAAATCGACAACTTTAAGGCTATTAAAGTTAATCGTACAAACGTCCCAGGTTCAAATCCATCACATATGTCATAGTAAACATTGATAAATATATCAAAGGAGGCCGTTGTAGCTGAATGACACCTTGTCTGACTGTGAACGTGACGGTTCAGGGTATTCTCATATTGATGCTTTAGCAAGACTAATTAATGTCACATATACGCATGGATGGAATTTTTTTAATGACTTTTCAAGTGTTAATCCACACTAAGGATAGAATAAATACTTAAACACATGGCTTAGTGGTCAGAGCGTTTGGACGGTTTCCGTGAGGCGCGGGTTCAAATCCCGCTGCGTTCAAATTTTTATGTTTTCTTTAAGTATTAAATATATCTTGACAATAGATCTTGACCTATCCCACTAAATGCGTGACACAGCGTGCTGGAAAAGAAAAAATACTACAAGAGAATATATATTATATAAAATATAGTAAAACTAGTAGTAAGACTATAATAAAGAAGAATATAGAAACTCGACAAGTCACGTGTATATAAATAATAAATGTATGGAAAAGCCATAGCCCATGAATCACTGAATAGCCACACGGTCGATGCAGTCTGCACGCGACATGTCGACGAACTTTACTACGAAACAGTAAGTAACTTTGAATAACATCTAACAGTGGATGGGTGTTCAGGAACAGCTGTACCGCCGGTTCATAATTAATTGATATTTAGTGTATGTATATATTATTAATTGATATTTAGTGTATTATATCGCGTCTGAATGTTAACACGACGGTTTGTGGGTTCGATTCCCACTCGGCGAGATCGAATTATTTCCATTTTCTTCGCTCTGGCAACAAGGCAAAGCGCGACGTTGTGTTTCGCCACTCAACACGCAATGCCTCGAATGGCGGAAAGTCGGGAATGGAGTGTCTTAACACTAGGTTCCTTCAACCTACGGATACAGTGTGACGCTAAATATATATATATATATATATATATATATATATATATATATATATATATATATATATATATATATATATATATATATATATATATATATATATATATATATATATATATATATATATATATATATATATATATATATATATATATATATATATATATAGTACCTATTGAGTTCTACCAACTTATACTTGGCTTAGTCGAGTGTAAATAAAATTATTTATACTGTTGCTACGAGTATATAATAGTAAGTCAGCTGAGCCAATGTGTTTCTAAATTGTCAATTAATTGTTTTAGATGAGACAGACGAGCTACTGGCTTGCTAGCTTGGATAGCTATGAATACCTACACGTGTCTGGCACCATAGTGCCGAAATTGACATGTGGCTAACCGAACATGCCTAGAATATACGCACTTTATACGAAATAACTGTCAAATGCGCATAAAATGTATGATAACCCACTGTGCCACGACGGCCTCAACATTCAACCGTTAAAATACATTAAAACTCATTATAACACGGAAAAAACATTTTTTTTAAATTGTAAGTTCCACAGCTATATTTTTTAAAGGACTAGCTACAAAACGTGTAAAAAATGTGCAAAGTGCAGTGCTCTTGCTTTGTCATTTTCATGGCATGACGAATAACATACGTGACACTCGTGTGACTCGCTACTTCTGTACGCGAACTTTTTACTTCCTTTTAACATGTACTCGTACATACAAGTGTACATTGATGTATACGTTTTATGAAGGAATTTTATATATATATATATATATATATATATATATATATATATATATATATATATATATATATATATATATATATATATATATATATATATATATATATATATATATATATGTTTTAAAAATATGTTGACTACTTGTATATTATTAGTTATATCGACAAAATACCTACTTAGTGGAAAATAGTGCTCTGTCAAAATAAAAGCGTATTTATATTTTTATTATTGTTAAAGTAAGTGTTAAGGCACACTAAGGAAACGTTTTTGTATAAGAAAATGTAGTAATTTGAACGAAATGCAATATGTCGTTTATGCTAACAACATAAATAGGTTGTAACAACCGTATAAAAAATTCAACAAAGCTTGTTTCAAAGAGAGTTTCGAGTTCAAATATAGCATATGTTAAAAATTTTATATGTTTTCTAGAATTCTTCTATCTGCTTATGTACTTTATTTAAACAGTTATAAAAATAACCGTGTAATTGATACTGTTAAAGGTTTTTAAATAAATACACATTTAAATGAATGCATGAACAAATGAAAAAAAAGTTACTTAATGAAATATATATGAATAAAATAAAAATAAATGAAAATATTTACGTGTGAAAAAAATGTATAGAAAAAGTAAGTTTTTCTACAACACTAATATATATTAGTATTCATTTACCTTGAATGGATAAAAAAAGAAAATAATAATAAAACAAAATCGATGTTTAAAAAAGCAATTTATATTCGATTAGATTGAGTTCTTAAAAAACTTGACCTTAATTGTAGTTGAAATTAAAACTTTAAGGCTATCGTGATTCAAAATTATTTAACTTGGCAAATTATGAATACGAACAATAAGTGAGGATTCAAGGCAAAATAAAGGTATATGACATATGTAGTTCGAAAATAGATAAAATACTTAAAGAAAACATAAAAATTTAAACGCAGCGGGATTGGAGCCCGCACTTCATGGAAACCGTTCTAGGCGCGGGTTCAAATCCCACTGAATTAAAAATTAACATAAAAATGTTTGAAAATGAAAATGTTGAAAACGTATAAATGTTTTCTTGAAATATTTTTCTATCCCTTGTGTGGATTAATTTTAAAAATATCTAAAAAAATATGTAATGATTATATATATACATATATATATATATATATATATATATATATATATATATATATATATATATATATATATATATATATATATATATATATATATATATATATATATATATATATATATATATATATATATTTTAAATAAATTCAATAAAATTATATATTTTAATGACAAGCTTAAGGCTGTACCACATAAAATACAACATATAAATTATAACTTAATAAGAGAATTCTAATGTAAGCCGCAATAGAATAGTCACATCACTTAAGAATTTGCACATTGTTAATAAGTCAAATACAAATGAGCGCGTTGAAAATTTATATAAATGTAAACATAATTTTGCCATTTTGACAAGACAAAGCTCGGCGTTGAGTTCCGTCATCTAATACGTGATGTCTGGAATTCGTATGGAAAACGGAGAACGGAGTGTCTTGACACTATCTATCTGGCTAACTTGCTTCATGCAGGATAGAGCGGGATAGAGCGTGAAGGTAAAAATTAAAAAAGGACGTGTTAAATGATATTTATTATGACTAAGTTAGTAATAAATAAATGAAATATAAAAAGAAATACATAATCATTTAAGCTATAATGTAATTTTAATATACAAACAAATATTTTAGAAGCTTACTTTAAGATTATCATATTATCATCCCCAACCCTTTTGTTTCGAAGGACCGCCTAATTAATACCTATACAAATACCTACTTTGACTAAGTGCCAATTTCACCGGTTACGGATAAAGCTTCAGATAGTGAGCTAGTTAATACTATCTACCAGATAGATGCTGATAGTAAAACAGGTCTTTATCTACGAGATATATCTAATTGGGACCTGTGAAAACTAAATTTGTTGTTTATCTACATGGAACATATTTCTTATCAGCTTGCTATCTGAAACTTTATATTTATGAAACTAAATGTCAATTTAAACATTAAATCGTTATTTAGTTTCATATTGAAATAATCAATTTTATTATTAATCAATATTTTCATAATAAGTACATATATAGTATTCTTTATTGCATTAAAAAAATATGTTAAGTACAATCATAGTTACATAATTACAAAAGGTGGACTTATCTCTAGAAGAGATTTCTTCCAGCCAACCTGTGAAAGTGGGTGAAACCAGTAAGTAGCGAGATGACAGAAATGATGCAATATAAAGATAAAAATTTACATAAGTACATAGAAAAAAAAATAACTTAAATAAAAATTCCAATATATAAAGCAAAGAAGATATACATACTTACATACATAAATACATACATACAAGTAAATAGACATATACTTATACAAATACATATAAATATATACATAGACTATAAAATATATAACACATATCTAGAAGACGAAACCTAATTTCACTCACTCTTGATGTTAGTGACGTAGAAAACGGATTCACCTCATTTCTCTAGTAATATTAAGCGTAATGCGCTATAATATCATTACACGAACAACCAATGTGTAAACTACTATGTAAGTGTACAATCAATTTAAAACGTATTAATTTAAATAACATTTTTTATTAAATCGTCATTATAATCAATCCTGTGTTGTTAGACTGGTTGTTTTCGAATGGGCAATTAATGATTTTTGTTAATATATAAAGTAAATATGCTACATGTGATATCATATTTCGTGAAAACAAGTGAAATAGAAAGGTGAGAATTGGAGCAATTCTTATTAATTTTTTTTTTTAAGTACGAAATTGATAAGGTTGTAAATATTCTATTAATATTATTGTATTCATATGTGCACGAATCTTTTAAAGTATATTATATACATAATATAATATAATATAATAAACGAAACTGTAAGGATACTCCGTTGTGGAACTTAACGTCGCAGCATCAAGTGGGGACCTATCACGTGACCCACAATAATCGAGTATATAATGTGCCACTGTGCCCGAATAGCCCCCTATATACTAATCTCTGCAACACGGTCTCATTCAAATTAATATTACTAGTTAGTGATGTAGTAAATAAATAATTCCATTTCATTAAAAATACTTCAGATATACTTCAGCTTTGAACTAGATAAATATCAAATTAAAAAAAAAAAACGTTAAAATGATTTAAGCTATAAGTTTTTCGTTCATTTCATTAAGTGTCGACAATTTTTTTTTAATTAAGCTTACTACGGAAGAAGTCTCGGGAATGCCGAAGTGCCTTTTAATTAAAATTAAACGTATTATTGTAAGGAAATCTTCTTAGCCGAAGTTATTTAAGTCGAGCTGTGTGTTTGTGAGTTTAATTTAATTACGTTTCAATGGAATATTTGTTCTAATGATTTGTATCGTGTAAGATAGTTTTGTCAAAGTTCTTCATTTTCCAAAGTTTGTATCTTGACAGTTCATTGAACACTTTTTTGGTTCTTGGCAGCTATTCTCAATTATTTACAGCATTTTGCCTTCATTAGTCCAGAAATATGATAAAAAAGGTGCAGGGTCTGACTGTAAACGTGATTTTGTATGAGATATTCTACTCTGATAAAGAGAGACGTTGAGTCTCGCCAATCAACACTCATTATACTGGTAGTGAGAATATATCTTCAAAATTGTAGAAAATTTTCTCCAAAAATTATTTTAATCTTAATCAAAATTAGTTCATCAAAAAAAAAATTACAATATTCACAAGTTAAAATTTGTATTCAGGTCTATATTATTCCAAATTACGAAAATTCAACTTAATCAATAAATTTACATATTAAAATTTACTTTTCTATTCCAGATGAAACTTCTGATTGTTTTAAGCATTATCGCCGCAGCATCCTGCAAAGTGATATGGGATAATAATGGCAGATACGAATTGGTTGAAGATGCGCCTAGTAAATATCGACTCGAAGATCCTCTTCTACGTCTTCACGATATGGATAGTACAATATACCCGACCTACCCGTGGCAAAGGTTGTTAAATCCAGAAATGTGGCGGTTGGGTAATCCTTTCATATACTCTTATAAACAAGTTGTTCGCGATTGAATATTGTGTTTAAGTAATAAATTATTGAATTAATACTATGTGGTTGTTTTTATTTTTATATTGTAAGTTGAGTACGGTAGAGAAACACATTGTTGTTATCTGTATTTAAAAGAGGATCAATGAAATAATCTTGAGCGTCTCCAAAAATTTCTGCATAAGCTTCATATTCTTACTTTGCAAGTATGATCATATCTCTTTCGAAAAAACTCAAGTGGCTCCCAATTTGACTTCGCCGGAATATTACTCTTGACATTCCTTGTCACTCTTCTTCCTTCTATATAATACACTCCGTTCTCCGCCTTCCATCTTTCGAGCCAGTGCGTGTTGAGTGACGAAACTCAACGCCACGCTTTGCCTTCTTGCCAGAGCGAGAAAAATGAAAGTATTATAATAAAGAATATTTTGTTTTTTTATTATTTTGTGTAGTGGCTATTGTTGCATAGGTATTATAATATACCTGGTTCAAGAGATATTATTGTCTACCGCGGGTACACCTTGTGTCCACACAGTCCCTTTGACAGATGGAAAAAAAAGTAATATAGTAATCTTACTTCAAAGCTAATATAAGCTTTCTTATTTCAACTTTCCACAGGTAAACCTATTCTATTCTTCCTAGTTACGGCTTTACAGGTCCATGCAGCCCAGTATTTCTGTGACCATTGTTGATCTATTGTGATCTCCGCACACTACAGTTCAAAATATAGATTGATTTCTGCAAAGAATTGCAGTATTATCTTTGCTTTGAGAGTCTTCACCTCTTCTGGGTACATTTGATGTTTGCCCAGAATGGTGTATCCGTTACATTAGTGGTGGGCATTCAGTGAGAAGATGAAGAGTTGTTTCTTCATTTTCATTGCATATTCTACACATGCTTGTGCTGCTGATACCTAAGTTAAACATGCGTCTGTTCAGAACACAGTGACTAGTCAGCACCCTCACCAATGTACGGAAACAGTTCTTGCTGAGAGATAAGCCTCTTCTTGTTGAAGGCCTTAATGAGAGCCTTAGCTTGGTATAAACCAGGAGTTTTCCTCTATAGTCGAATGGCCTCATGGTGGCAATATGTCTTCAGGGTAGAACCCATCTTAGAACTACTCTGTTGTTCTTCCCCAGTGTTCAAGATCCGATTGCAGCCTCGATTGCGTAAACGTATTTACAGCGTGTTAAATGAACAAATTTTAATTGACTAACGAGACAAAGGTTTTATTTGAATAGCGTTATTATTATCTTAGACTGGTATAATACTACTATGTTTAAATTTAATGATTGTAACTAAGCAAATTATTAAAAATTATTTTTATTTAATAGCTAAGTTAAATATTATATTTAATTATATTTGAAGTAATTAAGAAACGAGAAAAACAGTGAAGATGATGAGTTTTTATCATTTGAAATGTTCCGCCACTCAATACGCAATGCCTCGAAAGGCGGAAAGCGGGGAACGGAATATCTTTACACTAGGTTTTTTCTGCCTACAGTTCCCCCTTCTGCCTTCTGCCTTCTACTATTTGCGGGATACAGAGTGAAGCAATGTTCAATTTTCATGTACATAATATGTATGAATGCTTAACCTCGAAAAGTAAAGTGGGCGGGGAGAGAACAGTCAGATCAGGGTCAAAACACCGCCTCCCGTTTCCACCTACTTTCAAGATAATGAGTATTTAGTGGCAGAACTGAACGTCACGTCTTTCTAGAGTGGAGTAATGATAATAATCCAGTCCCCCAAATGGGGATCGAATCCACAATCATCAAGATTGCGGTTAGACGCACCCCCTGCGCCGCGATCACCTCCATACGTCTCTTGAATTCATTTACATTACATTAGGTACTATAACACATGTCCATAATATATTTGGTATTATTCTATAAGCACATACATACATATTATGAAACATAATAAACTTCAAATTATAGTTATTACTAAAGATATTTCCTTCTACAATGCGATTATTGTCTTCCCATACATAACTTATTCCTATATTGTTTTCATTCCAGGCTTAATACTTTGAATTTTGTATAAAATATTTTCAGTGGAATCTCTGACCACAGTCCACAGGTTCAGTAGGTTGTACAGAAGCAATTGATGTGATATAATATAGCCTATAATCTTTAGATTATATATAGCCTTTGAACGTTCCACCAAACATTCTCTTGAGCTTTATAATATTTGTATAAAGAATGTAATTGGGATGAAAAGCTCCTCTATCTTATGATGAAAGTCCCATAAAAATCGTTTGAGTAGACACACGAAATTTTTTCATAAGAACTTTCTCCTGACAATAACACAACAAAAAAGTTATAATTATATTAGCAACTTATATTTTTGGGTATATTATACAAAGTTTATATCTACTTTATCAAATATAGAACGGGCACAGTGCGGTATAGAATAAATACTACCTATTCTAACAGGGTATCTACACGAAAATAACGAATATATGAAAGTTACTCAAGCGATTTTTGTGGTCCAACTGTACCTGTACCTGCGGGTATACGTGTTTATTTTGTCATAAGATAAACACATACGAGTACATATGTATGTGTATATATACATATGATGTGTTATATCAGTGACGAAGCTTGTCATTTTTTTTTGATTAAACTGGCGTTGAAACACATTGAAATAATTTAAATTACTATAATATATACATTTTATTTACTCATAAATATTTTATGGCTTTTGTTGCATGGTTTTTGCTAGTTTATACATATTAATTTATATTTTATTAAGATTTACCATAAGTTAGTCGATGGAAATCGTGTTCATATGGAACACACAAATTGATAGTTTAATTTATATATACAAATAAAAAATATATATATTTAATACATGTTTATTATATTAGAGTAAATCCATGAATTTAATGAGAATTTCGATTAATATCTACAAATACTCTTACGAGCGTTATATTAGATTTGTGCACGTTTTATAAGTGGTTTTCTTTTCTAAAAGTGAAATAACACTTACAAATAATCTATCACTTTAAATAAAACAGTAAAAAATATATATCTGTACATTGGATATTTTTACGAAAAAAATGATTCGAGGCGATGTACAAACATGAACAGAGTATGAATCTATGATATTTAAAATTTTTGTCGCTCTGTCTGTTTGTCTGTTTGTACACGCACATCTTCGGATCTACTCGACAGATTTGAATGAAACTTTTTTTGTTGAATATCTGTTAGGTCAGTGTAGGGTCTAGCTTTAATAAATTTTATAGACTAGCATACCTGATTCAGAGTCATAGTAGACCAGCTGAATTATAAGAAATAATGGAATGTTGCCATAACAACAACGATTGTACGTTATAATCACTTTGACATTTTGATATATAAAATCGAGGATCTAGAATATTTGATGTAGAACCAAAATAGATAAGCTAAACTAAAAAATAAGAAAAAGTATGTTTAATAATAATTATTAAGCATAATGAGCAGTTTTCGTGGTCATGTAAAAATCTAATATGAAAAAGAAGAGCAGTCATTAAGTCTACGCCAACGAAGTTGCGGGCTGTCACTAGTATTATAATATATAAATAGATATAATATGTACATATTCTTTAACAGAACTACTTAAGTAATATATACATAATAGTTGAGCTTAAAATAAACATATGTAAACTGATGTTAATGTGGACATAACGAAGAAATTTAATGTTTAAACACCTCATTCTATTAGTGGGTCAAATACCGAAACCCAGCAAGTCGGTACCGCGCATCCGTGGTTTCGTACCAATAACATGATTGTAGGGCAAGAGGAAGTAAAACGCATAGAAGTCGGCAATCTTAAGTGAACTTTTACCAGACACTAACTGTTCACCGGATTTTTCATTTATTTTTATTGTAAGTAGTCACAGCTTGCTAAATTTCATATTAAAGGTCAACCGAGAGTAATCTATCTATAGGTTTGATTAGCCGACGTATTCCATAGAAATTCCATATAAATGAATTGATTAAATTGAAGCATATTTTAAATAAATATTTTATTTTATATATATATATATATATATATATATATATATATATATATATATATATATATATATATATATATATATATATATATATATATATATATATATATATATATATATATATATATATATATATATATATATATATATATATATATATATATATATATATATATATATAAAATAAAAAAAACCCTACGAAACCCTAAGAAATAGCTTGAGTTCTAGGATATGTCCCTGTAAAATTTCTGTTTCCTTGTAAATTTTAAATATAGACATCATGGTAGTGGAGTTGTGAAATATGTGACTAAATGCGATGTAAATGTTTTACACTCTAAAGAATAAAACGTAACCTTTCTAGGTTCACATTGTTGACTATCTCTGTGTTTGTACGTCTGTGAATACCAAGACTCCACGTGGCAGGAAGTATACGTAAAAGTTGAGACCGGAATGTGAATAATGTTTAAATAGTTAATATATATAAATGAAATCTGCTTCCATAAAACGGCAAATTCCACCCCAGCTCCGACGTTACTTACGATATGAAACTTCATACATGCCTCGAACAAAATAAATGTAACTATAGAGAGCTTCCGAGAACAAGTACATGGCATGCAATACTGGTGGACCAACATTTGAACTTTAAAGCTCACCATCGCTTTCGAACCGAGTGCGTAAAATTATAAACATCATAAAATTATTTAGATAATTAGTATCATTCAAAATCTTATATAGTGTTTATAGTCTCTTTGGCAATCTACAATTGTTTACTGAATATGAATTTGAATTTTACTTCCCACAGTATAAAGTCTTGTTTCGCTTGGCCCTTCAGTCCATTGAATTATTAATTTACAACAAAGTTGCCATTGATTATGATAATAAATATAGGATGAATGTAACGAAAAATATATATATAGTATATATATATATGTATATATATATATATATATATATATATATACATATATATATATATATATATATATATATATATATATATATATATATATATATATATATATATATATATATATATATATATATATCTATATATATATATATATATATATATATATATATATATATATATATATATATACATATATATATATATATGTATATATATATGTATATATATATAAGCTTAAGAGTTTATTCTTCCACAATCCACAGTTTCGAATTGAAAAAATCATTTTGTGCTGGATAGTCGGCTTATTGAGGTAGCCTGTAAGCTATATTATATCACGTTAATCATGTTTATGTATCATATTAGAGAACCGTCGTGGCGCAGAGGCACAGTATCTGTCTGTAAGCGCAACGGTTTGTGGGTTCGGTTCCCACTTGGGTAGAATGAATTATTTCCATTTTCTTCGCACTGGCAACAAGGCACAGTGCGGTGTTGAGTTCTCCCACTCAACACGCAATGCCTCAAGTGGGGAACGGAGTGTCTTAACACTAGGTTGCTTCAACATACGGTTCCCTCTGCCTACCCTGCTATGTGCGGGATACAGCGTGAAGCTAAATAAATAAATATGTAACATATTACCTCTGTAGTTAATAATTTCCATATAACAACGCGAGCGAAGCCGCATTTAAGTACTAGTACAATACTTAATCTGATCAAATTATTAATTTAATCAATTTGTATAGGCATATAGTTTGTTTTGACTCATCCGGTATAAGCGTTACGGTCGAGTGGACTGGAACCGTTTTACAAGGCTAGTAGATGATCTAATTATCGCAGTCAATGATGTTAGTAAATATGTGAGTATTTTATTTCCTCTACACTCATGTTTATTTATTTCCAATATTGAAACCCTGGTGATGAAAAGCTTTATTGTTGTTAGCTAACAAAAGTTAGTAACGATTCTTTATAAAAGCATCGTCTTTTTTTGTATTGAGGCGGCATTTTTGACTATAACAGTCAACTAACTAATTTCATTAAAAAAAAAAATTAAAAAGGTTTCTTACAAAAAGTATCAGTCAAGTGCAAGTACGGCTAGCGCACGAAGGGTCCCGTACTATTATATATGAAAACGGCAAAAAAATCACATTTCCTGTATTGGAGCACCACTAACTTAAACATTTCTCAAGTGGGAATCGAACCTACAGCCATAGCGTGTACAAATAGACTCTATCTGGTATTAATTCAATTTATCAATAGAATGCATTTTTAAATATTTTAGTAGTAGACAACTTTATTTCGGCTAAGCAATGTCATTACGATGGCAGTTCTATTAAATTGTATGAGTAATTACTTTTAAAGTGTTCTATTGTAATCATTTATTAAGTGATTCTGTCATTCAATTAATTATTTGATGATATTTCACATACATTTATACTACAAAGTATATAGAAAAACAATAATATTATTTAAGTCAATTGTCTTCTATTTATGTTCTTTATTTATGGCAACTTTCCTTTTTTTTTTTTGAAATAAGCATAGATTTAGCTGTTTACAGATACATATACACTACTCCGCTCTCCACTTTCCATTTTATAACATATATTCCATGTTGTCTGGCAACTTTTATGCTGATCAGGATAATAAATTAAATTTTAAATTAAATAGCATCACGCTCTTTCCCGTATAAGGCAGGGTAGGCAGGCAGAGGAAAGATATTGCTTTGTCTCATTACAGAAGAAATAAAAACAATTAAATTCTCTCTAGTGGGAATCGAACCCACAACTGTCGCTGTTACAGTCAGACGTCGTGTCTATAAGTTTATGGGACGTATACGTATTTTAAGTATACGCATATAATTTTCCTATAAAACTAAATGAGCCAGACGCGTTCTAAGTGATCATTACGTTACTTGCTATATATTTTTTCTTCTAATACCTCTCCTAGTCTCAGAAAAATAATATTTAAGCTCAAAAAATATATTATTTAAAAAAAACACACGTGGGCTATTAATTTGATGATGGAAAAAACAAATTTACTTAGAAATTTTTTTTTTAATATATACATACATATTTTGTTCTATGATAACAAGGCATAGATCCGAATTACTGTTTAAAAGTTGAAATTTAAGTCATTTGAAATTTTTATTTCTAGAGTATGTCAGTCATTGATAATGAATAATTATCTATTTTTTATTATTTTTTACTATTTTAACAGTCAAAAGTATTAAAAAAACACCTTCTCCATTGTTTTCTGTGGTTAATTAATTTATTTTCAATAACTAAGTCCAATAAATGTGGCTTCAAATTAGATATTAATGTTTTCATCGATTAAAAGGTTTACTAAAATAAAACTGCAATCAAACCATATACGTATATATTCAAAGCTAAATCATTCTCATCTCACAGCTTGTGGAAACTCGACAGCACTACTAACAACTAAGGTACAAATATTTAATTATTAAATTTATTTTTATTTTTATTATTTTTATACCTACAGGTACTTAATTTCTCCAAACTTATTTAATTATACATGTACAATTAGACTATATATATATATATATATATATATATATATATATATATATATATATATATATATATATATATATATATATATATATATATATATATATATATATATATATATATATATATATATATATATATATATATATATATATATATATATATATATATATATATATATATGGAGATAAGATGTATTATATAATATATTATACAATAGTAAAGAATTTATATTTATTATTTCAGATGAAAATCCAAGTTTTCTTCGTACTAGCGCTAGTTGCTTTAGCGCTAGCCAAGAAGGAAAAGGCCAAGAAAGAAAAAACAGAAGAACCCAAACCTGCGGAAGTCCCCAAGCCTGAGGAAGACCTCAAAACTATGGAGGACAAAATAGTCGAAGTTATCTCAAACAGGCCTGATGACGGCAAACTCTCTGTCATGGATTGGGAGTCAGCTTATGGCAGCAGCCCTGTAGAAGTCCTTCGCAGTTTGAGACTTCGAGATACTATGCCGTACCAGTACGACAGCGGTTTCTACCCTGGTTATTATAATACATATCCTCGTATATTTGGATATCCTTACAGGCGTCTCATGTACAACCCTGAACAATATTACAATCGCTTAGGATATTATCCATATGCTTAAGTCTCAATAAATAAAATTATTAATTGATAATTGTATTTTATTTTTCTTTATCTTTGGAAATCACTTATCTAGGCATATAAGACCGAAAATATAGGATATATAATTCGAATATATTGAATTAAATGAATATTTATGTACTCCGGGGGACATTTAGGTTCCGCCTATTTATCATTCGAAGTTTTTAAGACTTTCTTTTTTACAATAATTATTTCAGACAATTTACTTTGCATATATATAAGTAAAACTAGGTAGATCAGAGTTGTTAAAAAATGTGCATATAGACAAGCGAAAAAACCGTTATTAATATATATTATGTTTTACTAAAAACACGTTCAAATACAATTAAAAAGTTTTATTAAAGAATCGCAATTGTAAAATTATTTCACAAATTATAATTTTTTATGTATTTTAAATCAGGGTCAGGGGATGGAGGCTGTAACTCTATTTACTTTAGGCTAACTTTTGAGTTTCCCGCCAACTTTTCTCAGCAATAAATTAAAGATGGACAATACATTTTTATATCCATGGATCATAAAGTGCTTATAATGGAATTGGCTGAAAAAAGCATTTTTTACAATTTAATTTGAATATTAAAATTTTATTTAAACTTTTTAATTAAACCATTTTGAAATAAAAAAATTTGATATTTTAAATATTTTCCCGGGATTCCCATAAAAGAAAAGTATTCCCTCCTCAATACATTACCACCCTAGACGTGGTAGGTGTTACACGCAACACCACTCAGCTGATTGTTTGTTATCTATAATATTATGGGGCCCATCAGTTTCTATGGCCTCGTTATATTGCTATTACTTATATATATGAAATATAAATAGATATTTACTCGGAATAACATAGATACAAATTGCGTTTTTGAGTTCTATACATCTGTAATTCAGTAAAAAATATTTTTAACCTACTCTAAAAAGGAGGAAGTTATTATATAGATAGTATTTTATTTGTATATATATGTAACATGAATTTTTCACTTTTATTATTGATTATTATGTTTTGTATGGTAGATATTTTATGTTGTTATTTTATGTTTTTATGTTTTTTATTTTATGTTATTTTATTTTATGTTTTATGTTAGTTTATATTTGTTATTAGTTAATGATACATATTCAAGTATTTATATAGAGGTCTACGGTAAGGCTGACAATGATAATACTCGTACCAACAAAAGGTAGAAAATAAATTAAGAAATAACTTCAAACTTATACCTACATATATGAGCAAGTACTTAAACAAAAAATAAAAAATAAAATATAGTTATACAAATATAATATAACTTCTTTGAAGTAATAATTAAAGAAAATATTGACAATGAATGTCAATTTCAAATTATTTTTTTATCTTCAATATGAATTCTGTATATAATTCATTTCACCTCACCATTGAAATTCATTAACTTTTCCTATAAAACATATTAAAAAAACACTTGTTTAAAAGTAAAACCCGAGTTAGGTAAATACACGATTCTATGTAAATACAAGCGCAATTCACAGATAATTCTCATATTTTAGATTTTGGCTGCAAACCAGCACGGTCTATGCTCACGCCAAAATTCTCTGCAGAATTGGAAGAGAAAATAATAGATTTAGTGTCCGTATATATATTATTAGTTGGTTAGATTTTTATATATCATCGGTAGATATTTTATTGATTTTTAAAGTGTTAATCCACAGTAAGGATAAAAAAAATACTTGAAGAAGACATAATTGCTGCGTTTAAAGTTTTATATATTTTCTTAAAGTATTTTTTCATCGGTAAATGCTCATTGTGCTGAGCAACTTTTTCTTTCGCTAAGCAAATTGCTTGTTTGTTATAGTTTATGTGGTCCATTAATGTTCTATACATACATAAGATGATTTAGTTTTTAAAATTAACCTAGTCACGTCACTATAGACATGATTGACATGAATGACTTTAACTAAAATATTACATATCGACGCCATACACTGACTAATGTACTATCCCATATATATATATATATATATATATATATATATATATATATATATATATATATATATATATATATATATATATATATATATATATATATATATATATATATATATATATATATATATATATATATATATATATATATATATATATATATATATATATATATATATATATATATATATATATATATATATATATATATATATATATATATATATATATATATATATATATATATATATATATATATATATATATATATATATATATATATATATATATATATATATTATTTTTTTTTTATTCGGATCGATTTTGACGTAGGTATATAATAAATACATACCTATATAAGATGTTATGTTATTGTAGTTTCATACAGGTGTGGACAAAATCTGTCCACACCTGTCTGCCTAAACTTGAAATATAAGTAAAAAAAAGCAAAAGTTATATGCATAAATTTTACTTACTTTTCATGAATACAGACAAAATGGCGACATCAAGTACCGCCTAACAACTTTATCTCTAAGACATGCAAAAATTGAGCATTTTATGTTTATTATTATTAATAACATGGATTACATTTACTTACAAATGCATAATATATGGTACGGTCTACAAAATACATAATACATTCTAAGAATAATTTAGAGACACTTAGAGAAATCATAAAAGCAGCTATTTTGCTGAAAAGCTATTACATTCAAGGCACATTTTAAACAAAGGCAATTATTATACGAGAACGAGGCAAATACGCCAACCTTGTGTAAATGTTAGGACAATGTGGAATAAGGAGTGAAATATTAATTTTATTAATGGCTCAGTGAGACATCGCCTGACTGTGTATATGATGGTCGCAGGTTCGATGCCTGCTCAGTCAAATTAATGTCTTAAAACTAGGTTAACTCTATGTCGCTTATATGTATGTACAGTAAAAACTCTTAAATTTAATATATTTCATATCACGATCTATAAAGTAACGCACTCAAAGAGAACTTTGTGAAAAATTCTTTATTTTCTACTCATATATCCTGAATGTTATATGAGATTTTCTCCAAAAAGTAATACCTGCTATAGCCGTATAGTATATAGGTATTAATAGAACCAGTCATACTATGCCTTGTAAAACATGTTACGTCAGTTTACTAGGCGCATAGTGTCTGACATGGCACTGGCGGAACGCCAACCGTTGTGGTCAGCAAAGATGATAAATGATCTAACTTCTTTATGTTATGTATATATATATTTATGTTATGTTATGTATATGTTCGTATGTATGTATATATATATATATATATATATATATATATATATATATATATATATATATATATATATATATATATATATATATATTTTACAGGTATATTTAATTTGGTAATAGATTGGGAAAGTATACAAAAAACTCATATATTATTATACAATGCAATATTCATTCATGAATTTAATCGTTAAAACAAAACACAAACCAAAATACAGATTAAAAATAATAGAATAGAAAGACTTTAAGACCATGTGGTAACGCCAAACGCTGCTTGTCGTATTGGAAGTGGATGGAACTGGAACGGCGCCAGACCAAGCTCGAGCAGTAATGAGATACACGCTTGATAGATTACGCTTTTTGTTTACATGCTCATTGTACGATTTTCTCGTTAGTTTAGTGGTCAAAGTTGATCTTCTAACTAGAAACGTATATGTACAAACGTGGAAGTATATCCATTCTAATTAAAAAAAATTGAGTATCTGTTTATAATATTAAAATAAGCGGTTTTTTACTACATGCATATGAACATATATACAATATATATACCAAAATATCATTTTTTTTAAATTTTTGTCTGTCTGTATGTTTGTTCCGGCTAATCTCTGAAATGGCTGGACCGATTTTGACAGGACTTTCAGTGACAGGTAGCTGATGTAATAAGGAGTAACTTTGGCTACTTTTATTTTATAAATTATATTTATAAAAAATAAAAATAAAAATTATAAAAAATATATATTATATAAGAATATCGAAACGAACGTAATTCAGATTAGTTAAACGGCGAAGCCGCGAGTTCGCTAGTACATACGTATATATATATATATATATATATATATATATATATATATATATATATATATATATATATATATATATATATATATATATATATATATATATATATATATATATATATATATATATATATATATATACATACGTACATATATAAATACGTAACGTACATAACTATATTATTGCAGCTTTACATTTTATTGAGCAGACTATTGAAATGGCCTGTGTCGAGCTTGCTGTAAAGCATTTCATTGTTGTAAGTGTGTACAGACCTCCCACTGGGTTATATGAATATTTTGAAAGTATCTTAGAACAAGTGCTTGTAAAACTATCTGAATCTAAGAAATTTACAGTTATATGTGGTGATTAACATAAATTTACTAGATAATTCCATCACTAGTACTAGATTCAGGACGTTAATAAATTCATATGGCCTAGATAACTTATGTCTGGAGCCAACTAGAATTACTAATTGTACAGCCGCTTGCACTGATAACATTTTTACAAATGCTGTACCGAGACATAAGTCTATAATTAATATTTTAACATCAGATCATTGTGGGTAGTTGGATTCATTTAACTTTGGGAAAAGTAAAATCAAAAAGAGGCAAAAAATTGTTTGTATACCGATGACAAGTGGTCGTATAGAAAGGTTTAGAAGTATAGTAGAAGAAGTATATAAGTTTAGTAGAAGTATATAAGTTTAGAAGATAGCAAAACTTAATTACTTAAAATATAATAATAATAAATCCAACTTGTTATAAGGGTAATTTTTCGATATCGTTAAAAATGAGTTCAATGCTGTATTTACTTCTAAGACAATTAATTCTGGGGGTTTCTTGTCATTTAATGATTGGGCGACTGTGGGAATTCATAAGAGTAGACAAAGGTTATATGATCTCTATAGTGAAAATCACAATGAATTATTTATTAATTATGTTATTTGTACAGCCGCTTGCACTGATAACATTTTTACAAATGCTGTACCGAGACATAAGTCTATAATTAATATGTTAACATCAGATCATTGTGGGTAGTTGGATTCATTTAACTTTGGGAAAAGTAAAATCAAAAAGAGGCAAAAAATTGTTTGTATACCGATGACAAGTGGTCGTATAGAAAGGTTTAGAAGTATAGTAGAAGAAGTATATAAGTTTAGTAGAAGTATATAAGTTTAGAAGATAGCAAAACTTAATTACTTAAAATATAATAATAATAAATCCAACTTGTTATAAGGGTAATTTTTCGATATCGTTAAAAATGAGTTCAATGCTGTATTTACTTCTAAGACAATTAATTCTGGGGGTTTCTTGTCATTTAATGATTGGGCGACTGTGGGAATTCATAAGAGTAGACAAAGGTTATATGATCTCTATAGTGAAAATCACAATGAATTATTTATTAATTATGTTAGAGCTTATTCTAAATTATTTAAAAAGTATGTTCCATGGCAAAATCTTTACATATTAAAAATAAAATAAAATAAATGAAGAAGTTGCATGTATTTTTGAAAAACTCTTTGCTGATATTCCAGTTTCCACAACAAAATCTCTTATATCTTCTACAATCGTCGCTGAATCATAACTTAAGTAGAGCGTACAAAAATGTAATTTAGATTTTAAATTTAAATCAGTCAGTTCAAGAGATACACCATTACGGCATAAGAGGACGTGCACTCGATCTTCTGACCTCTTATTTAGCTAATAGGGTTCAGAGGGTTGATGTGAATGGCAGGAAATCTCCAGGGTCATTAGTCAGTATGGGAGTCTCACAGGGATCTATTCTTGGTCCTTTCCTCTTTTTAATATATATAAATGACTTACCATATTTAGTTGGAAGGAGCCATGAGATAGTATTGTTTGCTGATGATACTTCATTAATTTTCAAAATGAAAAGACAACAAAATATAATTAACGATGTAAACAATGCGCTCTCGAAAGTAGTACATTGGTTTAGTGCTAACAACCTATTATTAAATAGTACAAAAACTAAATGTATAATTTTTCGAACACCCAACACGAAAATTGTTAAAACCAATATTCTATTGAATGGTGAGACTAGAGAATGGTATTTCTCGGTGTCACCATAGACTCTAAATTACAGTGGGGCCTCATATTGATGGATTGGCGAATAGACTGAGCTCAGCAGCTTTTGTGGTTAAGAAAATTAAATCGTTAACTGACGTAGAAACGGCTCGCCTTGTTTACTTCAGCTACTTTCATAGTATTATGTCCTGCAGAAGCGAGCTGTTCGCTTTATCTATAACTTAAGCCCTAAAGAATTGATAGTTGCGTCTCAATATATCCTTGAAAATGTTTTATATGTAAAAAATATATATATGATTTTACTAAAATTTGCAATGTACACAGGATTAATACTAGAAATAGGTTGAAACTTACCGAGCATGTAACTCGATTGCATCGAATCCACAATTCCTTCATGAGACAGGGGGTATGCTTTTACAATAGGATCCCAGAAAACGTCCGAGAATGTTTTATATCACAATTTAAAAAAAATAGTGAAACGACGTTTGTGTGTTAAAGGTTATTACCTAATTAATGATTTTGTAAATGATAACACACCTTGGGAATGAAACGCTCGCTCCAGTCTATCTCAAGCGTATCATAGTCAACAATGAATAATTGTATAATAATACTATATAAGAAAAAAAAAGTCCCGCTAAGTTTCTTGCGCCGGTTCTTCTCAGGTCTGAGGCATTATCTTTAGTGAACCGGTGGTAATGTAATTGACGTTCAAAAAATGAATCTTATACTCTTACTTTGAATAAAATTATTTGCATTTGAATCCGCGAGAGGAGAGCAGGATAAACAAATATAACTTAGAGGCAAGACATTCCGTTTTCAAAATATTTCATGTTTATTTATTATATTAGATATTTATAATCAAAATTACTTCATAAGTCGCGTGAAATATGTGAATGTAATTTGTGTTATTTGTGCCATAATTACACAATTTATTTTCAATATAGAAACTCAATTTTGTACTTGGGTTTCCACTCAGTTCGGTGTCAAGGGAGGCAATACAAACTATATATACATATATAAAAAGCTATTGAGCCAATCAGATCTTTACAGGTCTATAATCTCTGGGCTAAAGCCCATTACTATGCAGAAAGCAAGCGTTGATTTTCCCTCTCTCGTAAATTTTGAATATTTTAATTGTAGAAAGCGGAGAACGGAATCTTGTATCACTAGATTTTATCTAGCTACCCTAATATACTGGACACAGCGTTAAATTATCTACAATTGTTAGAATATTTATTAAAAGTAAATGATGTATTTCTTCTCTCCGTTCTCTCCGTACTCCACTCTACACTAAAGTTTGAGACATATAACTTACCAGAGCGCAGAAATTTAAATACATTTTCCTAAATGGTGATTCAAACCGACAATCATCGTGTTAATAAGCAGACGGTGTACCATTGTGCCACTATGGTCTTTTTTTCATTTTGTTTTATTTTATGTTATTCCTTACTATTTACATTTTAAATCAACTTATATTGCACACTTACCCGATTGAGCCGGAACATAGTGTCTCCTGTAACAACAAAAAATATTGTAAGTTTTTATATGTATAATATATATAATATTACATGTATAAGTATTTATTATTTAGAATTTGATGTACGAAAGCAATAACTCCTTCATTTTCTTTCAAGGAGTGTTTTTCTCCACTTTCCATCCAAGTTTCGAGGCACTGCGTATTGAGTGGCACAGCTCAACGTCACGCTCTTGTCATATTCCCCCGAATGAGAATCGAACTCAAAGCCATCGCCTTCAGAGATGCTTACAGACGCTTTTCCGCTGCACCACAACAGACTTTTAATAATAAAAATATTTATATTTCTAAATATTTTATAAATATTACATTTTTAAATGAAACGAAAAAACAAAAGGTAACAACAAATACCGTTAACGCAATTTATAAACGTTTGTTGTATAGCTTAATTAAATAGAACGCTTGTGTTATCCAAGACCCACTGGTTTTTATCATACTGTAATAAGTCCTTTTGATGTCAATTGTTTTTGTCTGAGCGCTTTGAGATACAGACTAATATATATATATATATATATATATATATATATATATATATATATATATATATATATATATATATATATATATATATATATATATAATATATTATATATATATATATATATATATATATATATATATATATATATATATATAATATATATATATATATATATATATATATATATATATATATATATATATATATATATATATATATATATATATATATATATATAAATAAAATTAAATATATGTAATAAAGAAATTCAAAATATTTGGAAAATATCAAGTTTATAAATTCTACATCTACATATCTACAATATTTTCTTTATAATTTATATAATTTATGTTGACATAATAAAAATGAATCAATATAAACTACTTTCATTTACATATTTATTCATAATGTGACCTCTATAATAAATTGCAACCGCCCTCTCTGGCACCTTGTTTTTATGGCTCCGTACTTAAAAGGTAAAAACGGGACCCTAGTGTTACTAAGCCTCCGCTGTCTGTTTGTCTGTCCGTCTGCCTGTCTCATAAATTGTGATAGCTAGAAAGCTGAAATTTTCACGAATTATGTATTTTTGTTGTCGCTATAACAACAAATACTATAAAAAATGAAAATATTTCGTCAGTGGAATACCTACAATCATGAAATAGGTACGGAACCCTCTCTGTGCGATTACTACTCGCACTTGACTGATATTTATTATCTCTATATCCATTTTATAGGGTAAAGAATGACAAGTCACACTGATGAGGGACCCTTTGTTTTAGTTTGATTTTATTATCTCACTACGGACACATGATGCACATCGTTTCTTAGTTAATACATTTATTTACTTTTCTTTAGGCGTTACTTAAAGCTAGATATATACTGTACTATCAAGTGCCCTGATTGAGAAGTAACTTTGACCGCACGTACAGGGTTACATCCAAACTATTAAAAAGTTGTAATATAGCCTATATAGTATAGCCTTCCTCGTTAAAGGGACTATCACATATAAAAAAATATCCATTTAAAGTATTAGTTACTTGATCACTTTATCTAAGAATATTTTATAGATAAAGTAAATGGCTAAAAATAAGATCATTTATATTTCATACAGTCATGCACATTATTATTAAGTAATCATATTACAGTTAAACAATAAAATTTAAACTTTTATTGTGAAACAGCAACTGTTTCTTTCTGGCAATTCTCAGAACTGCCTTTGAAGCCAGTGCCAGTGCCAGTGCCAGTGAGAGTACCAGTGCCAATGCCACTACGGCATGTTCATTCGACCATTGAATAGGGTTTGTAAAAGTCTATTTGAATAAAAACAATTGAATTTGAATATATAGAATATATATACAAAAAATATAATGTTCAATACGTTTGTTTAATTGAACGAGCTAATTTCAGGAGCTAGGTACGTTAGTCGTTTCGGTGTAGTCCATTCTATCTGTGGTCAAAGAGTGACATCGGCCATTTATAATGTGTCATGTGTCATATACAATTAATAAATATGTAAGACAAAAAAAAAATTATATGTAATTTTTTCGTCTACTAATCTCTCTCTAAATCATCTACAAATATCATTTTCTGTCTGTTTTAGTGTTTGTTCTAAACCATTTTATCATCTATTTACTTAATTTATTCACATTATTTTACAAAATTTACTAATATGTGCATAAGCATATGTGATACTGCCAGAATATTTTGCGTCAGTTATCGCAAAATCAGGCAACTAAATATAATAAAAAAGACGAAAAATGTAAATATAAGCCTAGGCGTCAGCGGAAAAAACGTATTTATAGATCACTCCATCAAACCAATATTAAAACTTTTATATATTATCGGTCTTAAATGACATGTAGTTACAAATAAACAGTTCAAAAAGCGAGAGGAAGGCTTTCGAGAACACAGTGTCGAAGATAATGGAGGAAAGTCTTGTAATAAGCGTGAGGACTCACCGGAATGCATGTATGAAGAAGTTATTAACAGTGGACAAGGCGAAAGAGGTACATATGTAGAGGCGGTAGTGTTAGGCGCTCCGTTTTTTCTGGCTATCTCGCTAGTAGCAGAACGTATTACATGGTGTAAAAGTGCATCAAGTCAGGTGATCGTGCAGTTACTAGGTGAAGAACGTGTATATAAGTGCATATAACACTTAAAGTGGTTTTTATAGTGAAAAGTTAAATAATAAATGACATAAATACATTTTCAAAGCAAAAAATATTTTAATTAAAATGTAAAAGAAGGAAGAAAGTCCTGCCCACTGCTCTGTAGGAAAAACGGCATTTGTAAATATACGTGGCACAAGGCTCAGCTAACGAACCACTCGAGCCTTTCTCTAATGCGACATTTTTGTAATGTATGAGATTTTTTTATAGTTGTTCTGCTTTCTCGTAGTAAATTTAAGTTGAAACGTTTTCGTTTACATTAATTTTGATATGTAAAATCTAAGATACCCCTTCAAATTTGAGCTTTCTATGCTCAATGGTGTCGATTGTGCGTTGTGTGTCAGTCAGTCACTCTGTAACTATAAAAAGGTATCATTGACTCATTTTAAATTTCTTTCATATAATTTCACGCATCCCACAAATAATGTAATTGAAATAACTTATTTAAAAAATAAATAAAATTAATATAAACCGGTTTATCTTATTGAAATAATTTTCAATCTGATTCGAACATAAAAAAGAAGTAGATGAGGCTATCATTTCCCCATTCTAGTAGATAAGGTGCGACGTTAAGTTCCGCCACTCAACACACAATGCCACAAAATTGGAAATTGGAAATATAGTGTATAAGCACTAGATCCCGTCGGCCTCACCTGCTATGTGGGAAAATCGTGAAGCTTAAAAAAACAAGTAATTAAAGTTCTGTAAAAACGTAAAGCACAATACACTCAACATATCTTTGTTCCAGTTTGTGTAATATGAAAAAGCTCTAATGAAATCTTACACAGAGTTTCTCACAAAGTCATTTAAAAAATTAGAACATTCACAAAGACGTCAAAGAATAAAAGCTCGGCACTATTCGTAATGGCATTAGGGGTGTGAATATATTCTCCATACGTCTTTTGCATTTCAGAAATAGTACAGACCAAATATATATATATATATATATATATATATATATATATATATATATATATATATATATATATATATATATATATATATATATATATATATATATATATATATATATATATATATATATATATATATATATATATATATATATATATATATATATATATATATATATATATATATATATATATATCTATATA